>CM027387.1:97809853-97890285 GCA_015711505.1 Sylvilagus bachmani | reverse complement strand
GATAGAATCAAAAAGGGAGAGAATGATCCAACATGGGAAGCGAGATACACAGCAGACTCATAGAATGGCAGATCCTAAATAGCACTCTGGCCTCAGAATCAGCCCGTAAGGCAGTCAGATCTGGCTCAAGAGCCCATGAGAATATTTTAGGTATGGAAAGCCAAGACACTCTGAAAAAAAAAAAAAAACCAGAAGACCTAAATGAAAGATCTCTGCAAGTGAGATCCCAGTGGAAAGAACGGGGCCATCAAAGAAAGAGGTACCTTTCTCTGAAGGGAGGAGAGAACTTCCACTTTGACTATGATCCTGTCGGAATAAGATCGAAGTCGGCAAACCCTAAAGGCTTCCATAGCCTCAAGAACTCATGACTAGAGCCTAGGGAGATTACTGGCGCCATAAACAAGAGTGTCAAATTGTTAAATCAACATCAGGAGTCACTGTGTACTTACGTCTCATGAGAGATCTGTCCTTAATGTGTTGTCTAATGTGAAGTAATGCTATAACTGGTACCAGAACAGTATTTTTACACTTTGTGTTTCTGTGTGGGTGCAAACTGATGAAATCTTTACTTAGTATATACTGAATCGATCTTTTGCATATAAAGATAATTGAAAATGATTTAAAAAAAACTTGGTGTCAAATTGGAAATTGCATAGATAATTAATCATTTTTTTAAAAAAAATAGCATGTAGGATCTCTGTCCTTAATGTGCTGTACATTGTGAATTAATACTATAACTAGTACTCCAACAGTATTTTTCACTTTGTGTCCCTATGTGAGGGCAAACTGTTGAAATCTTTACTTAATATGTACTAAACTGATCTTCTGTGTATAAAGAGAATTGAAAATGAATCTTGATGTGAATGGAAGGGGAGAGGGAGCGGGAAAGGGGAGGGTAGTGGGTGGGAGGGAAGTTATGGGGGGGGCATTGTAATCCATAAGCTGTACTTTGGAAATTTATATTCTTTAAATAAAAGCTTTATTAAAAAAAAGAACAAAAAAGAACCATTTTTCTAAAAAATAGTGGTTTTACATTTTCAAACTCCTTTACTATTTTATGAAAGTTTACTGAAGGGTGACTTTTTAAGGAACTCCCATATACTCTAATTGAAAAGAATGTCTTTCCATTGCTATTATTTTTTAATCAAATATTTAAATGTTCCCTGTTCTAGGCAATGATGGAACGCATATATATACAGAAAATTCTACTTGTTGGTGTGAAATGATAAGGATGACAATGTACAAGCATATGAGTAAAAGTGTATATGAACTGAACTCTTAAATGTTAGCATTGTCTCTTGTCTCATCTTTTTTTTTTTTTTTTTTTTTTTTTTTGACAGGCAGAGTGGACAGAGAGAGAGAGAGAGAGACAGAGAGACAGAGAGACAGGTCTTCCTTTGCCGTTGGTTTACACTCCAATGGCCGCCGAGGCCGGCCTGCTGCGGCCAGCACACCATGCTGATGCGATGGCAAGAGCCAGGTGCTTCTCCTGGTCTCCAATGAGGTGCAGGGCCCAAGCACTTGGGCCATCCTCCACTGCACTCCCTGGCCACAGCAGAGAGCTGGCCTGGAAGAGGGGCAACCGGGACAGAATCCGGTGCCCCAACTGGGACTAGAACCCGGTATGCCGGCACCTCAAGGTGGAGGATTAGCCTGTTGAGCCACGTCGCAGGCCGATGCAGTTGTTCTAAGCAATGGTTCAGTTGCTGCACCAGAACACCTCTATGATACTCAGTCTCCTCCTCTAGAAAGTGGTTCATTCTTGAAGAGCTTTAAGGAAAAGAACATTAAGTTCACTCTGTAACCAATTCTCCTCCAAAAGTGTTTATTGTGAGTGTTGTAGCTTTGTTTCATTCTGTACCTGCTAGTTCAAAGCAAAACATTGCATTTTTATTATTAACTCACAGAAAATTATGTCAAATTATGACATGGGAAGTTTGATTTTGCAAAATTGTAATTTGGGACCTGAAGGGATCAAATTCATAGCAAATGGAATAAAAATTATGTTTATTGAAGATTTTTGAGAATCAACAGATGCAGAAAGATGCTCTAGCAGGTCTTCCTTTATATGGCTAAAGAAACTCCTGAGAATTAAACTGCTGTCATGCCCCACTTGAGAATGTTTCCTATCAGGAGGAAAAAAGAGATCAGTAACACCTCACAAAACAAACAGGAGTAGAAGTCCCCCTTTCTTTTATAAACTCATTTATTCTTCCTATAAAACCCTTTTCCCCAACTCCTTTTCCTGTTTCAATGTGGCTAGATAAGCCTCTATATCAGCTAGCCATTTCTTCCCTGTGTTCTTGTCCACAGGAATAAACTGAAGTCTTTTGTCCTGTTAATAATTCTTTTGTAGTTCTCAGGCTCCTCTCAGCCAGACCTAAAAGTTTTCTCTTTGTAAACATGAGCAAATGTTTCTGTACATACATGCATGCACCCGTACTCACACATGTGAGTCTCTAAAAGCCAGTGATGAATACATTCTTGCATGTAAGCTGCTCTTAAAATACCTGTCCCCACCATTCTCCCATAGGAGCACGCTGTGTTCAACAACGTACCTGGTTGTGACAACACCAAATATCCTTTAAAAGTTCCTGGTTGAAAATTCATGTTCCTTGAGCAAGTATTTTTCTCTTAATAATTCTTATCATAGCTTCTTTGGCTTCTCTGTTTCTCATGCTGTATATCAGAAGATTCAGTATTGGCAGCAAAAGGGTATAAAACATGGAGAGGATTTTGGCTGTATCCTGTGGGTAGCTAGAGCTGGTTCCCAGATAAGTGACTATCACTGTTCCATAGAAGAGGGTCACTACTGTGAGGTGGGAGGCACATGTGGATAAGGCTTTATACCTGCCTCTAGCAGAATGCATCTTCAGGACCGCGAGAAGGATTCCCAAGTAGGAACTAATCACTATCGAGAAGGTAGACACTGATGTTGCTCCAGAGAGGACAATAAATAGAAGCTGACTGTGCTGGGTGTCAGAACAGGAGAGTTGAAAGAGCAATGGAATATCACAGAAATAATGGTTAATGACGTTGGGCCCACAGAAAGACAGACGGAGCAAGCTGCTTAGGTGGGTGACTGAACTGGCACAGCCTAGCAGGTAGGAGGCAGTTACCAAGCAAATGCTGATCTTGGGGGTCATGAGGCCTTTGTAGAGAAGCGGATGACAGATGGCAAGGTACCGATCATATGCCATGGCAGACAGAAGAAAACACTCAGTGGTCAGGAACATGCTGACAAAGGAATACTGAAGGAGGCAACCGTGATAGGAGATAACATTCCCTCCTCTGATGTCATTCATCAACATTTTAGGAATAAAGACCGATGAATAGCAGAAATCCAAGAAAGCCAAGTGGCTAAGGAAAAAGTACTGGGGCAAATGCAGCTGGGCACTAGCTAGGATTATTGAGATAACCCAAACATTGCCCACCGCAGTAAGGAGATAGAGTAGAAGAAAAAGCACAAACAGTACCATATTAAGCTCAGGGTTATCAGTCAGCCCAAGGAGAATGAATTCAGTTACCATGCTGTCATTTCTGTGAGCCATTTATGTGGCTCTCTTTTGAGGAATCTGCAAACAACAAGTCGAAAATTAATACAGAGTACTGTTTTAAATTTATGATTTACATATTTAGCATCCTTAGAAAATTATGTGATTTTAGTGTCAGAGACAAGAATATATGGTAAACCCAAATCATGCAAACATGAAAAGTTCATCGAATACACAAATTCAGTTGGGTCTCTCATCCTGTGATATCAGTTGCAATTAGCACATAAGAACTAGGGGAGGAATTAGAATCCTCTCGCAGAGTTATAATAGCAATGTTTGTTCAAAACACAGAGAATTCAGGAAGTTAGTTGGTGATAAAAGTACACCCAGATACCAAAGACAAGTAAGGATCTCATCTTTTGAGAAAGAGCATCCTTTAGCAAAGAACAAAGTCAATATAAAAATGTTCTCAATATTTAACAGGTAATTTTTGAGACCTTTAGCAACATTATTCTTTGATATTTAGATAATTAATACATATGATGCATACACTAAACTATAAAATAAATAACGGTGTGCATGTTAATGCTATATGGTCATATTTGTAAGTAAAAATATTGAGTATTTTATGATGTCACCTAATAAAACATAGGTTATGTGAAAAATGAGAATCAGGGGTGTCTGGGATATTAAATGAAAACAAGTCAAATATTTCCTATCGCAATAAAATTATTCTATAAAACTTGCTTGTTATAGGAAGTTCTTTTCAGATCTAAATTGTATTTGTCATGTCATCCTCAGATTTGTTATATTTGGATTCATTTGCATCAGTTGTTTGGATTCATTTGCATCAGGTATTTTCGTAATGTTGAATTTTCCCATTATGATTGAATAAGGAAAACTTCAGTATGTTTAACCACTGCAGTCAAAGTTTCAAATCCAATATGAGGGACAATGAGTATGCTTCCTTTATATCTGGTGCATGTTTATCTGGGTTTTTATCCAGAAAACATTAAATCATTCCATTATCTTTTTATTTTCAACTTTATAATATAAGTTAAAAAACATGGAAGTAGAGGTAAAATTTAATATATTTTGGAAATATTTGAAAAAATACATTTATGGGTAAATTCACTTAATTTAAGACTTTCGAGAGTACATAATTTTCTACTATTTGAGAAGTTACAAAAAGGAAATACAAAACTTTTTCACGTTAATCTCATAACTATGTTTCCACAAAATTTATGAATATGATATTTCACAATCAATAATCTGAATAAAGAGTGGTGGAGACTTGAGCTGGACTATCCCTCACTTCTGGTGTGATGTGAAGTCAGATGCTTAATAGAATTCCAACACTGTAAAGAGTGCTATGCAAAGGCTTAGACTATGTTCTTTTTGCGTCAACTGCAAAAAGTTTAGAAAGAATGACTAGTGATTTTTTATCAGAATAAGAAGTGAATTCATAGTAAAGTATTAGTTTCATCTATGAACCTTTTTCAAGAGGTGGTTGTGAGAATAAGTAAGAAAATAGGTGAACACAGTCTGACATGTCATAGGACTCTTAATATTTGTTACCAGTTCAAAAAGAAAAAGGAATAAAGAGAGTCTGAAAAGGTAGTTTGTTCACATACTTCTCATTCTTTGCTTTTTGAACAAACTGACTTAAGATTTTATTTTTCTTTTGGTCTTTTCATTTTGTTTAGTAACTTTGTCTTAAGTTTCTATGAAACAAACCAAATTTGTAACACAGACTCAAGATTTTTTCCTTGTTTCATATTTTATCCTTCAATTTTTATTTAATAAAGAACAATTTTCATCTGGAAAATCATTAAGTGGTGTTTTTCTTTAGCTGTAATATTAGCTATAATAACTTAATTGTTTGAGTCTAAAATTTCTGTCTGCTACAGGACCAATGAAATTGCTTTTTCCTCAGACTAACAAAATTCAGTAGTTTATAATAATTAATTTTAGATTCCAAAAGAATTTTTCAAATACATTTTCTCTTGAAAATTATCTAAACCAAGGATATGAAGCTTAAATAGAACACTCTACAGGTTATTTCAGGAAAACCAGAGACTCTGCCCATGGCTAATTCTTTCTGAGTTATGCCAACAATCAGAATGGACCTGAAGCAGATGATTTTTCTCCTCACTGTATTCACATAGAGTACTGAGAGGTTGTTTGGATCCAGGCACTTATAAGTCCTTTCTTAGGAGACATACACATGCCACCTACCGGGTGATGAGAGGAAGCCTTCCGTCTTCTGTGTTAATTTCCTGATTATTGGGTTTATATTTGGCTTTAGGGCCTCTGGAGGATGGAATCCCCTAGGTTTCATTAGAGCAGCAAATAGAGACCTGAGACAATTGAAGCCCCAGCCGTCTTTCGCAAGTACAGCATTTCTATTATTTGGCAAATTCTCAGTTTTGGAAAGAAATTGTCGCAGATGCTCTTGTTTCACCTACATGAGGGCCTAAAAGGAAAAAAATACCTGTTAAAAATTAACCCCGCTGGCGTTTCTATCTTATGCATGGGTCTGCACTGGCCTGACTTTGGAATCAGAAATGGATCAGGGACTCTAATCCAGGTACTCCGTTATGGCACATGAGCGTCTAAACAGACACGTTAAATAGTAGGCCAAATACGTGTAAGGAAAAGGGATGCAGATTGGTTTCTCCTCACACGGGGCACTGAATGTAAGGAAAAAAGTGCAGATGGAGAGGAGACAGAGTAAGAACTCACACACAGCCAGACTGAATCTAATCAGAGAAAATAAACTCTCAGAGGTTGACCAACAGCCAGTGTACATACAGACTAAACATAAGCAGAGGGCCCAGACCCCAGTAGCTGGGCCATTTTATATCTTAGGTGGACTAGGAGTGGGGAGGTGGGTGGGGTAGGGAAAGATGAGCTTCCCATACAGGTTCTTCAAGTTTAGCCCCACCAGTTTACAAGACTGGGGAAGAATACAGGAGGTGGGATGGGGAACAATAGGGTGTGAGACTGAATTGGTCTCTTGAAAGAAGGCAGGGGTAACAAGAACTGGAAATGGCTGAGGTTTATGCCCTTGTTCCCTCAATCCTGACTCTGAGTATAGATAAGGAGATGGAGTGCTGGTTTATTTCTCACTATTTCCTGCTGATAAAGGGCATTGATGCAGGTGAGGTATCTGTATTCTGGAAAGGATAGATTGAACGAGAGCAAGCAGTCTTTTTTTAAGATTTATTTCTTAATTTGAAAGTCAGAGTTACACAGAGAGGAGAGGCAGAGCGAGAGAGAGAGAGAGAGAGAGAGAGAGAGAAAGGTCCTTCATCTGCTGGTTCACTCCCCAACTGGCCACGATGCCTGGGGTTGTGCCAATCCAAAGCCAGGAGCCAGGAGCTTCCTCTGGGTCTCCTATGTGGGTGCAGGGGCCCAAGGATTTGGGCCATCTTCTACTGCTTTCACAGGCCATAGCAGAGAGCTGGGTTGGAAGTGGAGCAGCTGGGACTTGAACTGGCACCAATATGGGATACCTGCACTGCAGGCAGCGGCTTTATCCCCTATGCTACTGTGCCAGCTCCAAGCAGTCTTATATTGCTCGCATGATGGCTTGAAATGTATCAGTCATTTGTTCCTGCCAGAACCTTTGGAATAAGTTAATTATAAATGGTAGAAATATGGGTATTATGATTATAAGGATGAAAGGGAAAGTTAGAGACATTGCCTGTGGCAGAAAAGATGGCCCAAATGAGGACAGACGAGGAAACAGGAGAGCAAGAGTGAAAGTTCCTATCAGTCAGTAGGAAGACAGGTGCAGGCCTGGTTGTCACAGAGAAAGAACACTCCTGATGTGTTTAGTGTGTACCTGCTGGCAAGGAGCTGTGAGATGGAGTTAGAATGGCCTGCTTCTAGTCCTGGCTCCCACCTTTCCTCCCTCTGCTTCTGGAAACCCAGGAGCTGTCAGGGGTTAGGGTGCAGTGTGACACTGGGTAGGGGTGAGGTAGGGACCTGTGGTCAAGACAAGGCTCCAGCAGAAGATGACCTCTTGAGGGGGCTGCCATGTCAGCTCACAGAAACTGTCTCCATTCCAGCTTTCATGTGCAAAGACATCTAGAATTTTTTTTGTTTTAAATCTTGAAGAACGGAATCTAACAAGAAGATTAGATACACAAGGTCCAAACTAAGGACAGAGTCCTTATTAGAGATCTAAGGTGCCATCCAAACCAGGAGGGAAATTGTTCCATTGAGAAGCAAACAGAAACTGACAGGTGGGCATTAAGGCCTGGGCAGGTATATGTGAGGTCCAGACCTGTCTCTCTTCACATGGGGCACTGGAAGAGACATCATAGGGAGGTGTGAACCTCCTTAGGGGAGACGCCCTGTTGACTCTCATTACCTAGTAGGCTTGGGAGGAGGGCTGGCCCGAATAGGTGGTCAATATAGAATAGGAAGATCTCTAAAGGCAAATTTCCATCTCTGTGTGCAATGTTACTGACTCTAGGCTGTCCCCTGATGGTGGTGGTTACTTTCTTTAAAAATTTATTTGACAGATAGAGTAGACAAAGAGAGAGAGAGAGTGAGAGAGAGACAGAGAGAAAGGTCTTCCCTCCGTTGGTTCATCCCCCAAATGGCCACTATGGCTGGAACTACGGTGATCCTCAGCCAGGAGCCAGGTGCTTCCTCCTGGTCTCCCATGTGGGTACAGGGGCCCAAGCACTTGGGCCATCCTCCACTGCCTTCCTGGGCCACAGCAGAGAGGGTGGAAGAGGAGCAACCGGGACTTGAACCCGGCGCTCATATGGGATGCCGGCGCCGCAGGTGGATGATTAACTAAGTGAGCCATGGCGCCGGCCATAGGTGGTTACTTTGGAACTGGGCAGCATGGAGGACTTTTTAGTGTGAGGCCAACAGGGTCTGAGGTTCTGACTAGTTCTATATAGATAGAGGTATAAACTGATATCTAGATATTATAAAATAAATGGCAAATCTTACATAATTAGAATGAACTGGTTTTATTGTTTGAAATTATTTCTATTATGATCACAATTACTTTACCCAAAAATATTTTAGCATAGCAGTTCTTATATTATCATTATCTAATGTTTATATGGGAACTGGAGCACAGAAAGTGTAACAGTCTATTTAGTGCTACATCTATCCAACTGTTGACCTACAATTCCACTAAAATAGGTTGTTTCCAGAGATCCTATTAATAATTTATAGTCACACATCTAATTTTAACAAATGTAATAGAAATTTGCATATATACTAAACAACATAAAACAATTTAGATAGATCAATTGAAACTCTTTTGCTTCAATTAATATTTAAACCTATTAAAATACTTTTAAAAAGTAAGGGAGTTTGGTGAGATTAAATAAGTTTATGGACTACATATAAGTATTGAATTCTTAAGGATATTACATTTTCCTAACATGCCTTTCAAAATCAGATATTTTCCATGGATTACATTTTAATATGTGAAAATTGCTTGTACACTGTGATTCCATCAGCTCTATATTTTTCGGTCAAAAAATCCTGAAAGTACTTATTAAAGGACTAAATGGTACATATATTATTCTGGCTAAGTCTTCCATTTATTTAAGGTGAATCAAAACTCACTAATTTATTAGTAATACTTACTGTGGGCCACATGTGTAAAATAGTTCTTCTAATCTTCTCCACCTAGAAATTTGTTGACATCAAATGTTTAATACAGAGTAAATATGAAAAGCAGGTAAGGACTTGAAAATCCATGCCATATGATAGTACTTTCATTGAGATAGGTAATTTTTATATTTTCATGAATTCATCCTATTTTATTCTGAGGTAAAACAATTAAACCCAGAATTTTTATGAGTTGTGTTAAATTGGAAAATTTAGCAGCAACTTATGTCTCAAGAAAAAATAGCCAGAGAGCTGCTCTGTATATAAACAGCAGAGAGAAAGCCTTGACTCTCCCCTTAGTAACTCAGGGATCTCCTGTACTGGGGACTCATGATCAAGCAACACTTGCTCATCCTTAGAGACAAATTTCCAAGGAAGATAGCTTGGCACATTTGCAAGGACAGAATACAAGGATTGAATGAAGCCATGTTAGATTCTTAGTAGATGCTTTGTCATTCATTTGGAACGACAATATGAAGAGCAAATGATGACTTGATCGTCTTGTGTGATATTTTTATGATTTTAAAATATTTTATTTATCCATTTTCAATTAATACATATAACACAATACATGTTTTCCAAGATGCTAGTGGTATCCTCCCGTAGAAAAACGTGTGACATCAAAGAGTGGTGACGAAAGGGCTCTGGAGACTGCCTTCTCTGGCACCTTGTTCTTTCATAAGTGGAGTGGTTGTGAACAAGTTATTCAATATCTTTATGGTGAAATTTTATACTCCGTAAAGTTAAACTTTCAATCTATTTATTGAGACATTTTCCTAGGTGCTGGGAAAAATCCTGCAGTCATCGAGATTGCATGATCATGGGGAGATACACACAAGAAATAACAGCCTGATCAACATACGCACAATGTGAAATGGGAACAGCTGATAGGGAAAAAAAAAAAAAAGGAAGCACAGAAAACATTGTGGACAGGTGAAATGTCAGATCGGGTTGGCAAGGGATGGTCATTGTTAAGAAAATAACTATGCAGGTATCTGCAGGAAGGAAGTTTCAGGATCATGAGAAAATGGAAAATTTCAAGCAAGATCAGGGCTAATGTTTACAAGGAAGCGTTAGGGGTTAGTTGGTTTCTTATAGTACAAACTGAGTGTGAAAGATATAATAATAAGTTCGTAGATGTAAGGAATGAGGATAGCATCATCTTTGATCTGTGAGCAGTTATACAAATTTTGCTCTTAGATGAATAGCAGCTCTTGTTTTGTTAGTGAAGAAAAGTGCTACAACCCAATCTCCTGTTTAACAGTGTAACTCTGGATCCTACATGAAGATTAAGCTGATGGGTTATGAAGAAAATTAGGTACAATATAGGAGTCCTTAGCAGTAATTCTAAAACTGAATTGATAGTTTTTTGGACCAGGATGGTAACAGGGAATGTGTTCAAGTACATAATAAATACACCTGTATTTAGAATCAGTAATATGCTGATAGAATGACTGTGATGTATATTAGGTTTAAAATTTTCAGTATGAAATCTAAATATTTGATTGAACAAGGATGGATTTCCATCACATATTAAAATACAAATTTTTGAAAACTTTTATTTATTAAATATAAATTTCAAAATACAAATTTTGATTTACAGCAGTTTTTCCCCCAATAACCACCCTCCCAATCACAAACCATCCCATCTTCTACTCCCTCTCCCCTCCCATTTTACAGTAAGATTCATATTTAATTATATTTGTATACAGAAGATCAACTCAGTTTTTTACTAAGTTGTATATACTAAGTAAAGATGACATCAGTAATCACCCGAGGCTTTTGTCATCAGTTGCCAAAGCTATGGAAGCCTCTTGAGTTCACAAACTCCAACCTTATCTGGACAAGGCCATAATCAAAATGGAAGTTCTCTCCTCCCTTCAGAGAAAGGTACCTCTTTCTTTGATGGCCTGTTCTTTCCACTGGAATCTCACTCACAGAGATATTTCATTTAGGTCATTTTTTGCCACAGTGACTTGGCTTTCTATGCTTGAGAAACTCTCATGGGGTTGAAAACCAGATCTGAATGCCTTAAGGGCTGATTCTGAGGCCAGAGTGCTGTTTAGGGCATTTGTCATTCTAAGAGTCTGCTGGGTATGCCACATCCCATGCTGGATCATTCTCTCTTTTTAAATTCTATCAGTTAGTATTAGCAGACACTGGTCTTGTTTGTGTGATGCTTTTGACTCTTAATCATATCTTTATGATCAATTATGAACTTAAACTGATCACTTTAACTAGAATTTGGCATTGGTACATGCCAACTCATTGGATTTGGAATCCCATTGCATGTTTCTAGCTCTACCATTAGAGGTAAGTCTGAGTGAGTGTATGCCGAACTGTCCATCTCCTCCCTCTCTTATTCCACTGATTTTTAACAGGGATCACTTTTCAGTTAAATTTAAACACCTAAGAATGATTGTGTGTTAATTAAAGAGTTCAACCGATGGTATGAAGTAAAACAAGAAAATACTAAAAAGAATAAAATAATAAGCTGTTCCTAGAAATCAGGACAAGGGCTGATTCAAGTCATTGTTTCTCATAGTGTCAGTTTTTCCTCTACAGGTTTCCTTTTAGGTGCTCAGTTAGTTGTCAGAGATCAGAGAGAGCATATGATATTTGTCCCTTTGGGACTGGCTTATCTCACTCAGCATGCTGTTTCCAGATTCCTCCATTTTGTTGCAAATTACCGGATTTCCTTTTTTTTAACCGCTGTATAGTATTCTATAGAGTACATACCCCATAATTTCTTTTTGTAGTCTTCTGTTGATGGGCATTTAGGTTGATTCCATGTACTGACTTAGTTATTGATCTGCTTAGGTTTTCTATGTCTTCGTGGTTCACAATTTTGGTAGGTTGTATGTGTCCAGCAATCTATCCATTCATGATAGATTTCCTATTTTGTTGGCATACAACTCTTTGTAGTAATTTCTGATCAATCTTTTTATTTCTGTGGTGACTGTTGTTACATTCCCTTTTTCATCTCTGATTTTATTGATTTGAGTCTTCTCACTCCTCTTTTTGGTTAGTTTGGCCAATGGTGTGTCGATTTTGTTTATTTTCTCAAAAAACAGTTCTTCGTTTTGCTAATCTTTAGTATTTTTTGGAATCAATTCTGTTGATTTATTCTCTAATTTTAATTTTTTTTCCTACTAGTTTTGTTTGCTGTAGTTTTTCTAGATCCTTGAGATGCATTGATAACTCATTTATTTGGTGCCTTTTCAATTTCTTAATGTAGGCGCCTTTTGCTATAAACTGTACTGTTAACACTGTTTTTGCTGTATCCTGTAAGTTTTGATATTGTGTTGTTATCTTCATTTGCTTCCAGTTTTTGATTCCTCTTTTGATTTCTTCTTTGACCCATTATTCATTCAGGAGCAAGTTGTTTAGTCTCCATATGTTTGCATATGCTCTAGGGATTCCTGTGTTGCTGATTTCCATCTTCATTCCATTGTGGTCTTAGATGATGCATGGTATGATTTCAGTTCTTTTGAATTTGCTGAGACTTGCTTTATGGCCTAATAAATGGTCAATCCTAGAGACAATTCCATGCACTGCTGAGAAGAATGTGTATTCTGCAACTGTGGGATGAAAAGTTCTATAGATAATTATTAGATCCATTTGATCTATATTTTCAATTAAAACTGCTCTTTCTGTGTTGATTTTTGTCTGGTTTGTCTATCCACTGCAGAAAGTGGAGTATTGAAGTCCACCAATACTATAGTATTGGAGTCTAAGCCACCCTTTGAGTTCATTAACATTGTTTAAGTAGACCAGTGCTCTGTAATTAGGTGCATATCTGTAATAGTTACATCTTCCTGTAGAATTGATCCCTTAATCATTATAAAGTGCCTCTCTTTGTCTCTTTTAACAGTTTTTGTGTTAACGTCTAATTTGTCTGATATTAAGATGGCTACACCAGCTCTTTTTTTGTATTCTTTTGCCGTGGAAAATCTTTGTAGAACCTTTCACTTTCAGTCTGCATGCACTTTTATTGGAAAAATGTGTTTCTTGTAAGCAGCAAATAGGTGGGTTTTGTTTTTTAATCCATTCAGCCAGTCTATTCTTTTAACTGGAGAACTGAGGCCCTTTACATTCAATGTCACTATTGATAAGTAGTGACTTTGTCTTGCCATTTTCCAAAGACATTTCTAATATATAGTTTGAACTTCCTGTAATCTTTTACTGAGAGATTTTCTTCCTTTACCTTCTTTCATATTGATGACCTCATTTCTGTGTTTCTGTGTGTAAAACATTGTTGCTGTGGATTCATTTGGAGAGGAGGAGTGTGGTAAGGACAAGAGGCATGGAGTCACCACACAGACCCTGGGAGTCAGGTGAAAGCAGGCCAGAGGCAAGCAGCCTGCAGACTTGTTTATTTCAGTTGGTACAGTGGCTTAAATAGACAAGGCAACCAATCTGGTCAAGGGGTGGTTTATGCCCTAACCAATTGCAGCCTGTTCCCTGGCAATATCTGAAGCCATCCAATCACAACCTGTTGCCAGGCAGGCTCCCTTTGTCATGTGGTTTCCAAAGCCATCCAATCACAGCCTGTTGCCAGGTAGGTTCTGTTGCCAGGTGGATTTCAAAGCCAGTGTCCATCTTGACATACCTTTCTCATTCCACCACAAATATGCAGTCAAATAATTTGGAAGCCAAAATCACTCTTCATATTTTGCATGATGCATTGCAGTCTTATTTTATATTGTGTTTTTCTTACATAGCATTTTGTTGTGGTACCATGACCCATAACATTAGTTCATACAACATATTATGTAAATTATGTTAAGCTTTATTTTAAGTTTAGTAGGATAATCAGATGGGAAATGAAAGTAATCTAAATACATCATGTTGTCTATATATATTATTTAGTTTATCTAATAAAATTCTTGGATGCTTTTCATTCTATATCATAAAAAGTTTAGTGTAGTCTTAATTTCTTTAGGACTTAAGAGTTTCTCAATGTAAGTATTGTGTACAAATTATAGATTCTTTTCACCAACTTTTCCAACACAAAGTGATGATACATTTTCTTTTTTTTAAAGGTTGTATTTATTTACTTGAGAGGTGGAGTTATAGACAGAGAAAGATAGAATGAAAGGTCTTCCATCTGCTGGTTCACTACCAAGTTGATAGCAGCAACCAGAGCTGAACTGATCTGAAGCCAGGAGCCAGGAGCTTCTTCTGGGTATCCCCTGCAAGTGCAAACACTTGGGCCATCTTCCACTGATTTGCCAGGCCGTAAGTAAAGAACGTGATAGGAAGAGGAGCAGCCGGGACATGAACTAGTGCCCATATGGGATGCCAGGGCAACAGGAGGAGACTTAACATACTCCACAGTACTGGCCCAAGATACGTTTTCTAAATCACAGAAATATACATAACCAAAAGCAAGGTAAACAATAGTTTATCAAAATGTCTAGAAAATTGAAATGTCCATAAACTTATGAAAAGATATAATAGATTTAAAAAAGGACCGATGAGCCAAAATAATATTTTTAAATAGCAAATGTTTATTACTTGCTTCTAAGTACAAACACAACACACAAGAATCTCTACAATTATTGATTTGAGACAATATGCAAAGTGAAAATAAACCATAACTATTTGTATTTTATTCTATAATAAGCTAAAGTTTTAAAATAAGTAGAAAACTATACACATAAAATATTTGAACAAATTAGTGAAAATTGTTGAACTAACTTATAATAGAGGTTGCATTTAATTTAATCCAATCAAAATCATTTAGGAGAAGCAGTCAAGTATAATTTTACAAAGAAAACTTAGCATAAACTTTTTTCTTTTTTTTTCTTTTTTTTTTGACAGCAGAGTTAGACAGTGAAAGAGAGTGAGACAGAGAGAAAGGTCTTCATTTTCCATTGTTTCACCCACCCAAGTGGCTGCTACATCATGGGTGCTGAGGCCGGTGCCCTGCACTGATCTGAAGCCAGGAGGCAGGTGCTTACTACTGGTCTCCCATGTAGGTGCAGGGCCCAAGCACTTGGCCCATCTTCTACTGCCTTCCCAGGCCACAGCAGAGAGCTGAACTGGAAGAGGAGCAACTGGGACAGAATCTGGCGCCACAGGTGGAGGATTAGCCAAGTGAGCAGCAGCGATGGCCAGCATAAACTTTTAAAAAGTATGTAATCATATTTCTCAAACGAAGACAATCCATCTAGTAACTATTCCAAAAATTTAAACAGAAGTCTAAATATTGGGAAATGAAACAATATCCTCTATAATTACCTTTAAATGACTAACAAAGTAAAATTTCAATTCCTGAATACATAGGGGAGAAATCTAAAAAACACTCTACCTCATGAATGTTTATGGATGTGGATGTCATAAAATCTGGATTCACTGTCTTTTTTTTAACTTTAAAAATTTATTAATATCATGAGAACCAGATTTCTTGTATTTCATAAGTGCAATGCTAAGAAGATAACCATATTTCCCTCCCTGCTTTATCCGTCCCTCAAAATTTTCTTTACTACTATTGCTTATTAAAAATTAGGAAACATATGTCAAGCAATTCATTTAAGACTCTAATTTTAAAAACTATTATAAATCTATAATGTCATCACTTACAGCAATGTGTTGAAGTGCCTAGTCTATATTTTCTTCCAGCAGCTTCACAATCTCAGGTCAGAAATTGATATCTATGATCCATCTTGAGTTGATTTTTGTATTTGGTGAGAGACAGGATAAAATTCCACTCTATATTGTGTATGCATCCATTTTTGCCAGCACCATTTATTGAAGATATCCTTTATCCCGCAAATGGTCTTGGTTCTTATGTCAAAAATCAGTTGCTGTATGTATTGGATTAATTTCTGTGATATCTGTCCTATTCCATTGTATTGAGTGTCAGTTTCAGCACCATGCTGTCTTAATCACGATTCTTTTGTAGTGTGCTTTGAAATCAGATATTGGGATGCCTACAGCTTTATTTCTTTTGCTCTATACCTCTTTGGCTATTCCGGTTCCTTTGTGATTCCATATAAATTTTAGGATTGTATTTTTTTTCCCTGAAGAATGCCACTGGTATTGAGTTGAATCTGTTGACTGCATTTGGTTGTATAAAATTTTAATTATAGAAATTTTTCAGTCCCTGAGCAAGAATATCTCTCCATTTGTTGTATTCCTTTTTGGTTCCTTTATCAATATTTTATTTTTCACTGCAGAGGTTGTTCACTTATTTTGCTGAATTTATTTCTAAATATTTGATTTTTGTGGCTAATTTAAGTGGGTTTTTTTCAGGTTTCTTTTAGAAAGTTCATCATTAGTGTACTTAAAATATTGTATTTATTCTGTAAAATGCAGCTGTACTGAATCGATTTATCAGATCTAACAGCATTTTGGTGGAGTGCTTAGGATTTCCCATGTACAACATCATCTTATCTGCAAACATGGATATTTTACTTCTTCTCTTTCAATTTTGATGTCCTTTACTCCTTTCTCATCCCTAATGCTTTTGGTAATACTTTCTCTTTTTAAAGCTTTAGTTATTTATTTGAAAGAGAGTTATACAGAGAGAGGAGAAGTAGAGAAAGAGAGGTCTTCCATCCGATGGTTTACTCCCCAATTGGACTCAACGGCCAGAGATGTGCCAATCCGAAGCCAGGAGCTTATTCCCGGTCTAACACGCAGGTGCAGGGGCCCAAGGACTTGGGCCATCTTCTACTGCTTTTCCAGGCCATAGCAGAGAGCTGGATTGAAATGGAGCAGCTGGACTAGAACCAGCGCCTGTATGGGATGCCGGTGCTTCAGGCCAGGGCGTTAACCCGCTGCTCCACAGCACCGGCCCCAAGGTAATACTTTAAATATAATATTGAACAAGAGTGGTGAAAGTGAGCATTCTTACCTTGTTCCAGATTGGAAGGAAATACATTCAGATTTTCCCATTCAATATGATATTGATTATTCATGTATAGCCTTAATAAATTTGAATTAGTTCTTTAATAACAAATTTGTTGGTTGTGACCTCTTGAACAAGATCCCAAAACACATGCGAAAAAAAAAAAAAGAAAAAAAAACAGGGGCCTGTGCGGTGGCGCAGCAAGTTAACACCCTGGCTTGAAGGGCCAGCACCCGATATGGGCGCCAGGTTCTAGTCCTGACTGGTCCTCTTCTAATACAGCTCTCAGCTGTGGCCTGGGAAAGCAGTGGAAGATGGCCCAAGTTTTTGGGTCCCTGCACCCACTTGGGAGACATGGAAGAAGTCCTGGATCCTGGCTTCGGATCGGCACAGCTCCGGCTGTTGAGTCCAACTGGGGAGAGAAGCATCAGATGGAAGACCTCTCTCTCTCTCTCTGCCTCTCCTCTCTCTGTGTAACTCTGAACTTCAAGTAAAATAAATTAACCTTTGGAAAAAACAAAACAAAACAAAACAAAACCAGACAAATGGGATTATAGCAAATTCAGAAGCATCTATGCTTTTTAAAATGAAATAAACAGAAAGAAGAGAATTTAGACACAATAGGAACAAAATATTTGTAAGCTGTCTATCTGACAAAGAATAAATATCCAGAATAAATCAGCAATTCAAAACATCACAACAGAAAGTGACCAATCCGGTGAACACAACTAACTGTACATCTCCTAATTTCCAGATATAATAAGGAATTCTATACATTTACTATTAGAAATGTCCAATCATGAATGGTCAAGTAAAGGACACCTTCCAAGAATTAAAAATTAAAAGGTAGGATAGTTATCAGAGCAAGACCAGAAAAATATGCACCTGGAAAGAAAGAAAGCATGAGTTTCAATGATTAGCATTACCCCTATTTTAATTGCCTGGAGGTATCTCTCCTGTGCATGATCCTAAGAAGAGCATTCTTCACTTCTTTGTTCCTGAGACTGTAAATGAGTGGATTGAGCATGGGGATCACAATAGTGTAAAAAACAGAAGCCACTTGATCTTTTCCCAAGGAGTAGGACTTACTTGGTTTTAAGTAAGTGAAAATCATGGTGCCATAAAATATGGTGACTCCCAGGAGATGGGAGGCACAGGTAGAGAAGGCTTTTTGCTTTCCTGAAGAGGAATTAATTTTCAGGATAGTAGAGAGAATGGACACATAGGACACAGCTATTGTGATAAGGGACACCATTAAGGTAGAGCCAGCAACAATGAATATCATTATTTCAGTGTCATATGTGTCAGTGCAGGACAGGGCTAGAATTGGGAGTGTATCACAGAAAAAGTGATGGATTACATTGGAGTCACAATAGTGCAGCCTGCTCATGCAAAACACATTGATAGAGGAAACCATGAAGCCAATCATATAGGACCCAGTGACAAGGGCACGGCAGATTCTTGTGGACATAATAAGTGGATAGTGTAGAGGATTGCAGATAGCTACATAGCGGTCATAGGCCATTGAGGACAGAAGAAAACACTCAGCAGCTGCCAAGAAGACAAAAAAGTATAATTGGGTAAAGCAGTCCATGAATGAAATATACTTGGTGGAAGTCAGTAAGTTCTCTAAGGTTTTAGGTGTGATGACATTTGAATAACTGAGGTCAAGTAATGACAGGTGAGTGAGGAAAAAATACATGGGGGTGTGGAGCTGGAGATCCAGGCGGATTATCAATATCATCCCCACATTCCCCAGCACAGTAACCAGGTAAATCAGCAGAAACAGCACAAAGAGGAGCAGCTGGACCTCTTCAGCATCTGTCAGTCCCATTAGGATGAAGTCAGGCACATTCGTGTTGTTCCTCCTACTCATGGTGTCCACTGCTCTCAGCTGTTAAGAGATCAGAATCTAAAGAAGAAATGCTTTGAACAAGAAAAGGTCCTATATGAAAGAAGTAATCAATTTTGCATAATTTGCTTAGCTTTCCTCAAATTGAGAGTATGCTTTATATTGTAAATCTACATTTTTATGAGAACAGCTGCATTGAGCATAAATAACTTATTTAAAATAATGGATATTAACTGTCCACTCTGCAATTATACCATGATTGGATGATTCCCAAAGCCTGCTACTAATATTTGATTTCTGTTAATAACTAATTTTATCAAATCTGATAAAAATACTGAATATATAATAAGCACTCGTAGAAAGTTTTTGATGCACCATTTATCATATTCTTTGTTAAATCATATGTACTTATTAAAAATAAATTTCACAATTAGATTACTTTGATGCATGAAAGTTTTAAACCATTTCTAAGTATTAATTTCTAGAATACAGGATGTTTTTCTCACATAACTCATTAAAAAACAATATCCTCCAAAAATTTAATTTTCAAATATTAAAATTACATGCAGCCATTAATTCAATCAAATCTTTTTGTGTTTGTTTCTATAAATCCTGCAGTCCTTAAAGAAGGATTAAATGAGATATTCTCTTCAAGATCTCATTTTATTTCATCTGATCAAAGCATGGCCATTTTGTGAATAATACTTACTGTGAGCCAAAGCTAGTGAAAATGGAAATTCTTCCAATATTATCTGTATAGAAATTTTTCAGCAACAAAAGTTCATACAAAGAAAATACGAAATCCATTTACATAGCAGAACGTTTCTGCTATGTGATAATGTTTTCTTTGAGAAGAATAAATTTCACACCTTTATGCATCTGGATAATGTCTCAGGCCTCCTTATGCAGGAGATTGATGATGTTGCAACACTTGGTCACCCTCAGAGACCAATTTCTAGAGAAGATTGCTTGGCGTGTTCCCAGTGGCAAAAGTTCAAGGATGAAATGAAGCCGAGTTAGGTGTTGAACAGTTAGAAGTCCCCATGTGAAGAACAACAAATTACTTCATCTTCTGGGATGATTAAAATTGCAGTTTTTATTTATTCATTTATAAATGACACATAAGAGTTATACCTACTTATGTGATGTGTTGTATATGCACACATGAGTAATGATCAAATCAGTCAATTTACAACTAGGATGAGAGAGAGATTATTTACAAAGAAATCTCTATTCTATGACTGACAGCATCAAGAATGGAATTACATTGCTTAGTAATTAAACGTTTTGACAGTTAAAAGTTTCATTGTATCATAGAAATCACACAGGTTCACACAGAAAAAATGAGACTACAGCAAAATATAAAGACTATGAAAGAAATTCTCAATTGCTGCTAATATGTTATGAACAAAATTATAATTTCTCCCAATTATTTCATTTTGTGCACATAATGATTACTTGTAGGTGTAATAAGATTTTCATAGCTATCCTTATGGTGTACATTCAGTAGGTCATCTTCACTTTGTTTCTAAATGGTTTTAAAGGTTTATTTATTTGAAAGGTAGATTTGCAGAAAGAAAGGGAGAGACAGAGACAGAGAGAGTGAGAGCACGAGCAAGGGCACCATGGCAGAGAGGGAGAGAGAGAGAGACAGCTCTTCCTTCCATTGTTGCACTTCCTGAATGTCTGCAGCAGCCTGACCTGTGTCACGTTGAAGCCAGGAGCCAGCAGCTTCATCTGGGTCTCACATGCACATGCAGGGGCCCAAGCACTTTGGCTGTCTTCTGCTGCTCTCCCAGGCACATTAACAGCTGCATCAGAAGTGGAGCATGCCAGTATAGCAGGCAGCCACTTCACTGCTGCGCCATATTGTTGGCCCCAATGTAAAAAATTTAATAACATACGGTAAATATATGCTATATTTACCCTTTATAAATCCCACAATTTTAGGAATTACATATGAGGTAGTGTCTCCTATTTAAGTGAGCTAGGTGTTCACCAGATGATAAACAGAGATGTTGAGACACTGACATGGTGTAGACTCTCCATTTGGGGTTTGACAGTATAACATTTGTTTGGTATGCACTATTTGTGCAGCATGCATTACAACTTAATGCAGTTTTTCATTTTAAAAAAGAAAAATGAGAGCATAAGATAAAATCTGTCTTGAGAGTAGTAAACATTTTGTCATCAAAATAGTGAGGTCAAGGTATTCATCAATGAAAATTTCATGATGCAGCCAAGACTGACTGGAAGGACAGAAGAAGGGTTTGTCAAGAAAGAGCAGAGGGAGACAAGCTCCAGAGAGGAACCATCAGTAGGATCATTTGAAAAATGGACCATGTGTATACAAAAGGATGCCATTGTTTGATGTTACTGGAGGTGGCTGATGTCACAAATAATTATGAAGAATCTGTATCGGTGGTGATAAGTCCTGTGCGGAAAAATAAAACAAAAACAAAACAAACAAACAAACAAAAAAACCAAATGAAAGAGAGAAGGCAGACATGGGAATTTGGGAACTTTCTCATTTTTTTAAAGTTTTGTTTAAAGATTTTTATTAATGTATTTATTTATTTGACAGAGTTACAGAAAGTGAGACAGAGAGACAGAAAGGTCTTCCTTTTGTTGGTTCACTCCCCAAATGGCCACCACTGCCAGAGCTGCACCGATCCGAAACCACTAACTAGGTGCTTCTTCCTGGTCTCCCATGCGGGTGCAGGGACCCAAGCACCTGGGCCATCCTCCACTGCCTTCCCGGCCACAGCAGAGAGCTGGACTGGAAGAGGAGCAGCCAGGACTAGAACCTGGTACCCTTATTGGATGCTGGTGCCCCAGGTGGAGGATTAACCTAGTGTGCCACTGTGCTGGCACAGGAGCCTTCTCATTTTAAAAAGAATGTTTCAGAATTCTTTAGTGATCAGGTCACACTTACAGAAAGGAAGTAGAGAACCTTTGAAATTCTTGGAGTAAGGGTCCTGAAAACCAATATCAATGATCTACAAAACTAGCTCCATTATCATGATGCATCTTATCATTATATTTTAGTAAAAATTGAATAAATAGCATCTTTGAGGTCACTTCAAAGAGCTTGTAGAAAAATTGCATTAAGATAATTTTTCCATACAAAAATGTTATAACATGAAATTTTTCATAATATGTATATTCTAAGAAATTTCATTGGCCTTCCCATTCATACTATTTCAGAATATTTTCATTCCTTCATGGAATTTTTGAAAAGGCCCTTAACCTTTACAGACATGGGAAACAAGAATATATCAAAATTCAATGGAATAAAATTTGTTTTATTTTCATTGACTAGTTTGTTTTTTCAGGCATTCTTGAAATATTGTTTTAAATAAAGCACATTACGAAAAGTGCTTTTTTTTTTTGACAGGCAGAGTTAGACAATTGAGAGAGAAACAGAGAGAAAGGTCTTCCTTTTTCCATTGGTTCACCCCCCAAATGGCCGCCAGGAGCCAGGTGCTTCCTCCTGGTCTCCCATGCGGGTGCAGGGCCCAAGCACTTGGGCCATCCTTCACTGCACTCCCGGGCCACAGCAGAGAGTTGAACTGGAAGAGAGCAACTGGGACAGAATCTGATGCCCCAAGTGGGACTAGAACTGGGGGTGCCGGCGTTGCAGGTGGAGGATTAGCCAAGCGAGCCATGGCGCCAGCCATGATTTTCCAAAATGTTCTTAGGGTACCAGTGCTGTGAGGCTCTTAGGTCAATCCTATGACGGCTACAGCAGCATCCTGTATGGGCGCCAGTTCTAGTCCAGGCTGCTCTTCTTAGATCCATCTCCCTGCTGTGGTCTAGGAAAGAAATGGAAGATGGCCCAAGTGCTTCGTGAGAAACCCAGAAGAAGCTCCTTGCACCTGCCTTCGGAGTGGCCCAGCTACAGCCATCGCATCCATTTAGGAAGTGAACCAGTGGATGGAAAACCTTTCTACCTCTCCCTCTGACACTCAGTAACTTCACCTCTGAAATAAATAATAAAAAAAATAATTTTTTTAAAAAGTTCTGAAATAAAGTATATTCTAAATGTGGTGAAATTGAATACAAATTGAAAATATATAATTATTATTGCAGATGTAAATATTGCATCTCATTTAAAATTGAACACAAACATTTAACATTATTTTATTCTTTTTTTTTTTTTGACAGGCAGAGTGGACAGTGAGAGAGAGAAACAGAGAGAAAGGTCTTCCTTTTCCGTTGGTTCACCCCCTAATGGCCGCTGCAGCCAGCGCGCTGCGGCAGGTGCACCGCGTTGATCCGAAGCCAGGAGCCAGGTGCTTCTCCTGGTCTCCCATGCAGGTGCAGGGCCCAAACACTTGGGCCATCCTCCATTGCACTCCCAGGCCACAGCAGAGAGCTGAACTGGAAGAGGAGCAACCGGGACAGAATCCGGCCCCCTGACCAGGACTAGAACCGGGGTGTGCTGGCGCCACAGGCGGAGGATTAGCCTATTGAGCCGCGGCCCCGGCCAACATTTAACAGTTTTAACATAAACTCAGTATTTTGAAACTGGGTGCCTCTAAGCTTCTTTAATCTGAGTGCTTTTTCCTCATCAGAAAGGAAAAAATAAGATTTCCGGAAAATCTTGTGTAGGATGTTACTGCAGGAGACATAGCCCCAAGGTCTAGCGAGTAAACTACTGGATTGGGAGAGACCAAGAGTGATGTTAAAGGGACACAGAGAAAATGACTGAAGAAACAGTGAAGCTCACTCTGAAAAATTACAGGATTTTACAGATGGTGCAGAAAGATACCTGCAGAGAATGAAGGGAGGCAGAACAGGGGCCAATATGAGGAATGCATGGGAAACAGCGTATCTATGGACACTTAGGGATAATTTGGAGCAAATAAATTGTGTTATAATTTCTTACAGTGAATGAGAACAAATGTTTATTTTGCCACTATTGAAAGACTAACAAGTCAGAATGGGTAATATAAAAACAATTACTTTAATTAATGCTATGTAAACAATTATTAGTAAACTAAAAAGTCAGTACAATTGGAAATAAAAATACACAGAATTAGGATGAAGATAAATATTTTAAGGTGTGAAAGCTTTGAAGTTACACACATTCATAAAAAATGAACATTATATTAAGAATGCATGAACCAAACTAATTTTAGTAAAAGAGGAAGAAATGAAAATACTTGCATACTTCTCAATGGTTATGACAAAAATCCTCACAGTAATTAATCTGAATTAATACTGTCATTAATAGAACAATCTAAAACCTCATGTGGTTTAATAAAAAAGAGTGATGAGGTAGACCATAATACTCTGTGTAATATAGTGGTGTATTTCATAAATTAATTAGTAAATTATCATTTCCTTAGTTTCAAATCTAAGAAGTTACATTATAAAATTAAGTTTTTAGGAGTCAAACCTTGGTTACATGATCAGAGAAGAAAATAAACAAATATACACATATGTGAATATACACAGATCCCTTCACACAGTCCAAGATAGAAGATGACTCCTCTCTATGAGAGGTTTCATTTAGAAAAATTCTTTGGAGAAATAATGCTTGAAGCAAAGATACCATCATCAATATACATGAATCTGCCAAATACTTTTATTGACTTCATTTTCTGTATGGTAAAATTTCCCAAAATATTTTGAAAGACTTTGGTAAATGGAATTTTCTTTCAAAAATTTCCCTGCATTTTTATGAGGCATCCCTTTTTCATTAATATCTCATTTTTTAACTAAAATTGAATAACCCAGGAGTAAAGTACACTTTCCTGGCTGATCTTAACTCTTAAACATTGTTTCACATTGATTACATGTATTTTGGAATGTATGTTAATTACTATAACACATTTAATTGATAAATAGCAAATTACTTTGAAAGTCAATAAATACATGACTATCCTAAATGCCATAATCTATACAAATGTGAACAATACGAAGTTCTTGACCTTACTAAATATATTTAGTTAGCATTTCATACTGATGCATTTGTTAGATGTTATAAGAACAAACGATAATAAACCAACTCCTCTCACATGATTAAAGTCTTATTTGAAAGAAATATTACTATAGACATTTTCAAGAAAAAACCCTTTTTAGAAGATGGCTTTTAAAATCTGTTTATTTCTTTACCTTTAGTTTATTTGAAGGAAAGGGAACAGAGCCTGAGAGACCTTTCAACCACTAGCTCTTTCCTTTGAAGGCCACAAGAGTTAGGGCTGACCTGAGCCAATACCAGGAGCCTGGACTCCACCCAAGTCTGCCCTGTGTGTGGTAGAGCCCCAAATACTTCATCTACACCTGCTGCCTCCCAGGGTGCACATTAACAGGGAACTGCTGTACCAAAGCAGAGCAGGAGCTAGAAACTAGGCACTCTCATATGGACTGAGGATATCCCAAGCAGTGTCTTAACTTCTGTGCCAAATGCCATCCCCAAATTAACCTTCAGTTTCTTTCAAAACATATTTTAAAATTGATATGCCAATTCGATAATTCACATAAAGTAAGGGCAGTATGACACAATGCATTTTTCCAATAGTCAATTTATAACAATCCCTGAGTGTTCACTGGACCAAGTTTATGTTAAAGTCTTTTTGAAGGCAAAAATTCTCACACACATACACACAGTTTCTCTCTATAACAATATAAGCTTAAAAGTAATTTTGTGTGTCTTAGAGATGTGAGAATACATTCACACACACAAACACACACACACACACACACACATAAATATGTATCTTCATGTTCTTCCAGGGATAATACCACCATTAGTGATGCATGTATCCATATGCACAAATAAATATAGATACACATATACCACATATCATAGCATAGGAAAAGATCAAAATTCAAATTTCAATGACAATTTCTGATTGTACATTGCTTTTACAACATTGTGTAGTAGAAAAATGGTAATTGCAACCATCACAATACTAGGATATTCTGCAATAAATATGTCTGAAATATTAATGATAAAAAAGCATTATGACAAAGAGACTCTCCGTTACTAAGAGATCTCTGCATATGCTGCATGATGTCCATTGTCCCCATTAGTGTCTGCATGGAAAAGACTTCAGTCTTTTATTATTCTCACTTGTAGCTAATGTTTGATAATTTTTTTGTTTATTTTGTGCTCTGTTCTTTGCTCTCGGTTAATTCGTTGTCATTTCTGGATGTTAGTAAGGCTTTAGGTTCTGACTTCTAACTATTCTAATTTTCTATCTCGATTCACCAATAGCTGAGAAAACAGAATGCCAATCCATGCTAAGTGTAAATTCAACAATCTTGAAACATGGTTCAGTGCTATGGTGTGGTCATAAGGGATGTTCAGATGTCACTTTCCTTCTTGCACATGTCTAAGAAAGAATAGTTTATGTGCTGAGAAGAACTCCTAGTGCAGTGTAATGAAAAAAATAATTTCAAGTCTCTTAGTTCTCATTCATTGACTGTCATGTCTTTGAAGTTTACTATTAATTTTTCTAATTGTTGGAACGCTCAATTCTCAGATGTTTCTTTTTAATTAAAACCTGCTTTAATTTGTCATGGAAAACATTTTCTTTTTAAGACTCTCAAAAGAGCATTTTTCACATCTTTGTTCCTCAGACTATAGATCAGTGGATTTAGCATTGGAATGACAATGGTATAGAATACTGTTGCCACCTGAGCCTGATTCAGGGAAGATGTGTTATCAGGCTGCAGATGTGTGAAGATCAGGGACCCATAGTAGATAGTGACACCCATGAGGTGGGAGGCACAGGTGGAGAAGGCTTTCTGCCTGCCTGCTGCAGACTGGATCTTCAGGATGGCTATGATGATGGCGATGTATGTAACTGTGATGATCAAGAGAGAACTAAGAAGAGTGAACCCAGCTAAAAAAAAGATCACCATTTCTGTGTCGAATTCCTCTACACAGGTCAGGGCCAAAAGAGCTGCAGTGTCACACAAAAAATGATTGATACTGGAGTCACAGAATGCCAAACGGCTGATCACACAGACGGACGCTAGCGAAATCGTGAAACCTACCGCATAGGGCAGTATGCCAAGCCAGTTGCACAGTTTGGGGGACATAACTACAGAATATAATAAGGGATTGCAGATTGCTACATAGCGATCATAGGCCATTGATCCCAGAAGAAAACATTCACAGCACACCAGACCGACGAAGAAGTACATTTGAACAAAGCAGCCTACAAAGGAGATGGTTTTTTGGTTGGATTGGAGATTGACTAGTGCCTCCGGTGTTACAGTCGAGGAATAACATATGTCGATGAATGCTAAATTGCTAAGGAAAAAGTACATAGGTGTGTGAAGCTGAGAGTCAGCTCTGATTAACAGAATTAGTCCCAGGTTCCCCAATATAGTGAACAGATAAATGAAGAGAAATGTCAGGAAAAGACTGACTTGTAATTCAGGATGATCTGCAAATCCAGAGAGGATGAAGACAGTCAACTCAGTGAGATTTTTCCCAGTCAGATACATCAATAGCAAACTTTGAATTTCCTGCTAAATAAACAATGACAAAAGTCAGAGAAAGATTCAAGTCCAACCAGCTAATGACCAATCAACTTAGATTCTAATAATCAGATAATGACAGACGGAAGGTGAATCTGTAACAACTTCAAGTTAGCTGCAAATGTATACTATCTTTTTATAAAACTGACAAATGCTAATAAAAATTCCCAAGTTTCCAAGCTAATAACTGTATAGAATTGGTAGCACTCTAGAAATATTCTTTTGCAATGAATTACAGACCTCCTGAGATTTTTAGTCCTCTATCTCAGTCTATTATGGGACCCAAAATTATCCACCTAGTAACTTATATAATTTGGAGAAATGAAATCTAATGATACCTTTATGTGACAGTCCAATTGTCTTAACATTTCACAGTTAGTTTCCAGTGCTATTTGAGGTTCTTAATAAACTCTAGATGAACACAACTAATATTTCCTTAGGCTCACTATAGCTTTTCTAGATTTTGATGAAAAGAAAGGAGAAATGAAATCTGAAGCACCCTGCTTATATTACATATCAATGCTAAAATTTCATACAGTTTTTTCTCCTGTCACATACCCTTTCTGTCTATCACTGACCTAGGACCACTTGAGGAGCTTAACCTATATTGCGCTTCAATTCTTTCCAGTCTTATGTGACTATTTCCATGAAAAGCACATAGGACATCAGGTGATCAACAGTTCATTACTGAGCTAATTTGTTAAGTCAATGAAAAAAAGAGTAAGTTAAACATTAAAAACAGGAATGAAATTCCAAGATGATCTCACCAACATGGGCGGATTCTTTTCCTAATCCAATTGACAAAAATAAAGAAAAGTGAAACTGGTTTTCAGACATCTAACAAGAGTAACTGAATGGAATATCACATTCTATCAACAATACTTATTAATTGAATTTGATACATGCTCACAGTTGTTCCTATTTTTTTATGTGATAAGCATGTGTTCATTGAAAACTTTATGGCCTTGCAAATCACTAAAGATAGTTCTCTCAAGGCCTAACGGAAGATGCAAGATATTAAAAGAAACAGTTATTCAATGCGAGAAGCATAGACACACACAACAGTGATGAAAAAAAGAGGTTTCTGAGTTAGACTTACCTGGGATTCAGTCCTGCAAAATAATCCCCCTTGCCTTTCTGCTATAATCTAATAGCTTCTATTGTAACCGACTGATTATTAAGTTTATTATTTTTGCCTGATCTGTGATTGTGAATCCCATGAATTGTCAAAATAATGGCTTGGGTCTTTTATTTTTATTGCTGCTGCTGCTGCTTCTATTTATTTGTTATTTAGCTTAGAGCTTTATTGGCTATATAATGTACCCTTATAAATAGTATGAAGTTAATAAAAAAAAATTTTGCTGGTTTTGATGATAGCCCTGGGTGTTGTATGCATTATTTTCTGTTTACAGGATACCAATAAGCATAAAACATGCAAAGATAATTTTTATTTTATGCCTTATTGAGAATTAAAAGTCTATAATGTTAGTCTACCTCTTAGGGAGTCCTATGAAAAAGGGTTTTCTTCTGAAATCCAGTGTATTAAACAGTCCACTTATGCAAGCATCCTATCCTCAAGCCTTTAAACTCACCTCATATAGGAATTGGTCAATTAGCATCTTTGATCTCTTGAGAGTTGTATTTTAATTGTACCCCATGGTCCATTCCCAATTTGCCTGGGATATATCTCCAAAGGGAAGTAAACAGAAATGCATACTCCTCACTAGTGTAATGGCCCCAGATGTGTTGGAAATTCAACTGAAATAATTTTTGAAACTTTTTTATGTTACTAGTAGACTTGTCCATGAAACTTTTTCTAAAATATCACAATATCATGACAAAGTGAAACACGTGATCTAAACAATCTCATATAACCTCGTCTAGTAATTTCTGATTGATCACCCAGCAAGGAGAAGTGAGCTTTCCTACTCACTGTTTTCATGCTGTTACAATGTGTGAAATTATGTTAACAAGTTATGCATCATATTTAAAACAAGAATTCTGTGGTTTTTGAGAAAGATTTACTTATTTATTGAAAGGCAGTGTTACAGAGCCAGAGGCAGAGCCAGAGAGAGAAAGAAGTCTTCCACCCACTGGTTCACTCCCCAAATGGCCACAAGGCTGGAGCTGCACCACTCCAAACCAAGAGCCAGGAGCTTCTTCCAGGTCTCCCACATGGATGCAGGGGCCTAAGGATTTGGGCCATCTTTTACTGCTTTCCCAGGCCATAGCAGAGATCTGGGTCAGAAATAGAGCAGCTGGGACTGAATGCCAACACCGCAGGCTAGCTTCCTGTGAGTTTTTTTTTTTTTTAATTGACTGTGCCCAATGTTGTATTCACTAAATTATTGATTGAAAGCTTTCTAAAAAAGAACAAAACCTTTGAACCAAAACTCAAACTGCATGGCTGAATTTGCATTATAATTATTTAAAAAATCTATTTAGTTGTTTGAAACATCTTCCTGGGATTCACCTGTGTAGAGATTCCCACTTATCAATAGTCCATTGTTAGCCACCAACAGATTACCTTGTTGTTGGAATAACATGCAGAAAGTACTATAACATTTTCTATCTAATATTAAAATCCTCAATCACAAAAGGGCATCACTAATCATTGTCCATCTGACTTGAATCTCTTGAGCAGTCTTTGTCTCCTTGACATCTCATTAGATTAGCACATTGAGTCAAAATGTGTTTGCATGTACCTTTGAGTAGTTGTTACATTGCCAAACTATATTTGGTTGATTGTCAATTGCATTTGTTTAAAATTTTGCACTGCATTGAACTCTACAAAAATATGATTCCTTCATTAATACAGCATTCTAAATTGTTTTCAAATCAATATTTTTCTTATTTTTGTTGTTTACACCTAAAAAATAACTTAAGTTGGAGCATGTTGAACATGGAACACTCATTACTGTATTGTGTGTGTGTAAATATATATGTGTGTGCAATCACAAATCTTAACCTTATGATATGAACATTCTCAAACACACACACACACACATTCAGATACTTTCAGCATTCCACTACTAACAGACTTTGGTTTGAAACAAAAACACACACATGTCTTCAGATTGGATGTAGATCTATAAAAAGCAAGAAATCACAGATACTTATGTATTGTAAAAGCTAGATTTAACTAAATTGATTCCCAGAAAACATAAAATATCTTGTCAATAACATTTTTATCTCAAATTTCGGAAACAGTTAAAGTAAACTTCACAAAAATGTTATTGACCAATGCTTGGTAATTGTTAGAAAAACTATCATTAGGACATAAAATCTTGTAGATCTGAGAAGTTAGTTTTTGTTGCCCATTTAAAATTTAAAACTGTTGGGAATATTCACCCTAACAATTTACAAGTTAAGTCAGAAATATTTGAAAAGAACTGTATTTTCAGCCTTTTTGATTATGTTTCTAAACAGCAAATTCCCATGTGCAATGGTTTCATATGTTATCCTTGAATTGATATTATTTTTCCATGTTTTTGGCCCAATGACCCTATTTTCAAATCAATTGATTAATTAAATCAAAATAGAAACCCTAATTCCTCAAATTGTCTCTCATGAAATCAATTAACAATTTCTAGAAAGAGGAGCATGATCACAGATTCTATCTTCATTAATTTTCACATTTTTGATTTTGACTCATTCCCTCATTCTTATTATTCTATATGTTCATTATTCAAGTGTATTAGAATATAACAGACTTGATAGAAATAACACATAACAAAATTAATATAATATTTACCCCGACGAAACTAGTTCTATACACATGTTTTGGAAAGTAATTTGTAAGAATGTGGTTTATATACACTATGAAATACTACTCAATCATAAAAAAGAATGGAATTTTGTATTTTGCAGCAAAGTGAATGCAAATAAAAACCATTATGCTTAGTGAAATAAACCAGTCTCCATAAGAGAAATATATGTTTTCCCTGTTCTGTGGTATCTAGTAGAATTAAAAAATTGTAATGTATATGAGCAAAATTGGCATTTAGAGAATTGCTTATTTTTTATGGCCCTTGTCTCTATTGTTGAGGAACCATAGTTTAATTTCCTTTTAATATAGGTTGAATTTTTTACTTAGTAGAAGGTCAGTTTATGAGTATAAAATAAACTGAAAGTATGTAATTACAAAAATTATGAAAATTAGAAAGGAAGGAGGAACGAAGTTTGGGAAGTATCACTCTGCTCCTAAATCTATATAAATGAAATTTGTTCACCTTATAAAATCAAAAACTTATTAAAAAATTTTATGTTTCATGACATAAGAGAAACAGATCTGTAGACTTGAACTTGTGATTTATAGCTATGAATTCACAATTATTTTATTTGTTAAATATATCATCATCTTCACAAACTCAAAAGCATTGTCCACTACATATTGCAAATTTGTCATTTAGCAAAGCTGTGTATTCTAATTCTGGGATAGCAGTTTTTCTGAATTGAGTTTGTAATGCCTTTCTATGTGAACAGAATAATAAACATCACTTGTATTGATGGGTTAATGTAAGCAATATGAAGGCCTAAGGCACTGGGAGTGGCTTGAAGTGAAGTCATGGGCTCTGGGCTTCATGCCTCAAAGAGTTTTGCCTGTACCCCAGACCCTGACAAGATCACTGTCTCTCTCCCTTTCTAAATCCTTTCCGTACCTCGCCAGGTCTCCTCAATTCCTACAGACTTAAATTTTTGGTTCCATCAGCAGGTGTTTCCTACATATTTTGTTCATTATCTCTGAGTTAAAGTTTAATTATCCCTTTGCGGTCAGTCAGTTTTTCAATCTAGTCTCCCATTAAGTCCTCACGTAACCCTAACTTGTGTAGGGATATTTTGTTTGTTCTAGGTTAAAATTTAATTATCCTATTTTTCAACAGGTAGCTTTTCAATCCAGACTCCCATTAAATGCAGCTCCCCTCAAGACTTGTGTACACAAGTCTCAGCACGTCTCTGGTATCCCCTCCCTTCTTTCTCAAGTCTCTCTTTTGGGCTCCCTGTGTCAGGTCCTTTTTGTATAGATAATACCTCAGAGGAGATTCACTAGGAAGAATTTTTATTCCCCAGTTCTGCTTCTTTATCCTTCACAGGTCCAGTCACCAACCTAGGTGGTAACCAGGATTAATACCCTCTCTCCAAACTCTAGCTTGAAACACATTTGTTTCCTAAGCCTCAGTGATTCTCACACATTACCCAAAAGATAGATAAAGTCAGAATTTATCCCTTGTCTCTGAATCCTAACTCAGACTCACAGTCTATTGTTCCCCACTCCAACTCCTGAATTTTTCTCCAGGTTTTAAGAATCTATATGAAGTAATTCATCTCTTCCTACTGCACCCACATCCATCCCCACCTACAATAGCTAAAGAAATTATCCAAGTTTGTATATTAGGAAATTTTTAAATCAGTAGGAAATTTTAAAATCTAACAAAAACTGAGTATATAAGAAGTCTAAAAAAAAGAGAATGAGAATATAAGAATTCTCACATTTCATAACACATCTGAAACAACCAAGTTCTTGGGAAGGAGATTTGCTTCACTTAAATGAAAAAAAAAGTGTAATTATTTAATTTAGTCATAATACTTTTGAATATTTTACATATGAAATTATAATATGGTGGTTTGATTGTAAGAATTGACATGTCTCTTGATTCTGGTTATTGGCATTGGTGCCCAGGCCACATTTCAATAAGCATGGCTAACATTGCTGTTGTAGCTAGAATTGATGAAATCACTACATGCTTAAAGAACAAGAGGAACTTAAATCAAAAAGTGGTCAGGAAATAAATATAGCCATATTAGTCCAGACAACAATTACATATTTCTAACTCATTTCCCAAATGAATTAGGCTACTATCCAAATTGCAAATTCCAACACTACTCACACAAAATGAAAAATTAGCAAATATTTGATAGAGTTTCCTGCAGGCCTAGAGGAAAGTCATGTACCATAAATATCTGCTGAGTCCTATTTATGAGTATTTGTGTTGATTCTGAACAGTTAGCACTTTATGGGGTAAGGCAACGTAGCACAGCAAATTCAGCCACTGCTGCAATGCCGGCATCCCATATTTGAGTGCCATTTCAAGTTCCAACTGCCCTTCTTCCAAATCAGCTCCCCTCAATGCACCTGGGAAAGTAGTAGAAGATAGCACAATACATGGACTCCTGGGATCCATGTGTGAGACTAGGATGGCATTCCAGGCTCCTGGTTTCAGCCTTACAGAGCACCTAGCTTTGTGGCTATTTGGGGAGTAAACCAGCCAAAGATTTCTCTACCCACTCCCCTGAACTGTCTCCTACCCTCCTCTCTCATAGTGAAAGGATTCAGGCTATAAGTGCTCACATATTTTTTCTTCTTGATTTTCTGTGTTTCATTGAAGAAGCAACAGCTATTGCACTGATGATATCATTTATTTCCTACTGGCTAAATATATCTACTGTTTAAGAAATTTGGAATATGCCTTCAGAGTGAAACTATATTATATATTTATCTATAAATTATAAATATATAAACACATAACAATAGCTTACTCATTTCCCAATCTACATTACAAAAATCTGCCACAGTCTCCAGTGTTCATCAGCATCCTAGGAGAAAAAAATTTTTTGTCCTCATTGAAACAGTTTTTCTAAAATAGTGAAGTATAGTAATTGTAAGGATGAGTTGAAGGTCAGCGCAAGACAAAGGAATCTTTTTTTTTGCCCCATAAATTATCTTTTCCTCCCACATTCGGGGAAATGTTTTATCTGTATCTTGGTAGCCCAGACCCATCTTTGATAGGGAGCTTATTTTAATAGTATTTGCAAATATAAGTAGTTCATCTTATTTTTTGAGTTTTAATTATCTTACAATTACAAGATCCCCTGCATTGCATACTCTAGGATAAAATGCACTGAATACTATTAAAAAAGTGTGACAGCCTGTAGAAATCAAGTTCACTTAGTATCATTATTTGTTTGTTTTTTTTTTCATTCTAAAAGGTAAAACTTTCATATGATTACACTTATATGAATACCTCACACACACAAATGCCACAAATATATGACTTTCAGGTACTCAATTTCAAATAATATGTTGAATGATTAAAAAATCAAGAGGGTTATACAAGTGTTTTGAAAGAAACATTCAAAAAGTTCATATTTTCTTTCTTTTTCTGTCTCTAAAATAAATAATAAATAACATTTTAATAGTTCATGGAAAGGCATATTATGAAAACATTAAGTGTCAATTCCAAATATATTTTTTAAAAATAAACATTTAATACATTTTGCATATAATGTTTTTTAAGTTTTTGACAGGCAGAGTGGACAGTGAGAGAGAGACAGAGAGAAAGGTCTTCCTTTGCCATTGGTTCACCCTCCAATGGCTGCTGCAGCATGCACATCGCGCTGATTCGAAGCCAGGAGCCAGGTGCTTTTCCTGGTCTCCCATGAGGTGCAGGGCCCAAGCACTTGGGCCATCCTCCACTGCACTCCTGGGCCACAGCAGAGAGCTGGCCTGGAGGAGGGGCAACCGGGACAGAATCCAGCGCCCCGACCAGGACTAGAACCCGGTGTACCAGCACAGCAAGGAGGAGGATTAGCCTATTGAGCCGTGGTGCTGGCCACATATAATTTTTGATGCACCCTCATATGTTCTTGTCATTTCTATTATTTCTTTTTTTAACTTTTATTTAATAAATATAAATTTCCAAAGTACAACTTTTGGACTCTAGTGGCTTTTTCACCCCATAACCTCCCGCCCATGTGCAGCCATCCCATCTCCCACTCCCTCTCCCATCCCATTCACATTAAGATTCATTTTTTAAAAGATTCTTTTTTTTTATTTGACAGAGTTAGACAGTGAGAGAGAGAGACAGAGAAAAAGGTCTTCCTTCCGTTGGTTTACCCCCCAAAATGGCCACTATGGCTGGAGCTATGCTGATCCAAAGCCAGGAGCCAGATGCTTCTTCCTGGTCTCCCATATGGATGCTGGTGCCTAAGCACTTGGGCCATCCTCCACTGCCTTCTGGGCCACAGCAGGGAGTTGGACTGGAGAGAAGCAACTGGGACTAGAACCAGGTGCCCATATGGGATTAATCAAGTCAGCCATGGCGCCAGCTCCAAGATTCATTTTCAATTATCTTTACAAACAGAAGATCAGTTTAGTATATACTAAGTAAAGGTTTCAACAGTTTGCACCCACACAAAAAGACAAAGTATAAAGTACTATTTGAGTACTAGCTATACTGTTAATTCACATAGTACAACACATTATGGACAGAGATCCTACATGGGTATTAAGTGCACAGTGGCTCCTGTTGTTGATTTAATGATATACACACTTATTTTTGACATCAGTGATCACCCGAGGTTCTTGTCATGAGCTGCCAAGGCTATGGAAGCCTCTTGAGTTCGCCAACTCTGATCTTATTTAAACAAGGCCATAGTGAAAGTGGAAGTTCTCTCCTCCCTTCAGAGAAAGGTACCTCCTTCTTTGATGGCCCGTTCTTTCTACTGGGATCTCACTCACAGAGATCTTTCATTTTAGTATTTTTTTGTTCTACTTAATACCATTGGTTGAACTCTTTAATTAACACACAATTATTCATAAGTGTTTAAATTTAACTGAAAATTGATCCCCGTTAAATATAAGAGTGGGAATAAGAGAGGGAGGAGAGCTACATTTTGGCACATGCTCACTTGTACTTACCCCTAATGGTAGAGTTAGAAACGTGCCAGGGGATTCCAATTCAATCTCATCAAGGTGGCTTGTACCAATGCCATCTCACTAGTCAAAGTGATCAGTTTCAGCTCATAATTGATTGTAGGAATCACATAAATAAGACTAATGTCTGCTAATACTAACTGATAGAATTAAAAAGGAGAGAACCATCCAACATGGGAAGCGGGATACACAGCACACTAATAGAATGGCAGATTCCTAAACAGCACTCTGGCCTCAGAGTCAGCCCTTAAGGCATTCGAATCTGGCTCAAGAGCCCATGAGGGTATTTTAGGCATGGAAAGCCAAGACACTCTGGCAAAAAAAAAAATACCTACATGAAAGTCATTTGTATTATTTCATTCTCACAGTCTGACATTCATATCAATTTCTTTCAAGAATGTCTTATATAATAATTTCAATATTACTCATACAGCTATTGGTACAGCTATTGGTATGATATTAACTGATACTGATATTCATTTATATGACTGTTGCTATTACTGAGAAGAAAAATTTAAAAGGTTAATTAGCCTTTCATGAGCAAATATGAATTAACAAACATTGAGTCATCATGTGCTACTTGATGTGATTATCTTGGTTTATTTCAATATTTAAAACAAACTCCAAAAATTTCATATTATTTTATTTTAAACAAAAATACTCTCTATAATACTTTTTTTCCTGCACCAGATAGGGTGGTTCACTACAATTTCAGAAGAGATCATTATGGAATAATCAGTGTTTGTGGGCATGATTTTATGGTGATGTGCACGTAGGTGTAATGCGAGTTGAAGGGAAAACATTCTCCTCCTGGTTTCTCCTTTCCTAGAACACCTATTTGGATGTCTACAAAAAACACCAGTGGATCCTTACAGGAAAGGGGGGAAGAAATCTGATTGTCAATGACTTCCTGAAGACCTTAGATCTTACTCATTTTTTCTAAATGTAAAGGAAGACTCTTCAGAATAGGTTTTCTCTGGGTGTTAGTCATGCTTCCATGCCATGTGATAATAAAACTATGACAATTGTCCTGTTTAATTTTATAGGAAGTAGTGGAAAGTGACAGCCGGACAGGGGGAATGATTTAGGCTAATCACTGGGAGTGGCCAAGTGATCTAGCAGAGAGAGAAAAAGAAAGAGAGAGAAAGAGAGTGATCAAAAGACAGAGTTCTCATCCTCTGGTTCATGCCCAAAACGCCTGAGAGGGATAAGGCTGGGCCTGGGCCAAAGCCCAGACACAATCCAAGATTCCTACATGGCTGGCAGGAACCTAAGTACCTGAACCATCAGTTTGGCCTCTTAGGGTGAACGCTGGCAGGAAGAGAAGGCCAGTAACCACGCTCAGGCCCTCGGGTAGGACATGGGATTCACAACCTCTAGACTAAACATCCTGGGCGCTTTAAGTGTGCACATTTGCTTTAGATTTGACCAAGCTGTAAATAATCCATGCTAATGCCTGAACATATGTTTATCTATTTTCTGAGTAATACAAGTACAAATACATTTTTGTCTTGAAAGGGTTTTTCCTTATCTCTAATCTAAATACAAAGACTAAGCTAAGAGAAATTTAATATTTTAATATTTATGATTTTTGTGTTTATATGTAGTCATCTCTACACATATATAATGGATCAAAACACAATCAGTTGTCCAGAGGTGACTACCCCAGATCTGGGCCTGCTTTTAAGTTATTCACATGATAGTCAGCATGTGTCCTATGGCATGTTATTCTTCCAGGTCTCTTTCTCCGGCAGTGAAACATAAGAAGAGTCAAATTAAATAAAGCCTAAGGCATCTATGGGGTTAAAGCTGTATTAGATATATATAGACATTATTACAGGAAGCACTGTTGTGGATCCCATTCTTGAACATACATGGTTTGAAATCAGCAAGAAAAAGGTCTCATTTCTATGGTCCTTTTCACAGCATCCTTCACTTCCTTGTTTCTTAGGCTGTAAATCAACGGGTTTAACATAGGAATCACCAGGGTGTAAAACACAGACACCACCTTTTCCTGTTCTAAGGAATATTGGGAGCTTGGTTGAATGTAACTAAAGCTTATGGAGCCGTAGAACAATGTCACTGCAGTGAGATGAGAGGCACAGGTGGAGAAGGCTTTGTGTCTCCCCGCTGCTGAGCGGATCCTCAGGATGGCAGCAACAATGAAGATGTAGGAGATCATTACAGTCAAGAAAGTGATGATGGCAATAACACCCGAGAAGATTAAAAGCAACAGTTCATTCAGGGATGTGTCAGAACAGGATAGCTTTAGCAAAGGGGGAAGGTCACAGAAGAAGTGACTGATAACATTTGGCCCACAGAAAGTCAGTTGTGTTAAGCCGATTGTGTGTGTCAGTGAGTTGATTATACCTCCCACACATGATCCCAATACGAGCACTACACAAACCATCTTAGTCATAGCCACTGTATAAAGCAAAGGGTTCACAATGGCCACGTAACGATCATAAGCCATTGCTGCCAGCAAGAAACCTTCTGTGGTAAGGAGAGCCACAAATAAAAAATACTGCAGAATGCAAGCAGAAAATGAGATTGTCTCCTGTTCTACAAAGAAGTTCAGCAGCATTTTGGGCGCAAAAATGGATGAATAGCAAGCATCAACAAATGACAGAAAGCTAAGAAAGTGATACATGGGTGTGTGGAGTTTGGGAGTAATTTGTATGAGGAAGATCATCCCGAGATTTCCCACCAAGGAAACGGTGTAGATCAACAGGAACAACACAAAGAGGAACATCTTCAGCTCAGCACGATCTGTCAGTCCCAAAAGGACAAACTCAGTCACCAGTGTGAGGTTAGCATCAGCCATGGGTTTGTGTTTCTTGGTACCTGATAATGACAAGAAGATAGGAATAGGAATAAATTGAAGAGTAACAGTGTTGCAATTATGATACCTCCGGGAACTCTTGAACAGTTGTGTGAACTCTTCCCCAGTTGTCTTACCTATAAAATTAGAAACCAAGTAGTTTCCAGCCTCTTCAAACACTTTATTTTTCCACTACATTCCGTAAGTGAAGAAAGAAAATGTCAAGATCTTAACTTCAGATTGCATTCAAAACTCAGGTATTTTCAAACACATTTTGAACATTTATTTATTTATTTATTTACTTGAAAGGCAGAGTTATAGGGAAAGGAAGAGGAGGAGTTAGAGGTGGACCAGAGAGAGGGAAAATCTTCCATCTACTGGTTCACTCTCCAAATGGTTGCAAAGGCCCAGGGCTGGACCAGGTTGAAGCCAGGAGCACGAAGATTCTTTTGGATCTCCCACTTGGATGTAGGGGCCTAAGCACTCAGGTCATCTTCCACTGTTATCCCAGGCACATTAATGGAGAGCTGGATGGGAAGTAGAACAGTCAAGTTTTGAATTGAAGCCCGTAAGGGATACCAGCATTGCTGGCAGAAGCTTAACCTGCTACACTACAATGAAGTCTCCAGCTTGCTGGTCTTAATGTGAATAAAAAACTAAAGTGAATTTTATTATAAAGACATTATAAGGAAAAAAAAAGTCCAGGGGTCAGCACTGTGATGTAGTGGATAAAGCTGACACTTGGAGTGTCAGCATCCCATATGGGCACCGGTTTGAGTCCCGCCTGCTCCACTTCCGATCCAGATTGCCCAAGTCCTTGGGCCCCTGCAACCAAATGGGAGATGCAAAAGAAGCTCCTGGCTCCTGGCTTCAGATCAGTACAACTCTGGCAGTTGCAGCCACATGGGGAGTGAACCAGTGGACAGAAGACCTCTCTCTCTCTCTCTCTCTCTCTCTCTCTCTCTCTCTCTCCTTCTCTCTCTATGTAACTCTGACTTTCAAATAAAATAAATAATTCTTTTTAAAAAAAAGAGCCTTTTGATAACCAATAGCAGTACCTTACAGACACTCAGGAAAGAGAAGTCCTCATGTTTATTATAAAAAAAAAAAAAGCAAAAGAAAACCTGTAGAATAAAATAAGCTCATGAAATAGGCAGATACTTCTTTGTACTACTTCCTCTCTTTCATTTACAACACAATTCTTAGAACACCCGATTATTTCCCACCTTTACCAGTGCATATCTATTTGTTAGTACTACGTTTTGACTGAGAATTTTAAGTATCTTTTCATATCTATAACACAAACATTGATAAGAATAAAATATAAATTAGTAGTACATTTTAGGGTAAGAATTTTGTGCTTTTAGTTTGTGTGTTTCAGAATCTTGTCTGGCATACCATTTGTCATGCTTTGAAATCAAGTGAAGTTTTACTTACTCAGAATCATGCTCAAAAATATTTCTCACCAGGTTCCTCGTCATAAGAGGAATCTATAACCTTTTTCCTTACACAGTCCTTCAAAGAATTTCTCTTACTCATTCTTCCGCATTATGCTAAAAGGAAATGTCTTCATTGCTGACTAGGGTTTTAGTATTTCAGTACTTTGTGCTACTTTACTTGATTTACTTGCTTTTGCAATAAAGTCTTACTTATTTTAGAAGCATAAAAAACAGAACAAAGAAGGGGTGACCTTCAAAAGGCACCAGTACCCTGGTGGAGCCAGATCCAGCAAGGTTCTGTGTGCCTGGGTCATCCAGGTTGATCCAACAGTCACCGTCAGCCTTTGCCAGTGAGAAGTTGCTGTGAGGACAACCTGGGCAAAAGTGAATCTTAAGTAAGGATGGAAAGGCTGCAAACGTCGTACCTCAGGGCCAGGTGAAAACACATTTTTAAAAATTCAGACAAATCAGGATATTGATGCCTTTGTTTTGACATAACATGATCCTTTCACTGAAAGATGCATTGCCTTTAAGGTGGGTAGAACTCAGAAAAAGAACAATCATAGAGGTCTACTGAATTTTAGCAAATAAGACAAGAAAAATGTTGTTTCAAGACTATCTACAGATTGGGGCCCACGCTGTGGTGCAGTAGGTTAATCCTCCACCCGTTGCGCTGACATCCCATATGGGCGCCGGTTCTAGTCCCGGATGCTCCTCTTCCAATCCAGCTCTCTGCTGTGGCCTGGGAAAGCAGTAGAAGATGACCCAAGTCCTTGGACCCCTGCACCCACATGGGAGACCAGGAAGAGGCACCTGTCTCCTAGCTTCGGATTAGCACAGCTCTGGCCCTTGCGGTCATTGGGGAGTGAACCAATGGACGGAAGACCTTTCTGTCACTCCCTCTCACCTCTGTAACTCTCTCAAATAAATAAATAAATAAAGACTATCTACAGAGACAGGTAAATTATTCCCATGAAAATATATAGTTACGGCCTAGGTTATAATTCTTCTTCTTCTTCTTTTTTTTTTTTTTTTTTTGACAGGCAGAGTTAGACAGTGTGAGAAAGAGACAGAGACAAAGGTCTTCCTTCCGTTGGTTCACCCCACAAATGGCCGCTAAGGCCAGAGCTACATTGATCCGAAGCCAGGAGCCAGGTGCTTCCTCCTGGTCTCCCATGTGGGTGCAGGGCCCAAGCACTTGGGCCATCCTCCACTGCCTTCCCGGGGCACAGCAGAGAGCTGGACTGGAAGAGGAGCGATTGGGACAGAATCCGGCGCCCCGACCGGGACTAGAACCCAAAGTACCAGTGCCACAGGCAGAGGATTAGCATAGTGAGCCACGGTGCTAGCCAGTTATAATTATTCTTTTAGAAAAAAAATCCTTCCTTTTTCCTTTTTAAAAATTTAACTGATTTGTAGATTGTGTCTATAAAAGATATACAAATAAGTGATTTTAACTTGCCAATGTAAGGCATAATGTTCAACATTTGAGTTCAATTTGGAACCTCATGAGTACCCATCCTCATAGTTTACTTCTTAAATTCCCCAAAAACAATTATAGGCAAACAAAAGAACCCACCAAGTCCATTAAGCACATCTTACTTTCAAAGCGATCCAGAAATTGAGTAAGATACTACTGACAGAGAGCGAGACTGAAATTTAAACTTCTTTAACAGATAAGAATCAAAGGCATAGCATCCTTGTTCTGAAAGTAAGATCAAGGTGATAAAAAACATCCTAAGTTGAGATGAAAAGTTCAGTTATATATTTACCTTAGTTCAAATGGGAATAGACTCCCCAGAGTTAATCTTCTGATTAAAAGATACAATACTTGTATTAACAAAATCCCTCATGCTTCTTGAGGGATTCAGGAAACTCTAAAGAATAGAATGACTCCCTGAGGCATTTCATTTCCTGAATACTATAATGAATGGAAGTAAATGTGGAATAAGTGTGGTGGAAAACAGAATGTATGGACTCTAAGAAAAATGCAATAATATGGATGGTGATGCCTGTTCATAATTCAGTATGGATACTTTGAAAGAGCACATTGCTTGAGCAGAAACAAAAACTGAAAATCAAATAATTTTAAGGTAGTAAGACCTAATAAATTCCAATTCTTGACTCACGTATATGGCAAGCGTGTTATCAGAGAAAATTTAATCTACTCCTTTGTAGAATTTCTTAAGATGACCCCAACCATCCATCTCCTGAGTCTTTGTTTCTTCAGTCCAGCTTGTCTGCTGACAGACACTATTGAAGTTTCTGCCATCAGATTAAATTGCATCAAGAAGGATTTTGATAGCAATATTTGAAACTGTACATATGGGTTTACACATGTATTTAAATCAGAGTTGACTTTCATTTTATGCTGAAACTAAATTGCTCCTTAATTGCAAATTTCTTAAATTATAAACTAATAGGCAGGTGGTAAGGGTGGGGACTGAGCCGTAACCTAAGACTGAAGAAGGATAGATGGTGATCCATGATCCATTTCTTTGGAAAACCTAGAATTATCTTAGTACCTGATGCATTCTCCATTATTTTAAAATAGAATTTACTCCCTATCCTAATATAAAAAAGGCATTTAATTTCTCTGATCAATATTTTCTTTTCTCTTAGAATATTGTACATTATGGGCAAAAAAGTGACAAGACAGTTGACAAGAATGAAAAAACCATAAAATAATAAATGCATTTTGTAAATCCAAATTGGTGCAAGCATTGTGATACCGCAGGTTAAGCCACTGCTTAGGACTCTTGTATCCCATTATCACTTCCATTTCTGATCCAGATTCTTGATAATGCACACACTGGTAGATAGCAGATAATGGCTCAATACTTGGCTAAGCCCAACTGTGGATACATATGCTTGGTCCTCCTGAGTAAATATATGTTAATGGAGCCATCCAGTCCCTTTACATTGTGCAATTCTCCATTTGCTTAGGTCTTCTCTAATTCCTGCCATCAATTATTACAGTTCTTAGGTCTTACAGTTAACTTTGACTTCAATAATGGAACTTGTTTTTAAATACTGTATGTCAATATGGTTGTTAATGGAAATATTTTCTTAATTTCAGTTGAGATTGATTACTAACCATATATAGAGACACAGTTGATTTTTGTATTTTGATTTTGTATTGCTTAGGATTTTCGACATAAACAATGTTGTCTCCTAAGGAAAATTAGAGTTGTATAGCTTCCTTTGCCATTGGAGGTCTTTACATTTTTTTTTTAATATTCATTCCTTTGTTATTTAATTTTTATCTCTCTTTTTTTTTTTTTTTAGTATTCTCCTTTCACATTTATGTCTATCTATGCCTAGAGTGCTAGAGTTTATTTTGAGTGTCATTCCTTATGTATTAACAGTCTCCAGTAAAATATTGAATAGGTCCGGCGCCATGGCTCAACAGGCTAATCCTCTGCCTTGTGGCGCCAGCACACCGTGTTCAAGTCCTGGTCGGGACTCCGGATTCTGTCCCGGTTGCCCCTCTTCCAGGCCAGCTCTCTGCTGTGGCCCAGGAGTGCAGTGGAGGATGGCCCAAGAGCTTGGGCGTGCCGGCTGCGGCGGCCATTGGAGGGTAAACCAACAGCAAAGGAAGACATTTCTCTCTGTCTCTCTCTCACTGTCCACTCTGCCTGTCAAAAGAAAAAAAAATATTGAATAAACTTTTTCTCTCAAATTCAAGAAGTTGTGTCTGTTACTTCAGATTGCTTTGTTTTGTTTTATTTTATGTAATTATTTCTCAGATTTTTCTTCTGGGACCTGAACTATATGTCTATTGATACACATTATGAAGCTGTACAGACTTTCATTTATTTTTATTTTTATTTTTCAAATGAGAATTTCTATTGGTATATTTTCACCTTTTCTGATTATTTCATCCATTAGTTTATGTTTGTCTCAATTAATAAAACATATATACAGTATTATTTCCCCATGAATACAAAGTCTACCTATTGTAAAACTCTCACTAAAATATTACTACTATGTGTTAAAATTCAACCACTGTGTATAATTATGCATTAATTTCATATTTAGTGTTCCTTACACTTCACATATTGTCTTTTTTTAAAGATTTATTTTATTTATTTGAAAGTCAGAATTACACAGAGAGAGGAGAGAGAGAGAGAGAGAGAGAGAGAGAGAGAGAGAGAGAGAGGTCTTCCATCTGATGGTTTACTCTCCAGATGGCTGCAATGGCCAGAGCTGTGCTGATCCAAAGCCAGGATCTAGGAGCTTCTTCCAGATCTTTCACACGGGTTCAAGGGTCCAATGACTTGGATCATTTTCTAATGCTTTCCTAGGCTACAGCAGAGAGCTGGATCAGAAGTGGAGCAGCCAAGACTCAAACCGGTGCCCATATGGGATGCCAGCACTTCAGGCCAGGGTGTTAACCCGCTGTGCCACAGGGCCAGCCCCCATAATGTCTTGACTGAGGATATATGTTTTGAACATTTCTTCTGAGAAGGGAGTTTAACACACATCCACACAAATACATTGTAAAACACCCTAATTTTATGTTTAAAGAATATTAAAATTTTATGTTTACTTACACCAGTATAATACCCCTCATATCATGATACCAGTAATTCCAGCACTCCAAAATGTCTTTTTAGGGGCAGTTGTAGTGGTTAAGATGCTACTTGGGAGATTTTCATCCCATATCAGCGTGCATGAGTTTGATTACTAGCTCAACTTCTGATCTAGGCTTTTGACAAATGCAGAACTTGAGAGACAACAGATGATGGCTCACTTGACACCCACATGAGAGACCTGGGTTAAGCTCCTGGCTTTGTCCTAACAAGTTCCAGCTATGGAAGACATTTAGGGAATTAACAATAAATGGGAGGTCTCTGTTGGTATCTCTCTGCTCTTCAAATAAAAAAAATGAATAAATGAAAATGTAAAAATCAGTAATTCTTTAAGAACAATGCTTTCTTTGTTATCATTATACCATAACAATTGGTTATTTGTTGAGAGAGAGGGAGAGAGAAAGAGAGAGAGAGAGAAACAGAGAAACAGAGAAGGAGAGAGATCAAAAGAATCTTCCATCTGCTGGTTCACTCCCCAGCTGATCACAATAGTCAGAGATTGACCAGAAGGAAGCCAGGAGCTGGGTGCTACATTCAGGTCTCCCATGTGTGTGCAGGGGCCAAAGCAGTTGGACCCTCTTCCACTGCTTTCCCAGGCCATTAGCAGGGAGCTTGATCAGGAGTGGAACAATCAGGACTCCAACCAGAGCCCATAAGGGATTCTGGTATTTTAGATGCTGCTTAATCCACTCCACCACAGTGCCAGCCACAGTATCTGTCTTCTTTTATAAAGCATAATATTAGTGAAATTGTTACACCATTTGTTTGTGTTAGTAATTCTTAGAAAACTTTGTGTGGCCTATCATTTTTAATATATCAAAATATTCATTCATTTTCTTAAAGTTGACTTTTTATTTCTACTTAATAAATTTTTTCAGTAAAACTGATAAAAGCAGTGGAATCTTTTTAGATTCTAGCATTATGTTTTTGAGGAAATCAGTTTTGGAAAAAATTTAGCAACCTTATCTTTGTTGAACAAAAATATTTATTCTATCCATTATCTCTTATTTCTCTCAGGGTTGAGTACATGTATCACAATCCAGTTGATTGGGCGAACACCTGTCACCTATGCTCTGATGTGTGCTTCTGATAGCTGTTTTCTCTCTGCTTTTCAGTTATATAAATTTGTACTAATATGCATTGGATTTAACAACCCCTTTTTTAAAAATGTTTTTCCAATGTGATCTTAAATCTTCCCAATCAGTTCTCATCGTCATAGTTCATGGGATTTTGTTTTACTTGTAAAATTCCATTTGTTTAGATTTTTACTCATTTAAATTTTCTTAAAATTTTTCATCTTAAATTTTTCTCAATATCTTAACCATAGCATTTTTTGACATCCTCTTCTAACTCCACCAGGAAGATCTTCTGTGAGTCTGTTTTCACTTTGCCTATTTTTATACTTGATTATACTTTCTGAATATACGTATATAAATAAATGAATCATAGAAATGGAAGATGACTTTATTCTCAACACGGGAGAGCCTTGCTTTTCCTATAAGCTTAAAGGTGGATTGTGGATCATGCTAATTCAGTTATTAACTGAGATGTTGCTAGACTTGTTTGGAGTTAGACCCCATCCTGTTCTGCTTGTCCCTGTTATTGGCCATGGACTTCACAGAGTTTTTAATAAGAGGTCTCCCTCTCTCTGCCTCTGTATCTCTCACTGTCTCCAATCTCTATAAATTTTCCCTAGCCCATATTCCCCCACCCCAAACCAAGTGTCTGATTAAGCCCCTATAGAGGCAAATTCACCTCCCCAGCCCACTTCAATGTTCAACAATCCATTGTATTCTCCTTCCCCACAACAGGCACAGGACACACGACCAGAAGCGGTCGTCCACCTGTGGGTGTCACGGCTTTGTGTTGCTTGAGACTCACCAGAAGCTCCTGTCTGCTTGTCAGTTGTCCACTTAAGTCAATCACCTACCATCTAAGGGTCTATCTCTGTATCTTTCTATGTGTGTCTGAACCAGTCTATATCCATCTTTTGCTTTCTCTATTTTTATAGGCTTTGGGCCTCTTCTGGTGCAGGATTTGGCTAAGGATTTGTCCTGAGTGGAAATGGAATCTTGCGAGATGAAACTTGAAAAGTATCTTCTTCTTCTTCTTTCTTTTTTTTTTTTGACAGGCAGAGTGGACAGTGAGACAGAGAGACAAAGAGAAAGGTCTTCCTTTTTCCATTGGTTCACTCCCCAATGGCCGCTGCAGCCAGCACATGGCGCTGATCCGAAGCCAGGAGCCAGGTGCTTCTCCTGATCTCCCATGCAGGTGCAGGGCCCAAGCACTTGGGCCATCCTCCACTGCCTTCCCAGGCCACAGCAGACAGCTGGACTGGAAGAGGAGCAACCAGGACAGAATCCAGCGCCCTGACCGGGACTAGAACCCAGTGTGCTGGCGCCGCAGGCAGAGGATTAGCCTATTGAGCCACGGCGCTGGCCACAAAGTATCTTCAGAAAGACTACTGCTTCCTCTGACACTGGCAAAGTCCTTATGCCAGATCCCATGGATTTTAAAGTCTGCCCTGAATCAGTGTGGTGAAAACTGTCCCATTTCTCTGAGGTTACACTGCTCTAAATTTGCAGCCACTTTAGTTCTCTTTTCCTTAATGGCTGTTTAGTTGCATTTCAAGAGAGGATTTTTTTTTTTTATCTTATTCTGCTTTTCCAGTTATTTTTGCTGAAATGCTGTTTATCTTTACCCATTTCTATATGTCTCTCCCTCTTCCTCTCTCCCTCTCTCTCTATTTGTGTGTGTGTGTGTCTGTGTGTGTATACCAATATTTATGTTTATATAACAGTGAGATATTTAATGTGCAGTACATGTTCACACTTCCCCCCAGTGTGAGATGTAATATGAGATAATTTAGCATTTATCTTCCCACAGTGACTGGCAACTGTGAAATTTTAAGGTGATATCATTTTCCCTCTTTTTAAATGAAAAAAAAATGATTTAGCAAATTTAAGTATGTTGTCTGTCATTATACAATGTGTACATGTCATCCTTTGGAACACACTGAGACTTTTTTGATGTGTCATATGGTCAGCATTGTAAGTATCATGTAAGGCTTTGTAAATTTGGGAGGCTGTTTTTAGCTATGTCTCCTTGTCTGTTGAAAAAAATACTGTAGTCTTCTTTGACTTGTCTTTCTTTTGCTAACCTGCCACTCTCTATATCACATTAGTGCAATGGTGCCATCTTATCAGAGGCGCTATCTAGAACCCCAGACACCACATTAGGCTCTGGCCCAGCAGCCACCTTATGCTGAGTTGGGCCTCTCCAGGACCCAGCCTGGCTTCCTAGGATTCAGGTGACCAAATGGCCCAACCAGAAGCGGCAACTCCACTCCGACTCTGAGGGGATCCGCTGTTGCTGTTCTCACTTCCTCATCCCTGCAAATCCATATCAAGGCCTGTTTTTCCACACAGGCCCTCTTTTTGCTCTCTCCCTCCAGCCTTCAAGTTTCCCTGGTCAATGAACCCTCTCCCTTACTCTGGTGTTTGGTGTGTTTTGTGGTGGCCTTTCACAGTATATTCTGTATTTTTATTTTCAACAAGCCCCATTAGGACAGCTCTTGTTTGACGTGATACCTACTCACCTGTATTATTATGTGGCCTCTTATCTAGGTTTCTTTTTCCTACTCTAGCCATTCTATGGTCTGTTTATTATCATTTTATGTTTGTAAACATCTTAATAGACATAAATGTTGTACATTTTATAGCATGATGTAAAGTTTCAATATATTAAATATATTGTGTAATGTGTATATTTAAAGCTTTTAAATTTCTTTATGGTAAAACATTCAATATCTTTTATTCCAGTGTTTTATTTTTTTTAAACTTTTATTTAGTAAATATAATTTCCAAAGTACAGTTTATGGATTACAATGGCTTTTCTCCCCCATAACTTCCCTCCCACCCTCAACACTCCCATCTCCTGATCCCTCTCCCATTCCATTCACATCAAGATTCATTTTCAATTTTCTTTATATACAGAATATCGGTTTAGTATCTATTAAGTAAAGATTTCAACATTTTGCACCCACACAGAAACACAAAGTGTAAAATATTGTTTGAGTACTAGCTATAGCATTAATTCACATTGTATAATACATTAAGGACAGAGATCCCACATGAGAAGTAAGGACACAGTGACTCCTGTTGTTGACTTAACAATTTGACACCCTTATTTATGGCATCAGAAATCTCCCTAGGCTCTAGTCATGAGTTGCCAAGGCTATGGAAGCCTTTTGAGTTTGCCGACTTCGATCTTATTTAGAAAAGGTCATAGTCAAAGTGGAAGTTATCTCCTACCTTCATAGAAAGGTACCTACCTCCTGCTTTGATGCCCCGTTCTTTCTTTTTTTTTTCTTATTTCTCTTTTATTTTTTTGACAGGCAGAGTGGACAGTGAGAGAGAGACAGACAGAGAAAAAGGTCTTCCTTTGCCATTGGTTCACCCTCCAATGGCCGCTGCAACTGGGGCACCGCGCTGATCCGATGGCAGGAGGCAGGTGCTTCTCCTGGTCTCCCATGGGGTACAGGGCCCAAGCACTTGGGCCATCCTCCACTGCACTCCCTGGCCACAGCAGAGAGCTGGCCTGGAAGAGGGGCAACCAGGACAGAATCTGGCGCCCCAACCAGGACTAGAACCTGGTGTGCTGGTGCTGCAAGGTGGAAGATTAGCCTATTGAGCCATGGTGCTGGCTGGCTCATTCTTTCTACTGGGATCTCACTTGCAGAGATCTTTCATTTAGGTCTTCTTTTTTTTTTTTTGCTAGAGTGTCTTGGCTTTCCATGCCTGAAATACTCTCATGGGCTCTTCAGCCAGATCCGTATGCCTTAAGGACTGATTCTGAGGCCAGAGAGCTATATAGGACATCTGCCATTCTATCAGTCTGCTGTGTATCCCACTTCCTATGCTGGATCGTTCTCTCTCTTTTTTATTCTATCTCTCCATTTTTAAATAATAATAATACTATTGTTTTATATTTTATATACAATGTGTATCATTTATTCATAATCCAAACATATACAATATAAAAATGTTATTTAAAATATTTAATTTATGTATTTTTATATCATTGCTATACACAACAATGAATATTCTAAATACAAGTATTTTTTTAAAAAGGTTGCCTCTGGCTACTGTATTAATACAAATGAAGGTTATGAAAGACTCTTGAGGGAAGGAAGGAGTGGGTGGTGGAATGCTGATTAATAGATACTAAGTTATAGTTAAACAGGAGTGAAAAGATTTAGACTTAAACTACACAGTATGAGACCATAGATAATGCTAACAGAATGAAAACTGGTAAAGCCACTATGGAAGTCAGTCTGGAGATTCCTCAGAAATATAACCCTACCATACAACCCAGCCATCCCACTCCTTGGAATTTACCCAAAGGAAATTAAATTGGCAAACGAGAAAGCTATCTGTACCTTAATATTTATTGCAGCTCAATTCACAATAGCTAAGACCTGGAATCAACCTAAATGCCCATCAACAGTAGACTGGATAAATAAATTATGGGACCTGTACTCTATAAAATACTATGAACTACAATGAAATCTGGTCATTTGCAACAAAATGGAGGAATCTGGGAAACATCATTCTGAGTGAATTAAGCCAGTCCCAATGGATCAAATATCATATGTGCTCCCTAATAGGTGACAATTAACCAACCACAAAAAAAGGAAACCTATTGAAGTGAAAGAGACACTATGAGAAACAGTGACTAGATCAGCCCTTGTCCTGACTGTTGATGTACAATTTAATACTTTTGCTTTTAGTATTTTTTTTGTTCTAGTTAATATTATTGGTTGAACTCTGTAATTAACACACAATTATTCTTAGGTGTTAACATTTAACTGAAAAGTGATCCCTGTTAAATATAAGAGTGGAAAGAAGAGAGGGAGGAGATGTACAATTTGGGATATGCTCAATCGGGCTTGCCCCAAATGGTGGAGTTAGAAACGTGCCAGGGGATTCCAATACAATCCCATCAAGGTGGCATGTATCAATGCCATCTCACTAGTCCAAGTGATCAATTTCAGTTCATAATTGATCACATTGATAGGTCTAAGATTCAAAGGGATCACACAAACAAGACTAGTGTCTGCTAATACTAACTGATAGAATAAAAAAGGGAGAAAATGATCCAACATGGGAAGCGAGATACACAGCAGACTCATAGAATGGCAGATGTCCTAAATAGCACTCTGGCCTCAGAATCAGCCCTTAAGGCATTCGGATCTGGCTGAAGAGCCCATGAGAGTATTTCAGGCATGGAAAGCCAAGACACTCTAGCAAAAAAAAAAAAAAAACCTGAATGAAAGATCTCTGTGAGTGAGATCCCAGTGGAAAGAACAGGCCATCAAAGAAGGCGGTACCTTTCTTTGAAGGGAGGAGTGAACTTCCACTTTGACTATGACCCTTTCGGAATAAGATCGAAGTCAGCAAACTCAAAAGGCTTCCATAGCCTTGGCAACTCATGACTAGAGCCTAGGGATATTACTGATGCCATAAACAAGGGTGTTAATTTGTTAAGTCAACAGCAGGAGTCACTGAGCATTTACTCCTCATGTAGGATCTCATCCTTAATATGTTATACAATGTGAATTAATGCTATAACTAGTACTCAAACAGTATTTTACACTTTGTGTTTCTGTGTGGGTGCAAACTGATGAACTCTTTACTTAATATATACTAAATTGATCTTCTGTATATAAAGATAATTGAAAATGAATCGATGTGAATGGAATGGGAAAAGGAACAGGGGATGAGAGGGTTGCAGGTGGGAGGGAAGTTATAGAGGGAAAGCCATTGTAATCTATAAACTGTACTTTGGAAATGTATATTTTCTAAATAAAAGTTAAAAAAAAAATGGAGAGACACAAAGAGAAAGAGAGAAATCTTCCATCCACTGGTTCACTCCCCAAATGCCAGCAATGGCCTTTGCTGGACCAGGCTAACGTTAGAAGCCAGGAATTTAATCCTGGTGAATGTCTGTTTTTCATGTACAAATTAAGTCACTTGCCTTTCACTTCACTGGAGCTAAGAGTCCCCATAGTTACTACATCACAAATGATTGGGTCAACCTTTAGGCTTTTCTCTCTGTCTGCTCTTTGTTCCAGTTCTGATCCTACTGCTGATATGTGAACATCTTATGACACCGGAGTTTAGTTCCTGGCCAAACCCTTTTCTTAGAAAGCCTTCTTCAGGCCAGTGCTGTGGCGTAGTGGGTAAAGCCACCACCTGCAGTGCCAGCATCCCATATTGGCACTGATTCGAGTCCTAGCTGCTCCACTTCAGATCCAGCTCTCTGTTCTGACCTGGGAAAGCAGTAGAAGATGGCCCAAGTCCTTGGACCCCTGCACCCACATGGGAGACCCGGAAGAAGCTCCTGGCTCCTGGCTTCAGATAGGCACAGCTCAGCTGTTGCAACCATCTGGAGAGTGAACCAGTGGATGGAAGACCTCTCTCTCTCTCTGTGCCTCTGCCTCTCTGTATCTCTGCCTTTTAATAAATGAATCTTTAGAAAGCCTTCTCTTTAGAACTTGTGTGACACTCAGATTCTCACCACGTTACTTTTCCTTTAAGTAATGAATCACACTAATTACAGAATCAAAACTTTCCAGTTATACACCTTTTCTCCATAAAATGAAAATAAAACCACAGTTCTAATCATTTGTCAAGTTCTCTTGATAACCTTGATGAAATATCTCTTTGCATATGTCCCCTTCTCTTTATTGCTGGTCTACAACACTGATCTACTCAGAATAATTTTTATTTCTCTATAATTTTGTGTATTTTCCCCCTTCAATTTATTCTACCTTCCAACATATTGATAAAAGTGATATTATAAATATTTCCCTAAAGCATAGCATTTAACTTTCAACTAGGGCTTCACTTACTAACCCGTGAGAAACTCTTCAAACACATTATCGAAAAATTGAAGGAATTTCATATATGACCCTGTTCTCACATAACAAAGTTACTCTGTCCATTGCTTTCAGTTAAAAATTCCATTCTAGAGCCAAACTTACCAGATTTTCTTATCTTTAACATATTCCATATACAAGATTCCTATAATTCTTATTACACTAATAAATTTTGCTCCATCGCTTAAATCTTTGTGTGTTTTATTATGGAGTAATTGGCATAATAAATGTTTTCAATGGAAGTTTGTTGAATAAATTAACTATAAATAATGAGGCTTATTTCTTCTAAAGATTTTTCCCACCAAAGCACTACTAAGAATTACAATATAAATTCAAAATATATTCAATTTGATGACAGTAGTTTTATAAGAGCAACAAAATCATTTGCTCTAAGAACTGTCCATCAAGAGACACTCCATTATTCTCTGAACACTTGTGTATTTGGTAGATGCCTATTCTTTGTGCATCTTTTTTATTAGAATTAGTGTCATATTCTTTTAAGACTCTGATGAAATTCTCCAGATTTTAGCTTGAAAATTTCTGAGAAAAACATTTTTATCAGCTTTTGAAAAAACATTTTTTTAGTCACCAAAAAAGTGAATGATGAAATGGAGTGATCTTTCTATCTTCCTGTCTATCTTCCTATCTTCACATCCCAAATTTCACTAGAGAATCTGTTTTACTTGTAGTTTTATTTCTGGCTGAAGTTTTAGTGAAATTTTAAAGAAAATCTATTTCAAGGTTAATTTTATATTAGCAAAGCATAGGTAGGACTGAGTCACATAGGGTTTCACTTCCACCAAAGTGACTTTTTTGCCGCATCTTTCACGTCTTTATTCCTCAGGCTGTAAATCAGTGGGTTTAGCATAGGAATCACCAATGTATAAAACACAGCAGAGATCTTTTCCTGTTCCAAGGAATACTGAGAGCTTGGCTGAATGTAGCTAAAAGTCACAGAGCCATAGAATAAGGTCACAGCAGTCAGGTGGGAAACACAAGTGGAGAAGGCTTTCCGCCTCCCTTCAGCAGAGCGAATTCTCTGGATGGCGATGATGATGCGGGCGTAAGAGACCATGACGATGATGAAAGTGAACATTGCAATGACCCCAGAGAAGATCAAAAGCAGCATTTCATTAGTATGAGCATCAGAACAAGACAGCTTCAAAAGAGGGGGGATGTCACAGAAAAAATGGTTCACAGTGTTAGGACCACAGAAGTCGAGTTTGAGCAAACCTATTGTGTGTGTCAGGGAGTTGATGAGCCCACCCAGGTAAGATGCAAGGACCATGGAAGTACAAACGCATTGGGTCATAATGACTTTATACAACAGGGGGTTGGCGATTGCTACATAACGGTCATAAGCCATCACAGACAGGAGGATGCCTTCCGTGGTTATGTACACTGCAAAAAAGAAACTCTGTAGAACGCAGCCAAAAAATGTACTGGACTTGTGTTTTGATAGGAAATTGACCAGCATCTTAGGAGCAAAGACAGTGGAGTAGCAGATATCACAAAAGGAGAGATTGCTAAGAAAGAAGTACATTGGAGTGTGGAGATGGACATTCAACCAGATCAAGACAATCATCCCCCAATTACCTACCAGGGTGATGACATAAATTAGAGTGAAAAGCAAAAATAAAGGGATTTTCAAATTGGGGTTTTCAGTTAATCCTACCAGAAGAAATTCTTTCACACTTGTATGATTCCAACCTGCCATGCATTCAGGATTCTATATCTCCTTGGTTGCAGAGTATGATGATACCACTAAAATGAAGCATGTTATGGTTTCCTCCACAGTCCAGTATCCACAACAGCATGTGACATTTAAGATTACCCTATAGTTAGATGAACAAAAGAGATTAACTTCAGCAGTGACAATATATGTGCAAAACAGTCCACATAAAGTGATTAAAAATTTTTGGAATTGGAGATTTCATTTCCTGGTTCACAGTGTTTACCTCATATAGAAAGAGATGCATAAAAAACTCCATTATGCCCCCAAACTAGTAACAGAACTTGGATTCAACTTAAGATAAGCCCAGTATCAAATCTTAGGTAGTCTATGGCTTATACAAAGAAACCTACAATATTTTAAGGTAAGATAATCATTTTTTCATTGCATTTCCCATGAACTTGTTGCAGCACCCTTGTATAAATCCTGCACTTTGGGTGGTGCTATGGCACAGTAGGTTAATTCTCCACCTGAGGCACTGGCATCTCATATGGGCTCTGGTTCTAGTCCCAGCTGCTTCTCTTTCAATCCAGCTCTCTGCTATGGCCTAGGAAAGCAGCAGATGCTGGCCCAAGTGCTTGGTCCCCTGCACCTGCGTGGCAGACCTGGCAGAAGCTCCTGAATCCTGGCTCCCGGCTTCAGATAGGTGTAACTCCTGCTGTTGTGGCCGTTTGGGGAGTGAATCAGCAGAAGAAAAGCCTTTTTCTCTGTCTCTCCCTCTCACTGTCTGTAACTCTACCTCCCAAATAAATAACATAAAATCTTAAAAAAAAATCCTGTGCTTCCATGGGAAGCATACTCTGATGACAAATCTTGATATCCTGTGGCTTTCTGGCTCCTAATTTTTCACACCTGCTGAAGCTCATGTGCTGACTTCCATAGTAGGTAGAGCCCTCTCTTTCCAAACTTGAGCTCTCAGTCTTTTATTTACTTCACCCTCTGCTCCATTTCTCCACTTGGAAAATGAATAACTGTGCCCTTGAGTAGAATTGAGTTTGGAGAAAAGAAGTGTGTCAGTCTTTTTCACTTGCTATTTATTATTGACTTTTTTTTCTTTTTCTGTTATTATTATTTTTAAAATTTTGTTTAAGGTATACAGATATCATGTATTTCATATACACAGTTTTAGGACCACTCATGCCCCCACACTTCTTTCTCCTCTTTCTCTTATACACACTCCTAGTTTTTACAAAGATCTATATTCAGTTTATTTTATTTATAAGATTAACCCTACACTAAGTGAACAGTTCAAAAAACATTATGAGGGGCTGGTGCTGTGGCATAGCAGGTAGAGCTGCCGGCTGCAGTGCCGGCATCCCATATGGGCGCCAGTGCAAGTCTCAGCTGCTCCACTTCTGATCCAACTCTCTCCTGGAAGATGACCCAAGTCCTTGGGCCCCTGCACCTACATGGAAAACCCAGAAGAAGCTCCTGCCCCCTGGCTCCAGATAGGCATGGCCCCGGCAATTGTGGCCAATTGGGGAGTGAACCAAGCAGATTCTCTCTCTGTGTAACTCTTAAATAAAATAAATAAATCTTAAAAAAATCTTTAAAAAAAGTATTACCAGAATAAACATTGTTTCTCAACAGTAGAGACAGGGCTGTAAACAATCATCGAATCTCAAAATGTCAGCTTCACTCCAATACATTATTTTAGGTACTATTCAGTTACCACAGATCAAGAACATATGGTATTTGTCTTTTTGTGACTGGTTTATTTCACTGAGTATAATGGTTTCCAGTTGCATCCATTTTATTGCAAAAGACAACAAATTTTTTTTACTGCTCTGTAGTATCTCATAGTGTATATCTACCATAATTTCTGTACCCAATCATCTGTTGATGGACAGCTGGGTTGATTCCCTATCTTAGCTACTGTGAATTTAGTTGCAGTGAGCATGGGGGTACAGTTAACTCTTTAATATACTGATTTAATTTTGTTTGGGTAAATCTCCAGGACTGGATTTCTGGGTTATATGGTAGATCTATTTTCATATTTCTGAGGTATCTCCATACTCTATTAACAATGTATGCACCAGTTTTCATTAGGACTTATTTAAAAAATTAAAATGATGCTACATTTGGCATAAATATCCCTTGGGATGGCCAAAGACCACACTGAAGTCCCTAGATTTAAGTTCTTGCTCTGCTTCTGATTCTAGTTTCTGGTTGACGCACAACCTGGGAGGTTGCAGGTGATGACTCAAGAAGTTAGATCTTTGCCAACCACGTTGCATACTCATATTGAGTTCTTTGGCCTGGATCCAAGCTTTAGCCTGGCCTAGCCCCAGGTGTTGAGGGCATTTGGGTAGTAAAACAGTAAGTAAGTCTAGTACTTTGTCTCTTTTTCAAATGTTTTTAATAGCAATGTAATTAAATTTTTTCACACTTTCTATTTGATTATAAAAACAAGGATATATATATATATATATATAGAGAGAGAGAGAGAGAGAGAGAGAGAGAGAGAGATTGTGCTGTTCGTTCTCCAATTGCCTATAACAGCCAGAAATTCAATCTGCTTTTGCCACAGGAGTGACAGGAACTAAACTAAACTACTTGAGCTATCATCTGCTGCTTGTAGGAAGCTTGGAGTCAGGGCAGAGCTGGGCTGTGAACCGAGGCACTTCTGTGTGGGTTGCAGGAATCCCATTGGTATATTAATCATTGATCAAATGCTTGTACCTAGCATTGTCATTTAACTTGACAACCTTCCCTTTGCATCCTTGTGTAAAGTCATTTTTGAATCTTGGCTTTTTAAAATCATCAAAGCAAGAATTTTGAAATCTCATTTCAGAGAGACAAGAAGCACCAAAGCTATATCTATTGGATATATTGTTTTCAAAAAATAAGCTATTTGATTTCACGTGTTTTATTAAGCCATGATACTAATTTAGCAACTTATTGTTAAACTTCAGCAAATTATTTTATACACATATACTTTAATGTACTCAATAAATATGTAATGTTCACTATTCTCTGCCAAGAAATATATTTTCTAAAGATGAAGCAGTGAGCAAGAAACAATGTTTTAAGGAGCTCACACTCTGTTAAGGAGATAAACACATATGAATATACTACGTGCAATAATAACCACTATGAAGAAAAGTAAAGAAGGGGATTATGAGTAGAATGAGGTGGCAAGTACTCTATTATACAGTCTGTTTCATCTTGTTGCCATAACCAATTACCATAAAACCCGTGTCCCAAAATAAGAAACATTAGTCCCTAACAGTTTGGAAATTGTTAAGTCCAACATCAATTTCACTATTATGAAATCAGTGTTGTCAGTGGGGCCACACTCCTTTCAGAGGCTCTTGGAACGAATCCATTGCATTTCAATTTGAGTTTCTATAATTGTGTGAGTTGGCTCATGGCCCCTTTCTCTGTCTTCAAAGGCAGTAGCATGGAAATACCATCAGAGATCTCACTATCTGCCTCTTACAAGAACATTTTTCATTATATTTAGTGTCATCCTAAATAATACAGGAAAATCTAACTATCTCAGGATCTTTGATTGAATTAATTAATTAATTATGTAGTTAAAGGAGTAAAAATGGCTCATGGTGGCACAGCTGGTTGAGTCTCTGCTTACAACAGCATCCCGTATCAGAATGCCAGTTTGAGTCTTGCCTGCTGTGCTTCCAATCTAGCTCCCCGCCAGTGCACCTGGAAAAGCAACAGAAGATGGCTCAAATACCTGGCCCCCTGCCACCCACGTGGGGGACTCTGATGGGTTCTCTGACTCCTTGTTTCAGCTCTACCAAGCCCTGGAAATTGCAGCCATTTGGTGAGTGAAGCAGCAGAAGGAAGATCTCTTTCTTTCCTTCCTTTATCCTCTGTTAACTCTGCCTTTCAAATAAATAAATCTTAAAAAAAAAGTTCTTGATTGACTCATGTTTGACAGATGCCACTTGTAATGTAAGCTAGCATTCTCACATTCTCAGGTACTAGGATTTAGGACTTGACTATCACTTCAGTCTATCATTCCATCAACCATATGTTCCTTTTTATAAGACAAGCTCTATATAAGTTGAAACCAGAACAGAAATTTGGCAGGGAGATTTAATTAATGATAAAATATGAGTACTTGAAGAATGTTCCAGACAGAGTGCACAGTTAAGTTCAAAGTCTTGAGGTAGGGCTATGCTTGCTTAAAAAATGCCCTTATAAATTAACAAGATTGAGGTAACAAGAGGGAGAGTGACTGATGGGGAATAAAAGTTCCTGTATTCACCATAAAGGATGATATCTTGTACGGTATTTGGATGTGTCTCCGTAAGATGGGAGAAACATTGCAAAGAGAATTTACATATCTGAAATGTGTCTGCAAGTACACCCTAGCACTTGCTTTGAGAATAGAATTCAGTAGGTCAAGGGCAAAAGTGTGGAAGACATTTAGGGCACTGTAAATAATCCATGAGCAAGACATCTATGCCTCTGCGTCAAGGTGGTAGTATAGGAAATGACCAAAGTGATTCTATCCTGCACAAAATTTGATGTAGATTAGAGATCTCAGCCTGAAACAATGGATACTCTAGAGAGTATGCCTGCACATTAGTATGCATGCACGTGTGTATGTGTTTGGTCAATGAAGTAGTTATTAAATAGTTGTTTTCTGAGAAATAGAAGATATAATGAAATATATTTAGAAAAAACAGAATTCTGTTTATCTATTATATTGGAAATTGTACAAATTGTGTTGGCATTTGTGTTTGTAAGATGTAAAATTTAAATGTGAAAAGAAACAAATTCTAACATCATCTAGGATAAATTTAAATAATCTTTGAATAGTAAGAATTAAAAGTTACACATTTTTTTCTCTAATGATGATTTCCAAAGCTGATTCTCCCTACTTTCTAGAAAGTCTCAAGGATGCAACCTTGAGAATGGAGAAATTTGGCTTTACACTTTTCCCACTTCTGTGAGAAGTTATAGAAGATATTCATAGATTTAACTTGCCACAGAATCTCATGCCATCTGGATGTATTTGTTCTAGCTTATACAAAGGGTATTGCATAAAGTGAATAATTTTTCTTCTTCATTCCAGTGTCCCAGTCACCTGGATTTTATTTTCTGTGTCTCTAAACTGGTCATGTTCCTATGGTAAAATACATGTATTTCATTTCCCAAAATATCATATATCTGTTAATCATTCAAACAACATGTAGTCCATGAAAAAAGGAATATTTGGCTTGGAAAATTCACAAAGGACAACACTGTGTCTTTGTGGAACTTGTTGTCTATTGAGGTCAGGATTTCCATTAAGCCTGGATACTGCTCTTTGGTACTGTTAATTGAAAATCAAAATCTTCACTAAGTATATTCAGATCTCATCAAGTCTGAGGCAATAAATTAGGTCCTGTCTGTAGCTTAGATCACTGGTGCTGGAAAGAACAGTGAATTCAAATTTTACTGTATTGAAGAAAAAGTAAATACTGTACTTGGAAGTCACAAAGATTCATGATTCTATATATACACTTACACTTTAAAATAGTATACATTGAGTGGTTCATGATAAAAATTGCTTACTGGACAAAAGAAAAGTAGACAACAGACACAAAGGGAATATAAAATTTAAACACAAATCACACAAAAAAATTAAAAACCCACTATCCAGAACAACAATCCTGATATACTAATAGAAAAAAAGCTAGCTTAGATAATATAATTTAAAGGCAATACATGTTGTGAAAACCATTTTATTCATGTCCACTGGAGTAGCAGTGAGAAAAAGTAACCGTTTGTTGTACAAAAACAGAGCTGAGTTCTGGGGATCACCCTGTTTGTGCACATGTCTGTGTTACAGATGGGATAGAGAGACAAATTCAAGGAAAACAAAACAGTCTTAAAATGCTAGTTTTTAAATCAAAAAGTAGGATTCAGTATAAATAATTTCCAAATCTTTGATGTTAACTTTGAAAGAGATGATTTTCTCTGTAATAAAACTGAAATACCTGACAATTATCACATTTTCATACATTTGTGAAAGTAACTGTAAGGAATTATATAAACCAAGCATTAAATAATGTAGACACACTAACATACAATACAATATTTGATATAGACCTCTGTAAATATCTCTCTTTTGCACAAAATAAGATCGTTGAAAGGTAAACAAATCACAAGTTTGCTGCCAGGTTTTAAATATACTCACCACAAAGTTAAGTGCAGAGTAAGCAGAGCATCTATTGAAGCCACAGTTTTCATAATTATTAAGTGACTTCTTGGGAGCAGAGGTGTTTTATGTTTTGTTCTTTTCCTTCTGGGGACATGAGCTATAGTTTATTGCATAGATGAGCACCTCAGATGTCCACATGTTGGATAATTAGCATAGTTTCTGATCTCTTGAGGCTGGAACTAATCATAGAGCTACAAGTCCTCTCAATTATTGTTCAGTAGATGTCTCTTCTTTCATATTGATAAATATGAAAATATTGTGGCTTACAGTTAAAAATTTTTAAATCTTACATGTTCTCTAACTAGGAAGTAGATTACGTTAAAGGTATAATGAAGATAATAAATGTGATTACAAGAAATAAAGAAATATATTCTAATTACAGAAATGTTTTTTGAAGATTTACTTATTTATTTGAAAACAATGTGTTACACAGAAACAGAGAGAGAGAAAGAGAGAGAGAGAGAGAGAGAGAGAGATCTACTGGTTCACTCCCCAGATGGCTTCAAAGACCAGTGCTAGAACAGGCCAAAGCCAGGAGCTAGGAGCTTCATCAAAGTCTCCCAATATGTGTCGGGGGCCAAATACTTGGGCTATAGTCCACTGCTTTTCGCAGGCCATTAGCAGGGAGCTATATTGGAAGTGAGGCAGCCAGGACATGAGCTGGTGCCCCTATGGGATGCCAGTGTCACAGGAGGCAGCTCTATCCACTACACCACAATGCTGGCCCCTCTAATTACAAAATTTCTAATTATAAGCAGCTGAGCTTGTTTTCTGTAAAATGGGAACATTTACACATGCTGTATCTGGTTCATAATGACATTAATATAAATTAATGTATAAGATTTATTTATTTATTTGATAGAGCAACATACAAAGGAAGGGGGGAGAGAGAGAGAGAGAGAGAGAGAGAGAGAGAGAGAGAGAGATTGATTTTACCTTGATTGATTCGCTTCCCAAATAGCTTCCACAGTCCAGTCAGATCTGGGCCTGGTGAAAATATTCTTCTCTTCTCTCATAATTCAGCAGGTACCATAGGTACGTTGGTTATCTTATGAATCCTTTGTAACATCCATTTTACTGAAGCAGTAGTAGATACATAATAGAGTGTAGCTATTTTGCATATATTCCTAATGGTTTCATTTGGCTTTTTATTTAATTTATATTTAGGTCGCTTCAATAGTTAAAATAATATGCCAGTCATTTATGTGTTTGAGGGAGGATGGAAGATAACTTTGTTCAGTTCCATTGTTCATTCATAATCACACTTTGGTATTGTAACATTAAAGTAGATTGTTATATGGAAGAAATAAAATATCTTATATAAATCCACATATTGTACAACATTTAAAAAACAGTGACAATATTAAATGCAGTTGTGAACACTGCAATAGGATAATAGACTGACTATGAAATGTAAACTATTACCATGTAAAAAGTGAACAAAAGAAATTCAGAATCCAACAAAATTATCAGAGGATGAATGGAAATACCTAATGAGAATAGGGCTGTAGATTTAAAGAGGGGAAAAATAATGTGATCACACGCAACCAGCTCAATGGCACATGCCGAAACTAATCCCTTGAAAATTTATGAAGTAAACAAAGGATCAGTGTCAATGACAAGAAGAAACTCTTGTATGGATCCCCCAAACCACCTGGGATATACAACTTCAGCCTTCTGAATGAGAATCCCTGGTTTCCTTGAAGTGATTCAGTTGCTTCCTATGTAAGTATTTTTAAATCTAAGAGGATTAAATTTAACATAGAAATAATGAAATTAATAAACTCATAAAACAAAAGGTTTAAGAAAATTTGAAATAGTGGTCATATTATTAAACCAAAGTCAAATATATAATTTAGAAATTGATTAAGACTGAATTATTCATTGATAATGGAAGCAGATTTAGTATGGTTTAAGGAGTATTAATTGAATTTGAAATCATCATATTTATAAATTAATGTATTTAAATATATTTTGAAGATCTATTTATTTTTGTGAAAAGCAGAAAGAGGGAGACAGAGAGATCTTCAATCTTCTGGTTCATTCTTCAGATGGCCTCAATAACTGGAACTGGGCTAATCTGAAGCCAGAAGCCAAGAGCTTCTTCCAGGTTTACCACATGGGTAAGGGGCCCAAACACCTGGACCATCTTCCTCTGCTTTCCCATGTACATTAGCAGGGAGCTGAATAAGAAGTGGAGCAGCTGGAACTCCAACTGGTACCCTTATTGGATGCTGGTATTGTAAGTGGAGGCTTTACCCACTACACCACAGCATTGACCCATAAAATATTTAAAAAGCATTTATATCATTGTGCTGATTTTATTTGTGGATCAGATACCTTACATGTTTATGAAGAAAACTGAAAATACATTTAAATTCAATTGAACCTCTTGAAAATTTAATTCAATAATATTGTCTTTGATGCAGAACTATAAGACACCTTGTAATAGTGACATGATTTATTGATCATATATTTAGAATAATATGTTTTATAAATTAAATAAAAACTTATAGGAAAATATTGATTATTGTATTTGCTTTGAAAACATTGCCTGTTAAATAAAGCAGAATGGAACCTAAGGGTACATAGTGATTTCTGTGCAGAAAAGTCATTCTTGAGACCAACAAATAACATATTAAAAGTCAGATGAGGGACTAAGTGGGCCCCTGCACCTATGTGGAAGACCTGGAAGAAGCTCCTGGCTCCTGGCTTTGGAGCAGCCCAACTCTGCCCTTGTGGACTTTGGGGGAGTGAATGAGCAGACGGAAGATCTCTCTCTCTCTCTCTCTCTCTCTCTCTCTCTCTCTTTGGGTGTGTGTGTGTGTGTGTCTGTGTGTGTGTTTGTGAGATACTACCTTTCAAATAAATCAATAAATAAATCTTAAAAAATGAAAATAAAAGAATTTACTTTATCATCTGGTCTAATCTCCACTCAGTACTACAAACATTCTTTAATCTTCATTCAACAGATATAGATCAGATTCTACAGATATTTTGTCAGATTTTTTTTTTTAAACATAGTGCATCTACCACATTGGAAATATACTGTGTATGTTACTTCCATGCCTGAGTACATATTTGGCATTGATGTTCTACAGGGCTGATGACTAAAAACTATAGTGGAGGAATTCTGCCTGAGAGTACACATGGTTTAAGCTGTACTGAAGGGGCATGACCACCAATAATTACAGCTACCTCAGTCTACACAGGTGACAAACACCAAGTAGGACAAATGACCACAGGGTCATGGAGAAATTACCAGAACCATCCAGGAAATGGAGAAGATAGGCATCATTAGGCTCACACATAGTCAATTTAATTTACCAGTATGGTCTGTAAGATGGTTAGGGGAGTATGGTGGATGACAGTAGATACTGGGAGCTGAACAAAGTTGTTCCACTCTTGCATATAGTGGTCCCATTGGAAACCTATATTATGGACTGTTGCAGCCATGAATTGGAACTATCGTTATATCTTAGATTTAGCCAATGTCTTTGTCCCTTTCGTTATATTTCCTGAGAGTCAGGACCAGTTCACCTTTATTGGGTTGATCAAAAATGGACCTTCAGCATTCTGCAAGGCTATCTACATAGCCACACCTTATGGCTTGGTTTGTAGAGGCAGATTTGGGCAGCATCTATGAAAGTGTGCATTTTCCATTATATAGATGATGTGATGTGACTCTCATGCAGATTTTGAAGAAGGTATACCAATTTACTGAGTCAATTAAGGTCAGATGACTGGACAATCAATGAGTTCAAAATGTGTAGCCAAGACTATTAATTTCTTGGGAACCATTGTGTCTAGTAAGATGAAGACCATTCCAAGGTAATTATAGATAAAAAAAAAAAAAACTTGCAGGAGTTTGTTAGATTATTGGCATACTGGAGGGTGCTTATCTTGCGTTTGGCATGTGAGGCCCTTGTGTTGTTTGTTGAAAAAAAAAAAAAGACATGGACTGGAGCTGTGACATATTGGGTAAGCTGTTGACTGCAGAACTGGCATCACATATGGGCTCCGGTCAGAGTCCCAGGTGCTCCACTTCTGATCCAACTCTGCTAATGTGCCTATGAACGCAGCAAAAGATAGCTTGCACCTGCACTCATGTGGGATATCGAGATGAATCTTCTGTCCCCTGGCTTCTGTCTAGCCCAGGCATAGCTCTCGTGGCCATTTAGAGAGCAAATCAGTGGAAGACTCTCTCTCTCTCTCTCTCTCTCTCTCTCTCTCTCTCTGCCTCTCTCTCTAACTCTGCCTTTTAAGGAAATAAATCAATTTTTAAAAAAGACATCAAGTAGAAATGGGGTAAGAAGAGCAAGCAGCCTTCACAGTGCCACCTAGACTCTCACTGTGTTTGGTCAAACCTGCCTGTGTGAGCTTAACTTACACCTCACTGAAAAGGGGTGTTATCGGGGCCTTGGACAACAGTATAAAAACAAAGAAACCCAATCAAGTTTTGGTCTCAGTTGAGGAAAAGTGCAAACCAGGAGGTTCTACGTGTCTGCAAAAGCTGTACTCTCTGTTCCCGACAGCATCCCCACCGAGAGCCAGTAGCCACAGGAACTGTGATTTGGGAGTAAGTGCCCCTTGAAAGAAGGCAAATAAATTTTATTTGCTCCAATCTGATGGGATCAAGTATGCTGTTATCTGTGTAGACACTGCTACAGGGCTGCTTTTTGTTTTGTTATTAAGAAGACTGACCAGGAATGTTCCTGCATGCTTTGGAAAGATTATGTACCATGCCTTGGAAAGATTGTGTATGGAAGACCACAAGTGGTTGAAGTGACCATCTGACCCATTTTATTGACTGAGGAATGCAGAGCTCTGCTGAACCTTTTTTGCATTGACTGGAAATTACGCATACCATATCAACCCCATGAAGCCAAAATCATTGAGTGATATGAGGGCCTATTGAAACAAGGCCTCACAAAGGAACCAGAATAGGGTCCCTAGGGGAATGGACCAAGAGACTATGGATTGTGTTACAGTTGTTGAATGAACAGCCCCAACTGGAGCACTAACCACCTGCAGCAACACCATTCAACTTCAGGTGAAAACCACTGACCTCTTTCTGAAACCAGATTTTAGAAGATAAAGAATAGTTGCCACCTGCTCCCACAGCGCTTGAACTGGGCTGATGGTCAGGATTCGCTATATTGGTGCCACTTAGTTCTTTGTCTTTTAATCCTTTGCTTAGCAGCTGCAAATATTCTGGTGCACTGGGCAAACCCCTTTGCAACAATTTCCAACCCTTTGGTTTGTTGGCTGTGCACCAACCTGCCTGTCAACTCTGCAACTGTTCTGTCTTGGAAAATGACACAGCCAGCCACAGAAAATTAAACTTGGCTTGAAAAAGGAAATTTGTCTGCGTCATTCTAGAATAAGAACTAAATCTATGTAAAGGTCTTAGTCCAGGAGCAGTTTAATAAATCCCAGCCGTTGTTGGCGTATTGGGCCTGGACAGCCTTGCCCTTTATATTAGGTATCTCATGCTCACTTACAGTTTGTTACTGTAGCTTATATTGCTATTGTCCAATGCTGATAAGATATTCCACATTCTCGGTACACTCCTTACACAGAGATTACCCTGGAAGATAACTAACGCATATACTGTAAGGCAAGGAACCCTGAAAATGCTGAGTGTTGGGAAACCAGAGTTAATCAAAATCCCTCACCTAACAGGTTGTGCATAGTGGAAATGGGATAGAGGCAGGGATATGGCATCAGGCAATTTTCCAACAGTTTTCTCCAAACAATATTAAACAAAAATGATTCTTTGTAAATATAAATATTTTTATTTTCTCATATGAAAACAATGATGTTGGAGTTTATACAATAAAGCAATTGAATATATAAACACTGAATTAGAACCATTAGTAACGTGTTAGTTACAAATTATGTCAAATCTGCTCCACCATAAGTTGTGTTTTTAGTTAAAAGTATGAATTCTAAATCAATATTCATTCCAAATTTTTATATTTATGATATCAATGTAGAAAATAGCATTTCATGACAGTGTTTCACAAATATATTTTATTTACTCATGATAAACTTACTTATAAATATATTACTATGAAGATAATTTATTTTCCATACCCTTTAAATGTTATGTATCTAAATTTTCAAATTTTATCACTGGATGTATTATCATTTTTCAACTCCTACCATAAAATCTATTTGTCTCTGACTTCTAATACTAATGGAAGAACAACAGAGCTGTGTAATTGTTGCACATACTTTTTTATGGTTTGAATTAGAGCTATATATCAGAATGCAGATATTATTTCATAGCAAACATCATTTTTAGAATTTTGAATTCATATATTACATGAAATTCTTATAACTGAAATGTAATATAGCGTCAAAAGTATTATTTTCTCTTTCACCATGGACAAAAGGTGAAAAATAAATCTCATCAAAGTTGATTGCTACACATTATATTAAAGACATTATTACTTAATGCATTTTTTGTGATTTCCTGGTAGCCCATGAAATTACTATTACTATTTAATATAAAATTTATCCAATTATTTTGTGGGTATAGAATCTAGACTTAATTTCCAAAGAATCTTGTTCTACTCATTGAATCAATTTAACTATCCATCCTCCATCTATCCTATGCACCAATATTATACAGATGTGTTATAGCTGTTGAGAAATAAACTGATAGACATATTTCCTGCTACCAACGAGTTTCTAATACAGATATTTTGACTCACAAGTTAAAATATGCCTTTAATACATTGTGATAAACAATCTCATGAATCAGTGCACAAAGCACTTAGGTAAAACTAAGAAGAAAGAAATTATTATTTTTCTAAAATTCAGTGATGTTTTTATAAAGTAGAATAAAGCTGTAAAAACATTTCAGGAGGAGAACAATGAGGCATTTTAAAGCATTGAAGACAAAAAGTTTTCTTTATTTATATAAAATGATGACAAATTTAAAATAATTGACACATGTTCTTAATTTGTTAGTGATGAGACTGGAAGAGTAAATGAGGCTTAGAATATATTCAAATAACATTAAATTCTTACTCATTTGAAAATTGTCTTTCTAATAGTTTTTTGAGGGCATTTTTCACATCCTTGTTTCTAAAGCTATAGATTATCGGATTGAACATGGGAAAGACAACAGTATAGAACACTGAAACCACCTTGTCAGTGTCTAGGGAATAGCTGGTGGTGGGACGTAAGTATGTAAACAGAAGTGTTCCATAGAATAAAGTGACTGCTAAGAGATGGGAGGCACAGGTGGAGAAGGTTTTGTATCTGTTGCCTGAAGACTTGATGCTCAAAACTGTGATGAGAATGCAGTAGTAAGAGATAAATATGACCACAAACGTGCTTGTCTGTATGAAGCCACACAAGGCAAAGAGCAGAAGCTCATTGATGTGGGTGTCTGCACATGATAACGCCAGGAGGGGTGGGATATCACAGAAAAAGTGATTGACCACATTGGACCCACAAAATGGCAGCCTGAATGTGAGGGAGACATGTACCAGTGATGTCATGCTTCCACTGAAATATGCCAATACGACCAAGCTGATACAGACTCTCCTAGACATCAGTGTAGAGTACAGCAGTGGGTTGCAGATGGCTGCATAGCGGTCATATGCCATTGCTGCCAGGATGAGACATTCAGCATCAGCAAAACAAGCAAAGAAAAACATTTGTAGTGCACAGCCAAAGGAAGAAATGCTCTTCCTGGAAGCTAAAAAATTTACCAGCATTTTAGGAGCAATTGCTGTAGAATAGCTAATGTCTAAGAAAGACAAGTTGCCAAGAAAATAATACATGGGGGTTTGGAGGCTTGCATTATTATTAACTAGGATTATTATGCCCAAATTTCCCACCACAGTTAGTGTATATACAAAAAGAAATACCAAGAATAGTGTGACTCTGACAGGCAAATGATCTGTGAATCCAACAAATATGAACTCAGCTGGCATGGTATAATTACTCTCCAACATTTTCACTTTCTTATTTTTCTCGCTGGAAATGTATGGTGTCAGATGAAAGGAGATGGCTTTGGTGACAGATGAACTAAGAACATCTTTATTCTCTCTTCTGAGGAAGCAAATAGAAGGTTAGTAGAATCACAGATGTTACATTTTTGGGGATGTGACTTTTTAAAAAGAAAATAATTAAAATATAAATTGATAGTAGAAAACGTAATTCAGAAGGTGGTGTTTCATGAGACAGAAGTGGTTTAAAATTATGCATTTTACATAAAGTTGGTTCCTTTTATGTTGAAAGAGAATCAGTCTGGTTCTTTTATAGACCTGGTAGAATGACAAGAGATAGCAAAATTTCTGGAGACAATGCTGTTTCTACAATACTAAACCAACATTTTCCTATGTTTAGGACAGAGGAGAAAAAAATGTAGGTGATAATCATAATTAAAATATATAATTCCACAGAAGAAATGCATAATGGCCACGTAAGACAGGGTTTGATTTAGAAACTGGCTTTGCTACTTACTATTATGTGATTTGCATAAAATTATTTAACCACTCTTTGACATTTACAGGAATAAATAAGTACATATTTATAAAGCACATCTTACTGGACATAAAAATACTACACACATGGTCTTTTAATAAAATTCATTAAAATTAACACCTCTTTTTCTAGCTTTATTGTTATTTCAATACTTTGAAATATTAACATAGTACTTAAAATTCATCTTGATTTTTGTATTATGGAAACATGATATGCAGTCTGTTGTGAAGATAAATCATTTATGCATGTGTGTGCTTGGGTGTTTATGTAAGTTTGGAAACACTAAACTTTTACTAATTTCCTGTAACTGCTGCTTTCATCTTCAGTTTTATTTATTTTTCTTATTCCAGGGATATCACATTGCTTAGTGTGAGTTTCGAGAAACATTATAGTGATTGTCTCTGCACTTATGAGTGGACCTCTGGGTCTACGTGGGCAAAAATATTATATAGCCAAAAGGAGAAATCTTCAAGAAAAACAACAAAAATAGAATGTATCCAAATTAAATATGGTGAGACTAGAATAGTCATCAAGAAGTTAGAGCACTGGAATGTTATAATTCTCTGGTGAGTAATACTGTGGTGAATAATTAGGACTAATAAATAATGGAGATCTTTTGTCCTATCATGTGTGATAACCTCAGAATCAACCCTTTCCAACCAAATGACCAAGAATCTTCTAAGAATACTAAGAAGTCAGGCTTCTTTTCCAGTAAAAAGAATCTGACAGTAAAAATAAAGGTAAGGTAGTCACCTGAAACTATGGTGAAGGAATGACAGTACTTAAAATATCAGAGAGGGCCGGCGCCTCGGCTCAGTAGGCTAATCCTCTGCCTGTGGCACAGGAACTCGGGGTTCTAGTCACAGTTGGGGTGTCGGATTCTGTCCCAGTCTCTCCTCTTCCAGGCCAGCTCTCTGCTGTGGCCTGGGAGGGCAGTGGAGGATGGCCCAAGTGCTTGGGCCCTGCACCTGCATGGGAGACCAGGAGGAAGCACCTGGCTCCTGGCTTCGGATCAGCGCGGTGTGCCAGCCTCGGCGGCCATTGGGGAGTGAACCAACAAAAGGAAGACCTTTCTCTCTGTCTCTCTCTCTCTCACTGTCTAACTCTGCCTGTCAAAAATAAAATAAAATATCAGGGAAAATGTTAAAATGTCGTTTCTAAACTTTATAAATCATAGCAAATTTCACTTTTGAATCTATCTTTTTCTTCATTACTTTTCTGAAATTGTTATGTTGTGCTTTGTGGCTGAAGGATTAAGTGAAAAGTTTAAATGAAAGAAGAGATCCAAGAGATGTGTGAACAATCTTGAATCAAGTGGTAGAAATTAAAAAGTACCAATAAATATTAATGTGAATGACATCAAAAGTCTATATATTATATATTCTTAAAAATAAACTGAAAGTGAGTCATTTTGAAATAAGTGCAGGATCTATAACTTTTATGTAAAATAACTTTCAGAAACATAGGGGACATTAAGGCCCCTTAGAAAAGTAATAAAAAATACGAATGGGAATAGGAGAGGAGGAGGAAGGAGGATGGCAGTGTGGGTAGGAGGGAAGGTATGGTGGGAAGAATCACTACGTTCTTGAAATTGTATTTATAAAATGCATGAAGTTTATAAACCTTAAGTAAAAGGTTTCTAGGGAAATTTAAAGAAAATCTATTAAGAAATTGAAACAAGAAATATTGACTACCATGTTTTGATCAGTACATAATGTGTACATGTACTGAAAAGACATGTAGACCATAAATATGTGTAAATATTGTTAACAACAAATAAAAAGTAAAAGAAAAGAGAAAGTAATGTGAAAACCAGAAGAATAGCTTGTCTGTTTCAATTGAAACACATTGTTAGTTAAGGAAAAATGTGAAGTTTAGTAATGAACAAAGATATATGCATTAAACATCTAATATTTTCAGCTCTAAAATTTATAAACTGCAAAATAGTTTTGGTGCTATGAGGGATCTTATGAATATATTTTCTCAAGCAATTATTACTAAAATATAACTGGATCCCAACTTGAGAGATAAAAAAAATCAGCTTTATGTATTTAAAGCTTTACCATGTGCACATCTTTTTTCTATTTTCCTACAGTATATAATTTTTATGTCAAAAAATTGTATTTTCAAGAATTCATAGATTGATGTGTAATGTGTTGACTGATATGATGTATACGCTTATTTTTTTTTTTTTGACATGCGGAGTTAGTGTGAGAGACAGAGAGAAAGGTCTTCCTTCTATTGGTTCACCCCCCAAAATGGCCACCACAGCTGGAACTACACCGATCGAAGCCAGGAGCCAGGTGCTTCCTCCTGGTCTCCCATGCAGGTGCAGGGCCCAAGCACTTGGGCCATCCTCCACTGCCCTCCTGGGCCACAGCAGAGAGCTGGACTGGAAGAGGAGAGACTGGTACAGAATCCAGCGCCCCAATCAGGACTAGAACCCGGGATACTGGTGCCGCTGGTGGAGGATTAGCCTATTGAGCCGCGGTGCCAGCCAGATGTATATGCTTATTAAAATATATGTTGCACTGACTTTGAAGCATAAGAGTTTTTTTATTTATTAATAAGAAAAGAATAAAATAATAATGATGAAATGTCTACATTATGTTTTTCCTATCTATGTGCAAAATGCAATGCAAATGAAATATTACACTGATAAAACACAAGAATTTATCTCATTGTCATATATAAGATGAGAAAATCAATGATTTATTTTTTGGTAATTTCCTGTGCTTTCTAAAACTCATATTACCTTCTAATTTTGCATTTGAAATAATTTTTAATATGGAATGTTTTTAGTCAGGAATTGTAGAATAATAGGTTATGGTGTCTGCTTGGAGTGCCCACATCCCACATCAGAGGGGCTAGGATGAGTTCCTGTTCCTCCACTTCCTGTTATTGTACCTAGAAGGCTGAGAGTGCATAGTGGCCCAAGTACTTGGGTTTCTGCCATACACGTGAGAGACCCACAACTGTTGTTGGCATTTAGAGAGTGAACCAGCAGATGGAACAACCCTACCATTCAACTTTTCAAATGAATAAGAGTTTATGACAAAAAAAATCATTTCCTGAAATACTTTATTAAAGAATGCTTAGAAAGTCAGCTGTACTGAAACAAAAAACTTGTGTGGGGTTGATTTATCCATTTATCAGAGTCACGAGAATAAAGATTTTTCCATTATATACCTTGAAGAATATACAATTTTTTTCTTGGCTATATGTGCCTGGCATACATCAAATGGATTCTGATAGCTGTGTTCTTTCTGTATCAAGTCATAACTGCAAAGAGTATGGTGTGTGTGTATGTGTGTGTGTGTGTTTTATGGTGTTTATGTTTGGTATTTTTCAGTTTTTATTTCTATTTCTTTTTGGTTGCTGAAATCTAAATGACAAGATGTGGTTTTGAAATTTGTTATGCAGAGAACACAACATGAGGTGTCTTACCTTAAGCTACAACTGGTCTTTTTACAAATTCTATATTTTGTATCCCAAATACACTCAAGGATTATTACTTCCTGCAGTAGTACACTAAATTCGCCAATGGAATTTGGAGGGGACTTATTTGCATACAACCCTCTCCCATTTATCAAAAGGTGTTAATTCTCTGTACACCATTCTATAAGCAACCAAAGGTTTTCATAAATAACTGCTTGTTAATTTATTTAGATTCAGCAGTAAAGTCAAGTTTTTTTTATTTGACAGGTAGAGTTATAGACAGTGAGAGAGAGAGACAGAGAGAAAGGTCTTCCTTCTGTTGGTTCACTCCGCAAATGGCTGCTACAGCCGGCGCTGCACCAGGAGCCAAGTGCTTCCTCCTGGTCTCCCATGGGGGGCGCAAGCACTTGGACCATCCTCCACTGCCCTCCCGGGCCACAGCAGAGAGATGGACTGGAAGAGGAGCAGCCGGGATCAGAACCCGGTGCCCGTGTGGGATGCCGGCGCCGCAGATACCGGTCCAGGAAAGTCGATTTGTAACAGAAGATTCTAACATTTGGAAGAGGCCTCGGGAGCCAATACAGGGAGTGTTTCATACACTGTTGTTTGTGGTCCTTGGCAAAGGTCAAATTCCAAGTGACATCAGCTTGATAGCTGTGGTTGAATAAGTCTCTTTGTCTCCTAAGGACATTATATAGCTAGGTTGACATGAGAATAAGGTAGACTTAGACTCAATATGTTACAGAGCAGTTTTAAGTGATCAGCTCTCAGATTAAGAATATTGTGCCCATGGAGGCATACATTTACCTTTCCTTAGAAGTAAATCAAACAAATACAAAATGCTTATTATTTATCAGAGATAGTGTAAATATGATTCCTGACTGGTAAATCAAAATACAGAAAGTTCCTTTAAGGAAAGCAATCTTGTCAAATCTCTAACATTAAAGAATAAAACAATAATTAAAATATAGCACAGGTGTATTTTTTCTGTCATTAACTCCCAGAGATTTCATTTACTGAAATATCACTATCACCATCAGCTTTGGATAATAAATTAAGAATTCACATCTCAATTTGCCAGCACATCTGGCTTGGACTTAGTATCACTGGTATAAAAGATAACACACAAGGGAAGAATAGGAATAAAATAATTAAACATATGAAAACGTAGGCCGTAATTCTGGCTATTTTGCTACAAATCATTTTATACTATGTCAGCATTTGTTTCATTTCTAAAATCATACTAACTATTAAATCAGATGGTCTCTATTTGCTATAAAGTATTTGCTATATACAGTAAACCAGACTGCACATTTAACAGCTCCATCATACATCATTAAGTTTGGTATTTGTTTAGAGATTAATAGGAATTGTTAAAACCAGGCATATTTATTAATGCATGTTTTTCCTTTCCTAAAGTGACTCCAGTCCTACTTTTTATCAGAGAAATCTCATTATAAAACCTATTCCTAGAAGGTGTCCATGAATAAATTTTATTTGCTTCTCAGTTTAAAGGAGATATGTAGGGAGAGTAATTTTAGTACAACTGTTAGTCTATTTTCCCTCTTTATAAATGGCATTGTTCGAAGGTGTTTGAGCACACAGGATTTAGAATTAGCCAAATGAGTTTAAACTTGAGATCTGATACTAAATCTTCCAAAAGTCACTGAACTTCATTATGCTAAATAGTTTTGTTTAATTAACATAATAATCAAAACTAGACTAGATAATGGGTTATGTTTTAGAGGCATGGTATATTGATGATACGCACAAATATATTTGTTATGAATTAGATAATTATTATTGCTAGCAGTATCATTGTTATTACTAAATAGTATAATATCTCATTTTGAAATATTCACTTCTCTTAGTTGATATTTATAGGAACAAACAAAAGAAAATATTACTGTGAATGAATGTGTGTTGTATACTCACCAAATCTGAAGTTTAGCTTTCAAATGCAGGAAATTAATTAGAATGTTGGATTTCTCAAAATAGAAAATTTGTACCATTAACTTCCTTCTCAAAGCAGTAATGGGAACTACAAATTAGTGGTTTTTGCTGTGTGTTTGTTTGTTTTTGTAATTGTATGGGCAAAGCTTAGGTTTACCCTCCCAGTACCCTTTGATCACTTCCCAGCCCAGTTACAAACACATACAAACCCACACATAGTAAAGGTACACTGGTGTAAGGGAAACACATTATTTTTGCACTACTCATAGCAGGCATGTTGATGTGCTGGGCATAAATCGCTTACCTTAGCACCACACAGAACTTTGAATCTTTGAGTTTGTTTTGCACAAAAGGCAGACTACATTTATGTCCAGGTTTTAGAAGTCGGCTTTATAAGGGAAGAGTATTTATCTTTTAGTGTATGACAAGTGGGACATTATCCCAAGATAATCCCAAGCCCAGCAGGACATTGTATAGGCAATTACTCTCATTCTAGTGAATTGACTTAATTGATTTCGTTTGAACCAAAGGAGTAAGAATATTAACACAACTGGAAATAATGTAGTCAGTTAAAATATAATGTGTATATTTATCATTAGCAGATCTTAAATTAAACAATAAAACTCAGTGGCAACCAGAATTTTAATGTTAGTTTTGCTGTTTTGCATGTATAGGGCACTGTTATTGATTTTATCTCATTTTTATAAATGTTTAGATCGCCAATGGTAATTACCTATCTGATCATATTCTTATGACAGTTAAGATCTGAATGTAAGTATACACCATCTTGTTTACCATATGGTACTCATTTAATGATTCTTAGCTCATTTAGTAATTGTAGCAGTGTTTACAGCAGTATTTCTTAATATAAAAGAATGCAGGTTTGGACTTAAACTTCTTTTAAATATTTACAGTCCATATCCTAAGACACTTAATGTGGATGAATTTATTGAATAATGTCCAAAACAGAATCCCATACTAATACATCACTAGTTGGACACTGAGTCCAAACCTAGAAGTTCCTCTACATTCAACCACTTTGAGCTTTCCTCTCGGTTCACTAGCAAATGTAATGCCTCAGGTTCTTTAATGTCTGCCCAAACCATGGTAGTACGTCCTGAAAAGCAAGGTAGGCAAAAATGTTTATTACAGGAAGCTCTTCTTTTGAATACATACTTCAACATTCTGCAATACTCTTTAGGAATTCCCAAGTCGGGTGGTGTGATACTGTAGCAATCCATACTTTGCAGTGACCCTTGATAGTCCCCAAGACTATCATCAGTTTCAATGACTCACTAGATGGACTCATAACTCAGGAAAGTTAATATACTTATGGATATGGTTTATCGCAAGTAACATTTGCAAGACAGTTCTTCAAGTGCCTTTAGATAGATCCAGTACTTCTGCCCCTTCCTTGCTTGCAGAACTCAAAAATTTTTGAAAAACATACTTTGAAGATAATTTTCTAAGCTAATGAAGGTACTGGCAGGAGCATTCTGTGCTCTATTCGGTACCCCTTTAGACATAGATCTTCCTCAATTCACAGGTCCCATGAATCACTTGAGTCAAGTTTCAAAATCTCGCTTGGGTGCTTTCTGAGGTCTCTCATCTGTTGTATGTTGGGTATGTGCACTTAGCTTTAATAAACCCTGGGAAGCTTTCCTGAGTGTTTAGAGATAGATGCAAAATGAATCCTTGGCCGGCACCGCGACTTACTAGGCTACTCCTCCGCCTACAGCACCGGTACCCCAGGTTCTAGTCTGGTTGGGGCGCCGGATTCTGTCCTGGTTGCTCCTCTTCCAGTCCAGCTCTCTGCTGTGGCCCGGGAGTGCAGTGGAGGATGGCCCAAGTCCTTGGGCCCTGCACCCGCATGGGAGACCAGGATAAGCACCTGGCTCCTGGCTTCGGGTTGGTGCAGTGCACTGGCGTGGCATCCATTTAAGGGGTGAACCAATGGAAGGAAGACCTTTCTCTCTGTCTCTCTCGCTCACTGTTTGTAACTCTGTCTGTCAAAAAAAATTAATCCTTGGCCTCTATTGATCTTTGTTGCCTGTCTACAATAATAAACCTGCTTGATGATATTGGTGAATGTCTCCATGTTCTATCGTATTGGACTCAGACAAGTAACCAGCACACAGTGAACCTGACTATAAAGATATAGATCAAATTCAGCAAAGGAAAGTGGTGTATTGGACGGTCTCTAAAACTAAAGACATGAGCTCCCTAGAGTCATCTCCCACAAGAATCAGAGCACTTCCTGTTTCAGCAGTATTATGTGATGACACAGGTGAAGCATTGCCAAGTCTTTGTATCCAGGAATTTAATGGGAGTTAGTTCCAGAGGTATAGAGAGCACACATATCTGGCCTTCCCTGTGTACTCTCCAACTTCTTCACTGGCAGAGTCCAAGTGGTACAACATAACCAAGAGCCCCAGGTATACAGAAACAAGCATTCTCCATGAACAATATAATTAGTATAATTCATGGTGTGGGCCCATATACACAAAGACTATTTTTGTATTCCCAGGTTTCAAAGGCTGACTCTGAAGAACTGGTCAGAGACAAATCATGAAGTCTGGAATATGCAAAGTTTGAGCAGCTTAGACAGAATTAAGCCTTTAGTGCTCTGTCTCTCTCTCTTTCTCTCTCTCTCCATACATACATACATATATATATATGTAGCTACACTTACTATTAATATACTTACTAATAATACACGTATATAGTAAATATAAATATATACTTATAAATACAACTACATGTTCATGATAATTATGCAATTGTAATTCGACTGTTTAATAATTTTACTAATTTCAGAGATGAGTTCACTTTCAGAATGTAAGTTAGTTATTCTTGCTATAAATCTGATTTGCAGGTTTTTTTTGATAACTACTCTTCCAGATACATTCCATGTACAATACAACGCACAGTGTCCTCTACGTAGCTTGTTACCTGTACAGTGATTTTTCCATCTCCCTTCCCATATAAAGAAAGCAAATTTCCCAAATCATTTTTCTTTCTCTTGGCAGAAAAAGTGAAAAAAAAATGAAAACACAGTATGGTGTCTCAATGTAAACCCCAGGCTCTAAGGAACAAAAAGTTCATTTACCTCTAAGTATCCCATGAAAGAATATAACTATTTAACATATGGAACACAGAACATAACACAGAAAACTGGAAATAGAAATCTCAATGGCTTGTTTCTATGTGACCAGTCATCTTGGTGGAGCACAGTTGGGACACCTCTAACATGGAAACACGCATTTTCTAAGCCTTGTGTTTCCTATCATAACAATGAAGCAATATATTGATAAGTTGCTTTCAGTTTGGGAGACTAAAGTCATGTTCTGTCTGAGTGAATGCATTTTGATCCATTTAGTGAATCCTCTTAAAGTTTGAAAACTTTGTGCAAGATAGTTTTCAAGAAAAGGCTCTTCAAATTGCAAAGTATCCGATCACTACCTCAGTCCTTTTCATACTGCAGTCTCATAATCGATGCTGGCATATGGCATATAGCAGTGGAAGCCTTTGAGGAATTTAAATAGACAAAATTGTTGCTTTGCAAAATCTACCTTCTCATTTTGAAAAGAAGCATTGCCTTGCTCATGGGTCCATTTGGGACAGAATATCCAACAGGGACATCAGGCTATCATGTGATAGACATATAAGCTCACTGGTTTTTAAATCAGACATTCCATAAAATACTTTATTATTTTGTGAAATTTGTATATATGGAGGTAGATCTGAATAGATCTTGAAAGTTCAAATAATTTTTAAAGATGTGTATGAAATATCTTAGCCAATGTGGCACCTTTCTTAATGCAACCTATTTTTATAGGGGACCATCTATGACTAAAAAAGAGTTAAACAATTAGTCTAGTGCAACCAGAATTCAGATCACTATTTTTATGCCTTGGGCTGTTATCATTCCTTGGGCCAAAGCCTTGTAAGGTCTTTCATTAGTAGGAGGGGATTAAACAGAACTGTTCCAAATAATACATTTCTTGTCTATTGTCTATGGGTATTGCCTTCACAGTATACTCTGGTATTCTTTTTATTTAACTTTTATTTAGTAAATATAAATTTCCAAAGTACAAATTACGGATTACAATGGCTTTTCCCCCCCATAACTTCCCTCCCACCCGCAAACCTCCCATCTCCTGCTCCCTATCCCATTCCATTCACATCAAGATTCATTCTCAATGATCTTTTTATACAGAAGATCAATTTAGTATATATTAAGTAAAGATTTCATCAATTTGCACCCACACAGAATCACAAAGTGAAAAATACTGTTTGAGTACTAGTTATAGTATTAATTCACATTGAACATCACATTAAGGACAGAAATCCCACATGAGGAGTAAGTACACAGTGATTCCTGTTGTTGACTTAACAAATTGACACTCTTGGTTATGGCATCAGTAATCACCCTAGGCTCTAGTCATGAGTTGCCAAGGCTATGGAAGCCTTTTGAGTTCGCCAACTTTGATCTTATTCAGACAAGGTCATAGTCAAAATGGAAGTTCTCTCCTCCCTTCAGAGAAAGGCACCTCCTTCTTTGATGGCCCCGTTCTTTCAACTGGGTTTGCACTTGCAGAGTTCTTTGATTTAGGTCTTTTTTTTTTTTATTTTATTTTTGCCAGAGTGTCTTGGCTTTCCATGCCTGAAATACTCTCATGGGCTCTTCAGCCAGACCATATCATTCAGTCACACCATTCTGGTGTATTTTATGAGGTAAGACTATTTTGTTTTTAATGCCTGTTCACTGTTTATTTTCAATAACACTTTTCATTGAATGTGCAGCAGTGAAGACTGCCAGACATGTCTACTGGTATATAGTCTAATTTTACAAGACACTGGCAGCCACAGTAGCAAATAAACAACATTTAAGCAATAGACTCATGCAAGAAGGTAAAATAACAACTTATGGGATTATGATAAGACATCAATGTTCATTTCCATGTGGACCTGTTTCAAGGCTCTCTGTTGTGATCATCAGTCAATGTCAAACTTTTCATTGATGCGGCTTCCCTTGGATAATAGCATTGACAGATATGTTTGCTTGATAACATCCTCAGGAATCGTTTGGCTTTCTTTCTGAGTTATTACACAAAAACTTTACAAGCTTGTCAATTTAACTGATAACATTTTGAAATTTTAGTTGAAATTATCTTTTTTTTTTGAAGGCCAATGTTCTTTTATTTAATGAATATAAATTTCCAAAGTACAGCTTATGGATTATAATGGCTTTCCCCCCCCATAACTTCCCTCCCACCCGCAACCCTCCTCTCCCCTTCTCCCATTCCATTCACATCAAGATCCATTTTCAATGATCTTTTTATACAGAAGATCAATTTAGTATATATTAAGTAAAGATTTCAGCAGTTTGCACCCACACAGAAACACAAAGTGTAAAATACTGTTTAAGTACTAGTTATAGCATTAAATCACAATGTACAGCACATTAAGGACAGAGATCCTACATGAGGAGTAGGTGCACAGTGACCCCTGTTGTTGACTTAACAAATTGACACTCTTGTCTATGGCATCAGTAATCATCCAAGGCTCTTGTCATGAGTTGCCAAGGCTATGGAGGCCTTTTGGGTTTGCCAACTCTGATCATATTTAGACAAGGTCATAGTCAAAGTGGAAGTTCTCTCCTCCCTTCTGAGAAAGGTACACCCTTATACCTGTTCTTTCCATTGGGATCTCACTCACAGAGATCTTTCATTTAGGTTTTTTTTTTTTTTTT
>CM027387.1:97747194-97809353 GCA_015711505.1 Sylvilagus bachmani | reverse complement strand
AACAGTTATGACTAAACCAGCAAAGCATTGTTTTGCATTCCCAAATGTATTTTGAAACCTTGACTTAAGACCCTCAGCAACTGACCCCAAAGAGCCCATACCTCCTGCTTCCCGTTAAGATGTCCAGTAGCCTCAGCCAATCCAGAAACAATGGATACTTCTCCTTATAGACTGTCCTCCTAAACTTCATTGCCTTACCCCTCTTATCCATAGTCAATATAAATCTACCTTAGAGATAATACTCTAGGGCAGTTTCAATGTAGGTTCTAGTCTCAACAATCATTAGTAGACAGGCGGCTTTCACATTTTCTACAGGTGATTTCGTGATTTCTCTGTCAGTTTTTAGTCCAGACAATTGCACAGGCAATTGAAATTCCACAACATGTCCTTTATTGCAAGCAATGTAATACTTTATTTATTATGTATTGAATGTTTCAATAAATAGAGAAAAGCTGAATTCACAAATTACATAGTATTTTATGAGCATAATAAATGTTCATGGCAAAAATTAAATTTACAATTTATCTTACAATTAACCAATCTTTCATTAGTTTTCAGTGCACCACAATGTTTTCTTCTATTCACACCTTCTTGATAAACAATACTCTTAGACTCAGTGTAGCATGTCTTTTTCAATTTAAATTTCTTCCCTTCTTACATAAGTACTTGTAAATAAAAATAAGATGCCTTCATGAAGGATCTACAATGTGGCACAGTAGGTTAAGCTGCAACTCAGGTAGCCCACATGGGACCACTGACTTAAATCCCAGCTTCTCTGTTTCCAATTCCACTCCATGCTGTGGTTAAGACATTACACAGGATGCTCATATCCCATATCAGAGTGACCGGGTTCAAGTTCCAGCTCTGTTTCCAATCCAGCTTTCTATTAATGTGCACTCAGGGAGGCAGAAGGTGATGGTCCAAATGTTTGAATCGTTGTCGCCCATATAGAAAACTCAGACTGAGTAAGCAGCTAGCTCCTGGCTTCAGCCTAGCCCTGTGTTGGTTATTGCAAGTATTCACATTAGAGGAGTAACCTAGCAGACAGACAGATAGATAGATAGATAGATAGATAGATAGATAGATATTTAGATAGATAGATCTCTCCCTCCCACCCTTTTCAAGTAAATAAAAAATAAATTATATTTTAAAAATGCTGTCTTAGAATGCTGATTGCAAGGAACTAGGGGTAGGGAACAGGGGAATTGTCGATAAAGGATACAAAATTCCTTTTTTTAAAAGATTAGAGCCTAGGGAGATTACTGATGCCATTAACAAGAGTGTCAAATTGTTAAGTCAACAACAGGAGTCACTGTGTTCTTACTCCTCATGTGGGATCTGTCCTTAATGTGTTGTCCAATGTGAAGTAATGCTATAACTAGTACTCAAACAGTATTTTACACTGTTTTTCTGTGTGGGTGCAAACTGATGAAATCTTTATTTAGTATATACTAAATTGATCTTCTGTATATAAAGATAATTGAAAATGAATCTTAATGTGAATGGAATGGGAGAGGGAGCGGGATATGGGAGGTGCAAATGAGAGGGAAGTTATGGAGGGGGGGAGCCATTGTAATCCATAAACTGTACTTTGGAAATTATATTTACTAAATAAAAGTTTAAAAAAGATTTTTTTATTTATTTGAAAGTCAGAGTTACACAGAGAGGAGAGAGAGAGAGAGAGAGAGAGAGAGAGAGAGAGAGAGAGAGAGAGGTCTTCCATCTGCTGGTTCACTCCCCAGATAGTTACAACAACTGGAGCTGTGCCAATCCGAAGACAGGAGCTTCTTCCAGATCTCCCACGTGGGCACAAGGGCCCAAGCACTTGGGCCTTCTTCTACTGCTTTCCCAGGCCATTGCAGAGCTGGATCAGAAGTGGAGCAGCTGGGACTAGAACCGGCGCTCAAATGGGATGCCGGAGCTTCAGGCCAGGGCGTAAATCCATTGTGCCACAGCTCCAGCCCTACAAAATTTCAGATAAAGAAATACATTCAAGAGATTTATTGTGTAACATGGCAACTACAGCTAACAATAACATATTATATTCTGACAATTGATGATTGACAGGGGTTTGGCACAGCAACTCAAGTCACTTCCTGAGATACAGACATCCCTTATTGGGGTTCCAGATTGAAGTCCCAGTTACTTTGCTACTAATGGAGTACCCTGCTTGCATATCCTAGGAAGCAGCAGATGATGAGTCAAGTACTTGGGGTCCCTGCTCCCCAAATAAAGTCAAAACAAATAAATTAAAATTTTTAAAAAATTGAAAAAAGAGTAAATTTAAGTATTCTCATCACCAGTAATGATTGACATAACAAGGACATAACCCTCAGACATTTAGGTTCTTGTTACCCCTGCCTTCTTTCAAGAGAACAGTTTAGTCTCACTTCCTGTTTTTCCTCCCCACCCCACCCCATGCATTCTTCTCCAGATTTGGAAGCCAGTGGGACAAACTTGAAGAACAAGTATAGAGAAGCTCATCTCTATACTGCCCCATATCCACATGCCTAGCTCACCTAGGATATAAAAAAGTCCAGCCCCTGGGGTTTGGGCCCTCTGCCATGTGTTCATTCTGTGTACAAGCTGGCTGTTGGTTAATCTCTGCGAGTTTATTTTCTCTGAATAAATCTGGTCTGGCTGTGAGTTTGTATTCTGTCTCCTCCCCATTCTGTGCCTCTTTCTCTTATATTTGGTGCCTGTGTGAGGAGGCACCAATCTGCACTTTTTGTCCTAATATTTTGGTGCCCTGTGTGAGGGGAGTGGAGGACCTGGACTCTGGGGTGAGCTGCGATCCCCCACACTTCCTCTGAACTGTTCTTCTCCTTTCTGAATCTCTGCCATCTTTTACTGTCTTTGCTCACCCCTACCTCCTCTTTCCTACAATCTCCTTTTCCCCTTCTGACCCTGTTGGCCCTGAGAGACGCCTCTCCAGAACACTTTCTCACTCCTGCTTGCACTTCTCATTTCCCAATGAATTCACAGCCAGAGCCTTTGCCAGATCCCCTCGCTACATGCCCACATTGGACCTAATTCTCAACCAATTGAATTGGTAAGAGAGATCTCTGTTACCTGAAGAGCTATGGGGTGATGCTTATGACAGGTCCATTCCCCCTTTTGGGGGCCTGTGGTGTTATGTGAGGCTGGTTCATCTCCCCTCATGGGGCCTGAGGTATTTAGTTAGTTTCCCCCACTCTGAGAAAACACTCACCCACTACAGCTTAGGGCAGGGATGCTAGTCTAAGCATGGGGATTCTCACTCTCATTTCTTAAAGCACTCAGAACTTAGGTTCTCCTTTGGGGTGATTCTTTCCCAGGGGATGCCCTGTGAAAGGACCCTCTTCCCTCACACAGTATTTTGCATATTCCAGGGTTCCAAATTTCTACTCCCCTCTGGCCTGCCTATTAAGACTTGCACAAGCTGGGCCTGAAGGGAGAGGTAGAGCAGAGGTGATTAATCCAACACCACACTAAAATTTGGCCTCCATATAAATTGGACAATAATTCTAATTTGGAATTTTCATCTCAAAATTCTCCAAGATTTTAAATAATTTTACATAAGGAAATGGGAAATGATCAGAGATCAACGCTTTTTTCCTTCTCCTGGGGTCAACTTTCCACACCCCAAGTTCTCATGGAGGAAGAAGGCCTGGAGCCTCCCCTTAAATCTTCTACCTCCCTACCTCCTGCTTCTCCCCCTCCTCCTGAGAAACCAGCATCTCAGGAACACACAGTGCTCCACTCACTCCATTCCTGGTCTCTGTCTAGCGCCGCCTCTCCTCTCTTGCCAAGGTCAACAGGGGCAGTGCCACCCCTCCACCCCTTTCTCCTCTGAACTCTCTTTATCCTGTTCTCCCCACAGGAGAAAAGCCTCCCCGTAGGCCCTCTGACCAATCATTCTCTCCCTCATCCCTCTCTCTCTGTGGTACTAACCTTCTGCCCTTCCACTCCAGGACCCTCCTGAGCCTCCATCTGGTGATTCCTCTCTACCAGACCCACCTGATTCCCCTTTCCTCATTTCCTGCCATTCTCAGGCAGGTGAAAAGCGTGGAGCCTCCTCTCGAACCCTATGTTTCCTTCCTCTTGCTCTTTTCTCAGAGCTGTTGCTGCCCCAGGACAGGACCTCTACGTGCCCGGCCCCCTTCTTTGTCCCTTTCTCATTCTTCCTCATAGCAGCCAAAATTGCCTGTCTCCTCTTCCTGAGCCCTCCCCCTCCTCTGTCCCACCACTCTCTCCTCCTGGGTGCGGAACAAGGACATAAGTCTCAGCCATTTTAGGTTCTTGTTACCCCTGCCTTCTTTCAAGTTCAGTCTCACATCCTGCATTGTTCCCCACTCCACCTCTTGCATTTTTCCCCAGGTTTGGAAGCCAATGGGCCAATCTTGAAGAACCTGAATGGACCTCTCCTCTTCCTACAGACTTTCACCCCCAGCCCTACCCATCAAAGATATAAAAAAGACCAGCCTGTTGAGGTCTGGACTTGTGCCAAGTTTTCAGTCTATGTACACACTGGGAGCTGGTCAACTTCTGCAAGTTTATTTATTTTTTTTTTAATAAATTCAGTCTGGCTGTGAGTTCATCCCCTGTCTCTTTTTTTTTCTGCATCCCTTTTTCATACATGTGAGGAGGCACCAATTTGCACTCTTTTACTTACAATGACAATTCTGTAAGATAAGGCATATGTTAATTAGTCAAATTTAGTTATTGCAATATATACATGTAGTTCAAATATATATATAAAATGAAATATATAAATATTTTAAAACATCATGTATACAATAAATATATACAAGTTTTAATTGTCACTTAAATTAACTTTTTTAGGAATGATGTTTTTCATTAATTAAAATCTGGTATCCTCATATTTCATATGTGCATGCAGGCCAATTTAAGATAGTGAATGGCTTTTACAGCCTTTCCCAGTGGGGGGATTTTTCTGCTCTCCAAAGCCCGAGAGGACAGGGAGAAAGATGAGGAGGAGTGGCCAGGAGGAAAACAGTGTCCTCTGACCATGTTCCCTGGAGACGGAGTGTCAACGTGGTAACAATTCAACAAAAGATAGCCCTAGTCATTTACTAAGTCACCCCTTGGTAAATACATTACAAGATTAAAATGCAACATGCCTTAGTGAGAAAATGCTCTGACAATGAATAAAGGGTTATTCCCTACTTAAAGTGAACTGATTTAAAAGTAAAATACATGCTTCAAGGACAGAAAAAAATTGACTGGATTTGTTACTGGGTAATTAATGAAATAATTTATAGCGCTTTGAACCATGTGCATTATAAAAGAAGCAATATATATGTCTTCATAGTATATAAAAGGTAAGCATTAGTTATTTTATCTGCTTATTTTCCTGTAATGAATTTTCTATTTAATGTATTTTTTTTAATTTTGAAGGTGAACAAATTTCATGTATTTCATATAACAGATGGAGGAGCATAGTGATACTTTCCAGTAGACCTTCCCTCCCGCCCACTCTCCCATCTTCCCTCCTCCTCTCCTCATTTCTTTCTTATTCTTTCTTTTAATTTTTACAATGTCCTACTTTCAGTTTATATTATACTCATAAGAATAACGCTAAAGTAAATAAAGAATTCAACAAATAGTAAGAAGAAAAAAACTAGTGTATGTTCTTTAATCTTCCAAGTCAAAAATCATCAAAGAAAATATTTTCTTTTACCAAAATCCATGTACGAGATAAGTTTTCTGAACTTGGAATATGCATACTGTATTTATAATATAATTATTTCATTTAAATACTGGTAAGCAATATACAACAGACGTGTAATTGCCTTGCAATTATGAAGGATTTACTACCCCTTAAAGTTTTATTGGTATGATTGACAATATGAGATTCAGCACAATCTTTTCAATTGAATTTTCCACGATGTCCAGCTTCATCACATGCTAACTTCTTCACAATGGGCAGGTTACATAACCTCTCTATGTGTCTGATACCTCATGTAAAATGTAAGAAGTAATAACACATAGTTCATTCAGAAAGCATTAAATTAAATAATACAGGTGAACTTGGTAGTATAGTTTTTAGCATGTTACAAAAAGTCAAAAAATTGTCAACAATTAAAAAGGAAGTTCTGCTAATCACAATTTTCTATTCCCTTCCATAATTATGCTATTACCTACTAAAAATTTTTAGAGGTAAAGAAGGAAGCTTCTTTGACGGAGGGAAAACTTTATCTATAAAAATACTGGAGAATGTTTGAACTGCCAAAATTGCACTGATTGTTGATGGAGAGAATAGATGAAATTCAGAAAAGAAAATAATCAAAGAACGTTATTTCTGGAAATGGTTTTATATATGAAATGGGATTTGAACTCAAAATATGAGTGCACAGACTGGTGTGACAGAGAGAGAGAGAAAGAGAATGAAAGAGAGAGAGAGGGAAAGAGAGACAGAGAGGGAAAGAGAGAGAATCCAGTAAGTTACATCAGTAAGTTACACTGGCTTTTCTATAGGTATTGCTGCTGGTTTGTGGCCACTCAGCAAAGAATATTCTTGAAGATTCCAGCTCAGTATTCCTGCAAAAACTCATTTTTCCTTAGATTGTTAAAATGCTACTCCACGTAAGACAAAAGGTAACTACAGTTCAAAAGGAAATAAAATTAATATAGATTAAAAGAATAATGTTAAGCACATTGAATTATAATGATCACGAAACAGTGTCTAAGAACTGATTCTATTTTGTCAAGCTGTTAACCTCTTTTATGCCATATATTCTTTAAATCAATTTCCTAATTTGTATATTATTATTACTGTGAATATTTTCAAACAAGGAAAATGAAGCTCTTAAAATTTAAATAAGAGCACTTCACCCAAATTTATCTAATGCCCATTTCAAGTCACTTAATATCAAATTGTTTGTTTAGTGAGTACATGAATATTGTTCAATTGAGTATCAGTGAAAATCTTCATTCTTGCTGCAGTACATTTATAAACCATTCACCCATGTATGCTCCTAGATAATTACTGGAATATGAACATGTGTAAAATTATGAAGGCTTTTTCCCTTGGAAAATGATTTGTTCTCTTTTTGCAAAAGTGAAAAACAACAAATTGATTTGTGATGCTCTTAGATCTCACAATATCTTAGAGTAACTCTCACTCCCTTAAGCAATTATCTGGTGTTAATAATAACACCTTGTAATTTTCTGTGAAGACCCTGACATGTTCAAATACAATCCTTGTAACCTAACTTACTTTATCAGCAATCCGTCAACTGAGTCCATATATTTGCTTTAACCATTGGTATTCTTAGTATTTAATACATTACATGTTAAAAAGTAAACTATAATATATACTAAAAGTGTTTATTAATAAACTGCTTTATAGGAGGGTACTTCAAAGACTTCGTAGAATTTGGTATAAACTGATAAATTTGTTATGGTTCAAAACATTCTGAAGCCATATATGACCTTTTATATAATACACATATTAACAAACTTTTTAAGTACTTTCTGACACCTGAATGACTGAAAATTTATCTTTCATTTTGCTTCAGTTGGTTTTTCAAGGCTATCATGTATGGAGGAATAAAGTGGTCGGTTATGTAAACTTTGGAAAGTTTTGAGAAGATATAAAGAAAATAATTACAAAATTATGAAAAGCACAGGAAAGTAAAAATACAGAAGAAAACAAAAAACACAGATGACAAGAGAAGAGTTTAGGGAGTGCTCTAAGACTCAGCTCACAGAACACGCTGTTTTACAATTTCCGGGTCCTTGGTGCTTCATATTGGTGTTTTTGAAGTGTAAACCGGGACACAGTGGGAGGGAGTTTTGGTGTGGGGTAAGAAGTGAAAATCAGAATAGTGGAGTCACTGTTATGGGTTAATTAGAAAAAACACAAGTAGAAATTGTAAAATGCTTCAATTAAGGAGTGAGAAGAAAGAGCAACTGGTTGTCTTTTTAGTAAAAATACTGGTGTTCTATAGGATGTGAACATGAATTTGGAGTCTGAAATATGGGGAAGAGGGTACAAATCTGAGTCAATTAAATTCAGAGAATGTGATAACCTGTGAAAAAGTCAAAGCTTAACATTGACGAAGGAGGCAAATGCTAGATGGTGATCACAAAACGGGACATCTAGGGCCTGATGCAAGGGAGGAAAAGTTAAACATCTATGAGCTGAAAATATTTCATTATTAAAAGAGCTGCTTACGCCCAGTGCACAGTGTATTTAACACTGACTTTCTGTTGTCCATTCAGAACCAAACAGGATATAAATAGATACACTATGTATTTTATAGTAGAAACATTATATTATTTCTACTCAGATTCTCATATGTGGAGCTAGAACCAAAGTCCACAATGGGAGAACTTACACTGTGTCCCATGTCAGATGTAATTCCAATGAATAAATTTTCTTCACATTAAATTTTCCCTTTTCTTTGTTGAATTAACCACATAAAGTCCTAAAATTATCTACTGACTTCTTAAAACCTTACAATTCCGAATAGAATTAAAGTTGAGAAGGTTGACTGGGGCTGTGATTGGCTGTAAGTCACACAACTGTAAAATCTTACTTCCTTTTTTTCACATTCCAAAGTTCAAGTGAATGAGTAAGTTGCTATGTTTGGGATATACTTCCATTATGGAAGCAGCATGATAGTATTTCTTTTCTAATCGGTGTTGAAGTCTCTTTTCAGGACAGCTGCTCAAGGACCAAGTCCCAGATGGCCACAACCTAACATGGAAGTGGAATGTTACTGACCACTTTGCCCTTTTATTATCTGAAATGGAAAAGAATTTTGTTATCCAGATATGAAAGAATAATAAGCAGGTTGCAAATGAGAAAATACTAGGAAGAAAAATTACAAACCAGAAAACAGACTGATCAAGAAGGAGAAGCATATCCTCCTATCAGAGAACGTCACAAGCAGAGCAGCTGTCATGCTACCTGTTGGCTGTCTGAAAGGTTTTTGCTCTCACGTCTTCGCTGCCTGTTTAGCTGTATTTTGTAATTCACACATTCAAACTTTATTATGAGCAGAAAGCAGTACTTCCTTTTTTATTGCTTAGACATTTAGAATACGGCTTTAAAATGCTTTCAGAAATATAAAACGGAGAGCAGACAGAACTGGACATCTGTCTACAGAACTGGACGTTTGTCTACAGAACTGGACATCTGTTCTGTGGCAGTTGCTTTTGAATAATCAATGCACCTCATTTTGAAATTGAAACCAACAGATTGAAGTGAACTCAAAACTTCATTTTTATTTATTTCAAAGGAAGGGGAAGGGAGACGAGAGAGAGAGAGAGAGAGAGAGAGAGAGAGAGAGAGAGAGAGAGAGAAAGCGCGCGAGAGAGAATCTTCCATATGCTAATTCATTTCCCAATGCCCACAACAACCACCTAGTACTGGCCCAGGCTAAAGCCAGGAGCCTAGAACTCTATCTGGGTATCCTCCATGCATGGCAGAGACACGAGTATTGAGCCATCACCGGCTTATTTGTGGAGTATGAATTAGTAGGAAGCTGGATCGGAAGAGGGAGGATTCTTGATCCTAGCCACTCAGAATATTGGTGTCCTATACAACAGCTTAACCCAGTGCATGACAACACCCACCCCTAAACCTTCAAATTATCCTGTTCATATGGAATTCATAGAACAAAATCCCCCACAGGTAAATCATACTGCATTAGAGGGATTCATCCTACTTGGCTTTTCCGATGTTCCCAACTTGCAAGGCTTTCTTTTTGGAGTATTTTTGAGCATGTATGTGATTATTCTAATGGGAAATAGCCTCATCATCGTAATAACCAAGGTTGATCCTTCTCTCCATAGCCCTATGTATTTTTTCCTTAGGAATTTTTCTTCCTTGGAAATATGTTACGTATCAGTCACTGTCCCCAAACTATTAGCAGATCTTTGTAGACAAAATAGAAAGATATCCTTTCTAGCCTGTGCTACTCAAATGTATTTCTTTCTGGTCCTGGGAGTCACTGAGTGCTTTATTTTGACAGTAATGGCTTATGACAGGTATGTCGCCATTTGCAATCCATTACTCTACCCTCTCATCATGAACAGCAGGGTGTGTATCCATTTGGCAGCTGGGTGTTGGACAAGTGGAATTCCAGTACACATAGGGTTCACCTACCTGATCTTTTCTCTACCCTTCTGTGGATCTAACCAGTTGAATCACTTTTTCTGTGATGTCCCTCCAGTTCTTACACTGGCCTGTGGAGACACTTTTATGATTGAAATATTGATTTACGTGATTGCGATTGTAGTTGTCACTATTCCTTTTATGTTGATATTTGGATCTTATGTGAAAATAATCACAACCATCCTGAAGCTGCCATCAGCCACCGGGCGAGCCAAGGCCTTCTCCACCTGTTCTTCCCACCTCATGGTTGTAGCCTTGTTCTTTGGATCAGGCATCATTACTTATTTGAGACCAAAGTCCAGTCACTCAACAGGAACAGAAAAATTCCTTTCTCTATTTTACACTGTTGTGACACCGATGTTTAATCCCATGATATATTGTCTGAGAAACAAAGATGTTATGTTGGCATTGAGAAAGTTCCTTCTGAAGTGGATGTGATGTGACTCAAAAACATGACTGTGTGAACTTGTTTTCTTATATTTCACAGTCTCCTTATACTAATTATTCTTCTTTTCTCTTTTCCTTTGAATTATTAATTAAGCCAAATGAGTACTGTCATATTATCTTACTTAAAATTTACTCTTTTGGGCCAGCGCCATGACTCAATAGGCTAATCCTCCTCGTTGTGGCGCCGGCACACCGGGTTCTAGTCCCGGTCGGGGCGCCGGATTCTGTCCTGGTTGCCCCTCTTCCAGGCCAGCTCTCTGCTATGACCCGGGAAGGCAGTGGAGGATGGCCCAAGTGCTTGGGCCCTGCACCCCATGGGAGACCAGGAGAAGCACCTGGCTCCTGGCTTCGGATCGGCACAGTGCACTGGCCACAGCATGCCAGCCGCGGTGCCATGGCCATTGGAGGGTGAACCAATAGCAAAGGAAGACCTTTCTCTCTGTCTCTCTCTCTCACTGTCCACTCTGCCTGTCAAAAAAAATTAAAAAAAATAAAAATATACTCTTTTGTTTTCAAATAGTAAATTGATCTCAATGTTTTCTCAATGGCAATGGACTAAAGTGTTTGAAATAGCATATTATGGTCATCAGAGTTTGCTGTTGCTTTGCTTTTTTTAAGATTCTAGAACATAGCCTACATTTTCTTTTTAAAAAAATCTTTTGTCTCCTTGAATCAAGATATTTTCTTAAAAGTATTATCTAATTAATTAACTTATTGGTTTGAAAGAGTAACATATATAAAGATTGAATATATATAACTATATTAAAGTATATATTTATGTATATGTGTGTGTGTGTTTGTGTGTGTGTGTGTCTGTGTGTGTCACTTTATCCATTTCGATTACCTTAAAGGCTAAAACATAAAGAAGGATAATTGACGTTTATGTGTGTGTGCATGCATATCTATACATGGATAGGTGGATAAATTTACTTCTCAGGAGTTAGTCGTGGTGGTTTCAGTCTTATGGATTAAAAAATAAAAATAGAAGAATAAACCCTGACTTTGAAACTACTGAAAGAGGTAACTTTCTGATATTTATGAGTGACCTGGTTTTGCTTATTTTTATAGCAGTGTGAATAGACATGGATTAGAAATAAATATTTAAATTTTTAAATATTAAAAATACAAACTATGTGACTAGAAGGAAATTCATATTGAGGAAATGGGAAGAATCTAGTTGTTGCTTTTGTATTTAACCATGCCTCTTACAGCCATTAAGGGCTCTGTCTACATGGTACATTCCAAAGACATTCACATTTTTCACTCTCTCACATCTCCTGATATTTAAATAAATGTCATTTTATCAGTGAGACCTTCCCAAAATGTTGCTTTGTTTTTTTTTTTTTTTTTTTTTTTTTTTTTTTACAGGCAGAGTGGGCAGAGCGAGAGAGAGACAGAGAGAAAGGTCTTCCTTTGCCGCCGGTTCACCCTCCAATGGCCGCCGCAGTCAGCGCACTGCGGCTGGCGTACCGCGCTCATCCGATGGCAGGAGCCAGGTGCTAGGTGCTTTTCCTGGTCTCCCATGGGGTGCAGGGCCCAAGCACTTGGGCCATCCTACACTGCATTCCCAGGCCACAGCAGAGGGCTGGCCTGGAAGAGGAACAACTGGGACAGAATCCGGCGCCCCGACCAGGACTAGAACCTGGTGTGCTAGCGCCACAAGGCGGAGGATTAGCCTGTTGAGCCACGGCTCAACTAAATAATCTCCCTCACTAAATTTTAAGCAACCACCATGAGCAAAGGGTTTTATTTTTTTGCTTCAAGATACTGTCTAAATAGTGTCTACCCTCTATATTAAAGCAGTTATTGAATACTTTTTGAATTAAGGAATTAAACACATCTATGTCTAGAGAGAAAAAAGTAATGATTTTAGTTTATATATAATAACTAAATCTTCGAATTTCTAGATATCTCTTTTATTGGGTGATGTTTTACAAATACAAAATTTAATTAAATAAAGCAAAAAACTTCATAAAAGTCTCAGCAAAAAAAAATCTGTCTTGTTATCAAAAATATCCCTTGAGTTGTTTTTGACACTACTGGTATAAGAAAATGAGATAAGATAAAAAAGTAATTCATATAGAGTCTTCTGGATATAGATCATAAATGCATTATCATTGCTATTAGTGGTGATAATGACAATAATATTTCATTTTAAAGGAATTTATATTTATATAGCAGTTTTAGGATCACAGAAAAATTGAGGGGAGGATTCAGAGATTCCCCGTGCCCCATAACACACCGTCCCTACTGCCAATGGCTCTCCACCAGAGTACTACATATTTCATAACAATTGATAAACCAACACTAACACATCATGACCACCCCAAGTCCGCTGTTTACATTAATAGTCCATCTTGCTGTGGCACAAGGTAATGGCCAAGTGTATAATGATATGCATCCATGCTTATGTTGTCACACAGATTATATTTATTACTAAACATCGTTGGTTCTGAAGCCATTCGTCTCTTCTTCCTTCATATCGTGGGCATCCTTGTTGTTTGGATTCTCAATATTTTTTTCTTTTCCAGAGGGGAAAAAATGTATAGTGGGAATTGAACAGTATGTCGTCTTTTCATAGTGATTTCCTTCACACACTAGCATGTATTTGAGTTCATGTGTATCTTTTCTTTATGTGAAAACTCATCTTTTTTTAACACTAAATATTCCATTTTCTTGATGTTCTATGGACTATTCATCCATGCACATACTGAAGGTCTCACGTTTGCTTCCAAGTTTAGGCAATGAAGAATAAATATGATATAATCACACATCTACAAATGTTTGTGTGGACAAAGATTCTCAGTTTCTCTGTGGAAATATCAAGGAGTATGGCAGCTATATTTTAAGATGACTCCTAGTTCTGTAAAACAAAGCAAAACAAAACAAAATAAAAAAAAAAGAAAAAGAGTTCCAGGGGCCAGCATCCTGGTGAAGATGGTAAGGCCACCTGTGATGCTAGCATCCCATGTAGACACAGGTTAAAGTCCCAGCTGCTACACTTAAGAACCAACTACTTGCTAACGGCCTGGGGAAAGCCGCAGGAAAATGGCCAAGATCTTGGGCCCATGTAGCCACGTGAGAGACCTGGATGCAACTCCTGGCTCCTGCCTTCACCTGGCCCAGATGTGGCTGTCGTGGTCATTTGGGGAGTGAACCAGCCAATGGAAGAATGGAAGACTTCTCTCCCCATCTCTCCTCCTCTCAGTAACTCTGACTTTCAAATCAATAAATACTTCTTTAAATAAAAAACTTCCAATTTTCTTCTAAAGAAGCTGTTCAGTTTGTATTTACACCAGCAATGAATACGAGTGCTTTTGTGTCACATCCTCACCGATCTTTGTTTTCAGTGTTTTGAATTTTGGCCACTCTAATAGGTATGTAGCAGTATGGGATTTTTGTAATTTGCACTTTACTGGTGACCTATGCTGTGTGGCATCTCTTCGTATGTTTGTTTTTCATTTTTTTGATAGTATCTGGCAGTGTGGAAGTTTACATTTTGCATAGCACTTGTACACATGAATACATTTGTGTGCTATGTACTTTTTCTATTAATCTGTCTAGTGTCAATTTGTTTCAGTAGAATCGATTACCAAAAGTTCAAAGAAAAATTTGAAGTTCTTTAACGTGGGCAATCAGAATAACACTCAACTCCATGGAATAAATCCTACACGCTTGCACACACTCAGATGCACATATGTGAACACACACAAAACTAGACATGACAAAGAATGCTCTGACTGCATGTGTTGATATAATCAGTAGCAGTAATTTAGACTCTTAAAATCCTTGACAGAGACTCCATCTAGCAGAGTCTTAGTGAAGGGCAGAATCATGTCAAATGTCTAAAATAAGCATAACTTGACCAGCGCTGCTGCTCTATAGGCTAATCCTACATCTGTGGCGCCGGCACACCAGGTTCTAGTCCTGGTCGGAGTGCTGGATTCTGTCCTGGTTGCTCCTCCTCCAGTCCAGCTCTCTGCTTTGGCCCGGGAGTGCAGTGGAGGATGGCCCAAGTCCCTGGGCCCTGCACCCACATGGGAAACTAGGAGAAGCACCTGGCTCCTGGCTTTGCATCGGCACAGCATGCCCACCACAGCAGCCATTTGGGGGGGTGAACCAACGGCAAAAGGAAGACCTTTCTCTCTGTCTCTCTCTCTCACTGTCCACTCTGCCTGTCAAAAAATAAAAAATAAAATAAGCATAACTAGAGATCAGCTGCAAGGTGTCCAGTGCGTAACAAATCTTCCCAGCCAGATGAACCTATTGATTCACAAGCTTTTATTGGGATTCTGCTCCTGGGCGAGGTTCACTGTTCCCAACAGAGCGGGGGCTGGGGAAGTCCTGCATCAGAGGTTGGGAGGGCTCCTTTTATAGATACAAGGCATGGGGGTTAAAGGTTGAGGCAGGTCTGATCCTCATTGGTTGACCTTTAGGCAGCCACGGGGACCTTGACAAGGACTTTTCACTCCCGGAAGTGCTGGTAGGGACTCTCCATTCCTGGAAGTGTAGGCCTTCTCTCCTTGCGGATACCAAAGCTACCATCAGCTACCGAAGAGATACCAAAAACAGCCCTTTAAATAGTCCAAAAAAGTAATGGCAGACAATTTTTCAAATTGATGATGATAAAACAAAAGAATCAGGAGTCATTAGCCAGAATTAGTAACTGGAAGCTTAAACAAGAAAACTAAAACTTCTTTTAGAGCTATTCCTTGTAACCTCATGTTTAAAAGTGCTTCAATCTCTTTGTCTCTCTCTCACACTGTCCACTCTGTCTGTCAAAATATAAAAAAAAAATAAAAAATAAAGTGCTTCAAAAACAACCAACCATCTTGACAATTGGTTGCATGACTTGGAGCCACTCTTGAAAGATTACATTGATAATGCAAATGCCTAACAACTATACTCAATCAAGTAATGAATTCATTTTGACTTGATGTTCAGCTGAAAGTTTGTACTGCTTTCTTAATTTCTTATAGTTTTGAGTTCTGCACAAACATAGATTGCTCTATGTTTATATAAATCCTGTTAATGCTATGTTGAGTAAATTTTTCTTTTACCAGAGGAAAACATCATGGTACTTATGAAGTAGGCAGGCATACAGGTTAAAATTGTTAGATTTGTGAACTGGAAGACCACGCCCCTGTGTGACCTCATGCTCCTACCTGATGCCTTTGCCACGCCCCTGAGTGGCCTCATTCCCCTACCTGGCCACACTGGAGTGCCCACCAGCCAATCAGGTTAATTAACCACTCCCCTTTGGAGTGGGTTAAAAGCCTGGGGCACAGTGTGCCTGGCCCTGTTCTTCTTCCCTGGCCTCTTGGGTGCATGGCCTTCGGGCCATGTGCTCTAGGCTTCCTGGCCTAGATGCTTATCCACGTGCCTGGTTCCTGGTGCTTGGTATGAACCCCTATTCACTTCTCTCTCTTAAATAAAGCTCTCACTCTCCTATACATCTTTCTTACTAAATAAAAGCTTAAAACGTACTATGCTGCCTTGTTTATCTGTGCCGGTATTTAGAATTCTTCTGTAAATATTAGGCAAGAACCCTCTCAGGCTTATTAATATTGGGGATTTAGTAATAAGCCCGTGGTGAAATCGTAAGGCACCCCAAATTCCAGTAGCGCATGTGGCACCCCAGATAGCATTTCTAGGGAACTTTAAGGGGCCACATTTCAGAGTAAATTTTAGGGGGCCTTGTCTGATTTCACTTACATATGTTCAAATTAACCTCTATAGAATTGATAGAAAGAAATGCCAACCTTATACATCGTAGTGAAACAATGGAATAATTACAATTTCAATGACAACATAATAAATTGTATTTATACAAGATAGAAGTAAAACATCCTATTACAACATGAAGAATGGGGTACTATGAAAGGGACTGATACTTTTATAAGATTGTTACAGTTGGGCCCAACATTTCAGGCTGCACTGTGGTGTGGTGGGTAAAGCTGCTGTCTGTGATGCTCTTATCCCATGTGTGCCCATTTAAGACCCGGCTGCTCTACTATGATCCAGCTGCCTGCTAAGGGGCTTGGGAAAGAGGAAGAGGACAGCCCATCTGCCTGAGCCCCTGCACCCATGTGGGAGACACAGAAAAAACTCCTGACTTTTTAATAATGCATGATTCCCACATAAGAAAAAAATTTTGGCACCAAATCTTTTTCTGCACCACAAAATACTCATATTCTAATTCCATTTTCTCATCAATATTTTGAAGGAACTTTGTATGACTTAACATCAAACTTTCCAGAAACTACTAAGTAAGAACATTAAATAGTTTTGTGTAACAAAAAAAAAAAAAAACAGAGAAAATGAAAGAAAATGGATATTGGATCTATGTACATAGTAGTGTATGAGAAGGTGACTCTGTGAACTATGTAGAATAAAGAGCAAATATCTTTCAACATTAAAACCAGTTCAGACAACTGTCAACGGAACTAGTTGAAAACCGGAATCAATATTTGAATAGCACTGAAGTGAAAAAAAAAATGTATATTGGTAAGTTGAATGAGGTATTTACAATATAGCATACTTTCCTGATTTATGTATGCACAAATATAGCTTCAAGTGGTCATCAGACCCTTGTACAGCTTCAGTAAGGGGGGAAACTTGCCCACTGAAGAAATGCTATTGTGTGTGGAAGGAACGAAGCTGCATTTTCTCTTTTCTGGCTAGAAGGGGCTTTGTGAGAGCCTACTCATCACCTTCAAATTCTCACTAGCTATGTTAGTTGTGCATTTAGAAATTCTGTCCTCTGAAGACCATGCAATTAAATCACAGTCATACTGGCAAAAACTCGGACTTTGACATCATTGGGTAGTCACAACGTTCCTAGTGACACCTATATCTGATAAGAAGTATCAGTGAAATCAGTGAGGGAAAAGAGTGTGCATTATTTACATTCAGAAAATTTGAAGTCACCGTTCTGCTGGCTGATATCTGATTGCATCTCCTTATCTGTGTAGTTGGCGGCGGGGGGTGGGGTGGGGGGAGCTTTGCCATCACTATTGGAAGCAAGAGCTTGAGAAATACATATCGCATCCATAAGTGTAGCAACTGAATTGAGGGGGACTATTGAAGTGGGACAAGTGGGACTTAATTTCTGTTACAGAGAAATTCTGAAGGCTCCCATAAATAAAGTAAATTTTATTCAGAAGTTTGGAAAATTAACACACACTCATACACACACATGCACATACACGCGCATAGCTGGAGAGTGGACCAGAGGGAGAAAAGGGCTAGTTGAGGAGAAGTAGAGAAAGGAAACTCAGCTCCTCCTCCAATTCTGGTAAAGAGATAGAGAAATTGAGAATTTCCCAGTTGTTGGTGCTTTTATGACATTGCAAGGGGAGTGGCTATTTCCACACTGCTTCCCCTCCCAGGTCCCAGGTGAAGGAGATACACTCCAGGAAGTGGTCAGTTGAACTGAAAAATAACTGGGTAGTATTACACATGGGGCGGGGCTTGTGGCTTGCAAGAACTGAAACTCAGTCTACTTATCTATCTACCTGCCTTGTCCCATGTCAGCATCACTTCACAGCCTGCAAAGTGCTGTCAGCCAAAGCTGGTAGAAAGTCCTAATACAGCAAAGGTGAGCAGAACAGGGGCATGCGGAAAACTGTGTCACAGAAGCAACATCCTGTTGATATGTAAACCTTAACCCAAAGTAAAATTCTCAAAGTAGGTTGCAAACTGGGCTCATGCTTGAGGTGGTTCTCCCTACAAAATATGTGGAAGAAGGCTGAAGATGAGAAACATTGAATCAGCAAGTGTTGTGAGAAATAGATGTTTTAAAATTTTTTATAGGCAATATTTGTTCTTGGTCCATTTAAAAATAATCATTAATGATGTAGGCTGATCCATTTAGGGGCTTCTATAATGTCTGAATAACATCATTATTTGAATAAAGCTACTTAATTTCCATAAAGACAGAATTACCTTTGTTTTTCTAACAGCTACTTCACAATCACAAATGTCTATTGCTACACAGAAGACTAATATTTCTTAAAGATTAAATAACAAGTCCACTTGGCTCAAATGATGTTCATGAGAGACACAACATGCTCCCAAGTTCTATTTAGAAGTATAGGAGATAAAGTAAGAAATCAACAGATTGGATGGATGTGTAGTTGCCACTTTATTTAAAACTCTTGTGATGCTCATGTCTTGTACCAGAGTGCTGGGTTTGACTCCTGCCTCTGCTTCCAATTCAAAATTTCTGCTAATGTCACCCTCAGGGGCAATAGTGGTGACACAAGTGTATGCGTGCCCTTCCACCCATGAGGGGACCCAGAATGAGTGCTGGGCTCCATCTTTGGCCTAACCAACATACTGCTCTTTTAGGCATTTGGGGAGTGGACCAGCAGATGGAAGATCTCTCTGCCTTTGTTTCTCTACCCTTCAGACAAAAATAAGCAAATAAGAAAAGGATAGACAATTTGAATATTTCTTGTAGATAATAATAAACAACTAAGAATATGCCTTCTTCTTTAATCTGCATGTGTTCTGTGTTTGAGGAAAGGCCATTGCATGAAATTATATTCGATGAAGATACTGTAAGAAAGACTAATCTGTTAAAGAGACATTGCTTGAAAAACACACCAAATTAATTGCCAACTGAAACAGTGAGCTAGCAATTTATGTGTGACAAGGGAGAAGACATATCCCCACAGGAAAGAAGTAACTCGATCTATAAAGAGCAATTGCTGTTTATAGAACAAGTTGAGTGCTTATGAATGTTCTAGATATTATTCTAAGTATTTTGAAAATACACAGACTTCAATGAGAAAGAAATGACCATAGCAAAGCTGAAAAGGTAAACTGTTGCTATGTAAATATTCTACCTCAATTCAAATTGCTGATTAATTTGACATTTGACGTTTTAGATTCAAATAATATAAAACTCTGAAATTGTACCTTGGTCTGAAAATGCATTCACTATTTAAAGCACTCTGTAGTTTTCTTAGTTTCTGACTTAAAATGTTAAATTAATATCTTCTTAAAATATTTATTGATATATTTTTTAAAAAGCAAAGCAACAGAGAGAGAGGAAGAGACAAAGAAAGAGGGAGAGAGAGGGAGAAGAAGAGAGAGAGAGAGAGAGAGAGAGAAAGAGAAAGAGAGAGAGACAATAAACTCCCATCCTCTGGTCCACTCCATAAATGTCTACAACAGCTATGCAACTATGGTTTAAATCAGGTTGAACACAGGAACTCTATCCTGGCTTCTCACATGGGTGGCAGTGGCCAAGTACTTGGACCATCTTCTGCTCCCTCTCCGACGCCTTAGCCAGATCAGAAGTAGAATAGCTAAGATTCCAATCCAGCTAATACAGGATGCTGGCATTCTAGGTTGTAGCTTAACATACTGTGCCAGGACGCCAGCCCCTAACAAATATATTTAAATGTAGATCGAAATATATAATCATAACTACTGTTTTTATTGTTAATATGAAAACTGATTTAAATGATAATGATTTTTCAAATTGTTCTTTTTGGTTGTTAAATATTAGGATTAGTGGCAAATTAAGCCTGTGAATATGGAGTACATTAAAATTATGTCTTAATAAAAACTGATGAAGAGAGAGGAGGGCTAAGAGTCTTGGCAGGGAGTAGGAGAGTGAGGTAAGCATGGTTGTCATCTTGGAACTATATCTTCAGAATACATGAAATATGCTCTGTTTGTGTTAAAAATATTTTAAAACACAATTTTTGCCATTAGAAGGTTCATGTAAAATGGCTGAAACAACACTTGTATATGAAAAATGGACAAATGTATCAATACCATCTCATTAAAATTGTATTATATTTTTGAAAAAAATTGTTCTTTTTGAGATTACCTCTGAAGTAAAGTAAAATAAGATATATATATATCTCATAGCACTTAATTGAATATATTGTGTGATATGGATAACAATTCTTAATGTTGCCAATATAAATTACATAATTTCTATGAGAAGTAATCTTTGTTTTTAAGATTTTATTTATTTATTTGAGAGATAGAGTTATAGACAGTGAAAGGTGGAGACAGAGAAAAATGTATTCTGTCTGCTGGTTCATTCCCCAAATGGCCACAACGGCCAAACTGTGCCGATCCGAAGCCAGGAGCCAGGAGCTTCCTCTGGTCTCCCATATGGATGCAGGGTCCAGTGACTTCAGCCATCTTCTACTGCTTTCCCAGGCCTCAGCAGAGAGCTGGATAGGAAGAGCAGCAGCTGGAACTAGAACCGGCGCCGCAGGTGGAGGATTACCTACTGCACCACAGCGCCGGCCCCAAGAAGTAATCTTCTGAAAGCAGTGAATGTTGAATTTCCTTTTTAGGGAAAATCTGATGCAAACATTTCTTTCAAATTGTTAGTTAATGGTAAAAAACATGTGGTTCAAAATTTTCAGCACATGTTTTATTATTTTTATGTGAACCAACTCAAATAAGACCATAATCATACCAGGGTATGGACACAATAGTTTATTATATTTGCTAAATTTTTTCCACTGTTTTTATCTTTTTCCCATGGGAACTTTTAATCTTGGCTTAAATGAGAGCAAGAAATAAAAATATTATTGAGATTAAAAATATTAAAACAAAAAATGGGAATTTAATTTCATCAAATTAGAGTTACTACAATCTCTTGATTTTGAAAGCTAATAACTTTTGTCCCCACATTCTCATTGTACCTTTAATTACCTTCTCTTGCTTTCTAGAGGATAACTAATTTTAATAGTAATTTCTACCTTTTACTCAATTTCAAATCATATATGGAGTAACACTAGGGGAGTGCCTTGTCTAAATCATTCATAAAATGAAATATCAATGGCATAAGTGAACACTCAAGTTAATATCTCTGAGGATCATCAGTGATGGAACATGGTATCAGATTTCATAGGCCACATCAAACTCTAGACCACATTAATGGAAGGTTAATTGAAGATGATTAACCTGATATGTAATTGAGTAGGGATTTTCATTTTGCTATTTTATTGATATTCTTTGTCCTCACAATAAATTGTGAGTACCTTTGTGCTTCATGTACATTCATAAACAGGTAAATTGAAAACTGGATTGCTTTAGATGCGCAAAATAGCTACATCAACTTATCACACATCTTGTTTCTTTCTTGACATGGCTCTGCCTTAGCCCTTTTCTTACCAAATAGAAACAAAGTTCATTGATTAAATATGTAGAAGAATGATGGTGGTATAATTAAGAGACACAGAGAAAACAATATATATAAACATATAATACTTGCAAAAATTATCCCAGGAAATGTTTAAAGCTAATATATTAGTTTTAAATAATAAGATAACGACATATTTTCAGGGTTATAAGAAAATATTATTGGTGCAAAATATAGTAAAAATGAAAGAGCATGGTGCAAAATCAATTCAGTAGATGGTAGCTTCTATCTATTTCTTCCAAAGAAGCAGGAAGGCCCATATTGCAAAACTTACCTCAATAGCAAGAATGAGGTTTAATCAAGTTATTTATTTTTCCATCTTAAACTAAGGAATAATGAAAGATAAATAGCATAGAGTTGAAACTCAGAATCTGGAAAAACTTAAAAATATTGAATCTCATTTTCTTACATGTGATAAAAACAAGTATATGAAAAAATTATTTATTTAAACAATGAAAATATATTTAAGGAACAATTCACAGACCGGTCCAAAAACAATCCAATGGTAAAAATGTAATCACTACAATAAACTTGTGATGGCTTTTCTGTTAGAAACACACTTTTGCTGCGTCCTAAACAGTTAGAAAGGGCACGCACGTGGAGAACATTCTAGGCAGAGGAAGAGCAACATAAGATGCTGTGTTTCCATTCCTAGAAGCCTACGGTAGATCTGGAAATTTGGAGGAAAAGAGGCAAATTAGTGTTAGTAGCAGGAGAGGGAGTAGGAGGTTTGAATATAAAAAGACAGTCAGAAGTAGAATTATACAAGTTTATAATCCATGAAAAGACTTGGGAAATTTATTTCAAATACAGGGAAACCCATGAGGTTAACTGAGAATTAAAGTGATGAGCATTTTCAGCCTTCAAATGTCCACTCCAGTTTTTCTGTGAAGAGTGAATGTTGTGGGGCAAGGTTCTTAGAGTCATCCCAGAAATGAGAAAGTATATTTAACTTAGAAGTTAAGAGAGAGCATGGAGAGAAACAATAAAATTTGCCATTTGGGGGAGTAGTGATGGGTGTAGTTCAGGCTATTCACATTTACTGAACCACTGTAGAGATTGAAATGTGGCCTCAAAGGTAATTATAATAATAAATAAATGAGAGAGAGGAAACTGACTGACATTTAGTTGGAAGGAAGAGCTTGTCTATATCAGCTTTAAGATATTGTAAATTGAATAATAATGTACCAATATGTAACTTACCAACATAACTGGAATGTAAATCTAACATGGTTAATTAATTATTTAAACATTTTATTGATGTTTTATCTGCAGGTAAATTCATTCCTCCTGGTTTCACACCAAATTTCCCAGATCCAAAGGACCTAATTTTGAGAAAGCAATAGAAAAGAAGAGAAAAACAAAAGCTCATGTCTCACTCCAGCTATTAGAGACAAAAATGCAGTCAAGAAACTTAAATCCATAGAGAGAAAACAGCATGAAAGTTACAGATACAAATCTCACTTCAATGCCAGAATTTGTTCTTCTGGGCTTTTCTGATGTTCCCAATTTCCAGTGGTTTCTCTTTGGAATATTCTTAGTCATCTATATGATTATCTTATTGGGGAATGGCGTCATAATTCTAATAACAAGAGTAGAGTCCACTCTCCATACCCCTATGTATTTTTTTATCAGCAATTTTTCTTTCCTAGAAATCTGTTATGTGTCTGTCACTCTTCCTAGAATGCTTATGGACCTCTGGACTCAGAAGGGAACTATTTCTTTTTTCGCTTGTGCTACACAGATGTGCTTCTTCCTCATTCTGGGAGCCACTGAGTGTTTCCTCCTGGCTGTGATGGCCTATGACCGCTATGTGGCCATTTGCAACCCTCTGCACTACCCTATAGTCATGAACCAAAAGGTCTGTATCCAGCTGGTGGCTGGCTCCTGGATCAGTGGCACTCCAGTCCAGATAGGGCAGACCGTCCAGATTTTCTCTCTGCCCTTCTGCAAATCTAAGGAGATCAACCACTTCTTCTGTGACATCCCCCCAATGCTAAAGCTGGCCTGCGGAGACATCCTTGTGAATGAGATGGTGGTCTATATGTTTGCTGTGCTATTTGTCACTGTTCCATTCATGCTTATACTTGGCTCCTACAGCAGAATTATTTCAACCATCCTAAAATTGCCATCAAACACGGGAAGGACCAAAGCCTTTTCAACATGTTCTTCCCACCTCATAGTTGTAGTTTTATTCTATGGATCTGCCACAATTACTTATTTAAATACCAAATCCAATCAATATGAAGGAACAGACAAACTACTGTCTCTTTTCTACACCATTTTGACTCCAATGTTCAATCCTGTAATATATAGTCTTCGGAATAAAGATGTTACTGACGCATTGAGAAAATTCCTTCCCAAATTGTTGTCATTGTAAGACAGTTGAAGCAACAGAACTTATTTTATATGCTTAATTTGTATGTATATTTAATTGAAATCTACTTCAGTCAGGACCTAAGTGTGTAAATATTTTAATGATGTAGTTTCCTCTTAAGGAGCCTTATGTCCTCTCATTTATGACAATTCTGGATACTGACAATTTTCTGCATTTAAAATAATTCTCCTCGATGTGAAACAGTAAATAAATGTGAATATAAACAAGATGATGTGAGATATGGTATGCTCACAGTTGATGACTTTCTGGAAGCTATATAAGCCTTCTCCATTAAAGAGACAAAACACTTTAGTCCTATAGTCATTAATAAGTACTTAACACATAGAAGTTAAAGCTGGAATGTACATGGATATTTGCATAAGAATGACTAGCATGTAAGATGTGTATAATATAATGCTTATTGCAGTACTATTTTTCTAAGCAAATTAAAAAATGTTTATATTAAGCAATATGTTAATACATATAGTTCATATATATAACACAATTATGCAGTCATTAAAATGATTATGTGACATCCATAAAGTAAGAGTCCCTATTAGTCATTCCTTCTTCCATCCATGTATGTGTGCCCTCTCTTACTCACCTTAGGTTCAGCTCGGTGTTTGCCTGTGATCAGTGGGTATTGGCAAACCTGAGGAATCTTTGGGTACTGTGATGTGTCTTCTGTAATGATGCAAATAGTAAAATAAATCCAAAGTAAGTAGAAGTAAGGACATAATTAAAATTACAGTAGAAATGAATGGAATATGAAAAAAAGAAAAAAATAGAAAATTGGCAGAATTGAAAGATTTGTTTTTGTTTTCAAAGGACAAATTTTCTGTCTGCTGTTTTATTTTACAATATTTATATGAGAGATTACAATCTAAGCATCTTAATCATTTATTTATTTATTGACTAATTTATTTTTTTGAAAAACAGAAAGGGCAAAGCATAGAAAGAGAGAGCTTTCACTTTCTGATTCACTGCCCAGATAGCTGCAACAGCTAGGGCAGGCTCAGGCCAAAATCAGGAGCCATTGATATGGGATGGGATTCGATTGATTAGATTCATGAGCTGAAGACCACGCCCCCCCGCCCTTACCTGATCTCACCTGTATACACCCTCCTGCCAATCAGACCATTCTCCTTTTGGAAGTGAATAAAAGGTATGGGGCACGCTGGATCTGCCCCTGCTCTCTCCTGCGCCTCTTGTGCCTGTGAGCATTTGGCCACTTCTTATGCCTGTTCTCCCATGCACTGCCCACCACTGCTGCTCTCCTGTCCGTGTGCCCTCTCTCGCTTGCAGTCTCCGGCCCACTCCCTGAACAAGGCTGGTGTGGAACTTCCCATTTACCCCTCTTAGGCCCCCCTCTCTCAATAAACCCCTTCAATCCTGTGTATTTCTCTCACTCTCTAAATAAATCTTAAACCTTACCATGCTGCCTGTCTCATTTGTTGAATGTATTTGTTGAAAATAGACATTTAATTTTGTTAGTTAAAATTGTAGTCTATGTGCTCTTTATTTGTGATCGTATTATTTAATATTACATTCCACGATTTACAAATATTTGTGAATTTCTCAAATTTCAATTTGTTATTGTTTTCAGTTTCTGTCCTTGTGATCAGATAATGCACTGTGTATACTGTGTATTTCATTGGTCAGGTGAAATATTGTGTTATTTCCCTTTAGAGCTACTTGGTTTATAATGTGGTTAAATTCTGTATTTCTCTGTTGATCTTCTCTCCTTTGGTTGTACACATTATTGGAAATATGATCATGAAAGCTCCAGATATTGCTTTGAATAATTGGTTTATATCCTTCATTGTGTCAATTTTTCTTCATATGTTTTGGGCTTGATTATATATATATATATAAGTATATATATATATATATATATATATATATATATAAGTATAGTTATATGGCTATTAGATGGATTACAATTGTACTATTGCCAAAAATTCCAAACTTCCTAAAATATTTGAATTCAGAAGCTCACAATACTTCAATTAGGAACAACCCAGAGAGATCCATACTGGAAGACTATATTTGGTAAAAAACCAGAAAGGATCTGAAAAGAAGCAAGGAGGAAGTATACCCTCATGTATCAGAAACCTTCCTTATTAACATTAGCTACATTATGAGAAACCGTGGAGGCCAGAAAGTGAAGACAGGGATGGTGTCTGAAGCAGCAGTTGAGATGCTGCTTGGAATACCCACATCCAGGATCGAAGGGTGTGGTTTCAATTCCAGGATCCACTCCTGACTTCAGTATTCTGCTATGTGCACTCAGAAGAAGCAGATGATGGCTAATGTAGTTGGGTCCCTATCACTTACACAGAATATCTAGTCTTGCCTAGTTCTGTTTCAGGCATATGGGGAGTGAACTGATGAATGGGAAATCAATCTCTCTCTCACCTCTCTCCTCTCTCTCTCTGTCTCTCTCTAACACACACACATACTTTCAAAATAAAATAATTTTAAAAACCCTTCAGCTTCTGCTATAAGTGCATTATCTTACTAAAATTTTAGTAACAAAACACTTCAAGCTGAGTAGACTGCATCAGAGAAATCTAAGACAAAAATGGAGAGATGGACAGGTTTGGTTTCTCCTGAGTGTCTTTTCATTTCCTTGCACACAGATTAATTCTTACCATCTTGTCACATGATCTATACTCTTACAAATGCATGACCCTGGTAACCTTTCCTCTTTTTTATAAGGTCTCTAGTCATTTGGATTAGGTGTCCACTCTTATGAATTCTTATTACATATTTACCTCTTTAAATGCCTAAATTCCTAACAAAGGTATATCAATGTTTACAGATGAATATTGGAGGAATAAAACTCAATCTGAAAAATTTCTTAAAAATTACTAGTAAGAAAATGTACAGTACAACTCAAAAGAACAAGAGGTCTGCTTATACCCTTCACCAAAGAAGATACTTAGGTAACATGTTAGAGTTTTAAAGATACTGAGTGTCCATATGTCCTTGGATAATTAATAGCAGAATACACAGATATTTGAATACACAGATATTCAAATGACAAGAATTTTTTAAAAAATAGACACCAATAATTACTAGTCAGAATATGGAGTAATAAGATGTTTAATTCGTTGTTGACAAATACACAACATATTACAGACATCTCAGAAAATATTCTGATAATTTGATACTATGAAAGACCAACTTTTACAGGAGAATTTAGCCAATTGAGACAAAGTGTCTACTAAAAAATTGCTGCATTTATATTTACAGCAATTTAATTTTAATTGACAAAATTTGAAAGACACTAAAATATTCTAGAGAAGATGTGGGACATGCAAACAATAAAATATTACTCAGTCAAAGGAAAAGGAGCTATAAAGTCATGATAAAATATGTAAGAATCTTATATGTATTTTATTAATTGACATAAATAAATTTGTTTATTTAAAAGATTTTATTTATTTATTTGAGAGGTAGAGTTACAGACAGTGAGAGGGAGAGACAGAGAGAAAGATCTTCCTTCCATTGGCTCACTCCGTATATGACTGCAACAACCAGAACCAAGCTGATCCAAAGCCAAGAGCTAGGAGCTTCTTCTTAGTCTCCTATGTGGGTGCAGGGACCCACGGATTTGGGCCATCTTCTACTGCTTTCTCAGGCCACAGCAGAGAGCTGGATTGGAAGAGGAGCAGCTGGATTGGAAGAACTAGCACCCATGTGGAATGCTGGCACCTCAGGCAGAGGATTAACCTACTGCACCATGGCATTGGCCCCAGACAGAAATAAATTTGAACATGCTACATAATGAGTGGCTCCAATTATCTGTCACTCAGGAGAGCATAAACTATGGAGAGAATAAATAAATTACAGGTTTCTAAGGACTTCGGGTAGGATGGACAAGCAGAGCACAGATGGAAGCAATGGCAGTACAACTCTTCTGGGTGAAAAGACTGGCACAACAACTGAAAATGAGGTACGTGGCAAAAAAGGACCACTCGCCATCTTCTTCACACCCTTTATCTCCTTTGTATGCAGATCCCAGATGCAACCCAAGCATCATGAGAAGGTGGATATATTTGATAAGTAGGTTGCGTGAGGAGAGATGGGACAGTTGCTCTGACTCCCAGCTCCACAAACCCAACTGCCTGCCTGACTTCTACTGGCTCCTCAGACCTAACTAGCTGTCTGCATATTTGTCCCATAATCATTTCCGCTTCTGAGATTTCCACCCTCAATCTGACAGGTTGCTGAGGGATGAAGTTCTATCTTTATGTACTCCCTGCTGATCAGGATTGTGGTCACTGTCTATTCTGGGTTCATAAGCCTCTACTTGTAACAACTAATGGATCTACTTCATGAGTGAGAGGATTTTTCAGCAATCATTGTCAATGGCTGTGGTCCTTGAATGGTCATCATTACTCTCAGAAACTGCTGGAATCTGAAATAGAAACATTTATCAATCAGGATGAGCAAAATTGGAAAAAGAAAAATCCTAAGTAGAATCCTAATTAAGAAAGAAAAATATATTCTCTCTCTCAGTGCCTACCATACACAATGCTCTCAAAAAAGGGAACATTTTGTACAATTATGAGGGATCCTAATTTTTGTTTATATTCCTAGTTATTGCTACTTTTTAATAATGATTTTATAGTTTTAAGATCAGAGCAACCATAAAATAATACACCCAATAAACATATTTTATCCAACAAATCATTGCCCAGACCAATATCACATCTGAATCCATAACTTCCTTCAAGAATTTTATAGTTTCAGATATTAGTTAAGTCATTAATCCTTTTTATGTGGGAGATTTTAGTGTATGTGTGAAATGAGTCAAATGTCAGCCTTATGCATATTAATACCCAGTTTTTTTCAACATCATTTGTTGAAGAGATTGTTTTCTTGTTGTGTGTTAGTGACACCTTTTTCAAAGTTTGTAATGCATTAATTTATTTCTAGGCGCTCAGTTTTGTTTTACTTGTCTTATACGTGTGTTACTGGTTCCAATAGTTTTTGATAGAGTCTTGTGGTGGAATGAGAAGGCCATGCCAAGATGGCTGCTGGCAAGCGAGCATCAATTACTCAGGAATGGCTTTGGAACCCATCAATTACTCAGGAATGGCTTTGGAACCCACCAGGCAAAGGAGGCTGCCTGGCAACAGGCAGTGATTGGTTAGGGCATAAACCACCCCTTGAACAGATTGGCTTCCTTGGCTATATATGCTGCTGTACCAACTGAAATAAACGTGTCAATGAGCTGCTCGCCTCTAGCCTGCTGATCCTCCAGAGACACCGAGTGGGCATACAGTCTTAACCTAAAGACTCAAGGAAGTCCCCCACTAAGCAGTTGATGATTTGGGGAGAGAGAGCTCTGACAGTGAAAATGTGTGGTCATCCCATCCACACCCAGTGAGGATCCCCACATTTGTGGCAGTCCCTGGGCACCCCAGGCTCTCCAGGCAGCTGCTAGACCCCATCCTACCCTCATGTTTGCTGTTAATCTCAAAGTGGACACAGAATTAAGGCCCTTTCCAGAGAATGTGGGACAGCCCATTTGCGTACAAGCCAGAAACAGCAAGCCTGCAACTGACAGTCAACCAGAACAAGCTGAACAAGACTGAGAGTCCGCCTTGTTAGCAGACACACCTGCTATTGATTGTCAAGCTGATGCCCTATCATCCTACCCTGAGGAACTGCCCATAGCCACATCCACTACTGATTTATGCCCCACGAAACTCTGGTCAACCATTCAAATGGCCCACAGCCTTCATGTGGTCATGCCATTCCTGATTACCATTGTTCCTCATTCCTACCCCATCTGAGCAAGCACTCCTGTGGTCTCCCATTTTGAGGACTGGTTAGATCAATGGCGAGTAAGATCCCCTCAGGAACAACCTAAGACAGGCACAGCCATATGAGGAGACCACATAGAAACAGGGTCAATGGTGGTATGGCCAAGGATCATGCCTCCTGTTGCTCAAAAACAAATAAAAAGGGGGAAATGTGGTGGAATAAGGCCACGCCAAGATGGGTGCAGGCAGGCAAGCATCAATTACTCAGGAATGACTTCAGAACCCAACTGGCAGAGGAGCCTGCCTGGCAACAGGCAGTGATTGGTTAGGGCATAAACCACCCCTTGAACAGATTGGCTTCCTTGGCTATATATGCTGATGTATCAACTGAAATAAACAAATCTGCAAGCTGCTCATCTCTAGCCCATTTTCACCTGACTCCCAGTGTCTATGTCATGACTCCATACCTCTTGCACCCACCATGCTTCTCCTCTCAGAAGGAGTCAGCAGAAACAAAGTCTTTAGAAATTTTTATATAAAATATCATGGCAGGGGCCGGCACTGTGGCGTAGTGGGTTAACACCCTGGCCTGAAGTGCCAGCATCCCATATGGGCACTGGTTCTAGTTCAGGCTGCTCCACTTCTGATCTAGCTCTCAGCTATGACCTGGGAAAGCAGTAGAAAAAAGCCCAAGTCCTTGGGCCCCTGAACCCAAGTGGGAAACCCAGAAGAAGCTCCTGGCTCCTGGCTTTGAATAGACACAGCTCAGGCCATTGCAGCCAATTGGGGAGTGAACCATTGGATGGAAGACCTCTCTCTCTCTGTCTCTCTTTCTCTCTCTCTCTCTCTCTCTCTCTCTCTCTCTCTCTCTCTCTCCATCTCCTCTCTCTGTGTAACTCTGCTTTTCAAATAAATAAATAAATCTTTTAGAAAAATATCATAGCCCAATTTTACCTCTGTCTTCCAATTTGGATGGCTTTTTTAATTTTTATTTTTAGAAAACTTTCATTTAATAGATATAAATTTCCAGAGTACAAATTTTGGATTATAGCATTTTCCCCCTATAACCACCTCCCACCCGCAAACCATTCCATCTCCTACTCCCTCTCCCATTCCATTTTTCATTAAGATTCATTTTTAATTATCTTTATATACAAAAGATCAACTTAGTATATACTAAGTAAAGATTTCAACAGTTTGCACCCACACAGACGCACAAAGTATAAAGAACTATTTGAAGACTATTTTTACCATTAATTCTCATAGTACAACACATTAAGGACAGAGATCCTACATGGGGAGTAAGTGCACAGTGACTGACTCCTGTTGTTGTTTTAATGACAGAAACACTTATTTAGATTTAGTGATCACCCAAGGCTCTTGTCATGAGATGCCAAGGCTATGGAAACCTCTTGAGTTCACAAACTCCAACCTTATTTGGACAAAGCCATAATCAAAATGGAAGTTCTCTCCTCCCTTCAGAGAAAGGTACCTCTTTCTTTGATGGCCTGTTCTTTCCACTGGAATCTCACTCACAGAGATATTTCATTTAGGTCATTTTTTTGCCACAGTGTCTTGGCTTTCCATGCCTGAAAAACTCTTATGGGCTTTTTAGCCAGATTTGAATGCCTTAAGGGTTGATTATGAGGCCAGAATGCTATTTAGGGCATTTGTCATTTTATGAGTCTGCCTTAAGGACTGCTTCCCAGGTTGGACCGTTCTCTCCTTTTTAATTATATCAATTATTATTAGCAGACACTGCCTTCATTTATGTGATCCCTTTTAAAATTAGCCCTATCTTTATGATCAATTATGAACTTAAACTGATCACTTTAACTAGTAAGATGACATTGGTAGCTGCCAACTTAATGGGATTCAGAGTCCATGGCACGTGTCCAGCTTTACCTTTAGGGGTAAGTCTGAGTGAGCTGTGCTTAACTGTACATTTCCTCCCTCATTATTCCTACTCTTAATTTAACAGGGATAAATTTTAAGTTGGATTAAAACTCCTAAGAATAATTGTGTATTAATTAAAGAGTTCAACCAATGATATTAAGTAGAAAGAAAAATACCGAAAAGAATAAAATAGTAAGCAGTTCCTCAACAGTTAAGGGCTGATCAGGTCATTATTTCTCATAGTGTCAGTTTCACTTCTACAGGTTTTCTTTTAGGTGCTCAGTTAGTTGTCACAAATCAGGGAGAACATATGATATTTGTCCAGATTCCTCCATTTTGTTGCAAATGACCAGATTTCATGTGTAGTATTCTTTTTCTTTTTCTTTTTTTTTTTGACAGGCAGAGTGGACAGTGAGAGAGAGAGTCAGAGAGAAAGGTCTTCCTTTGCCGTTGGTTCACCCTCCAATGGCCGCCGCGGTCGGCACGCTGCGGCCGGCGCACCGCGCTCATCTGATGGCAGGAGCCAGGTGCCAGGTGCTTTTCCTGGTCTCCCATGGGGTGCAGGGCCCAAGCACTTGGGCCATCCTCCACTGCCCTCCCGGGCCACAGCAGAGAGCTGGCCTGGAAGAGGGGCAACCGGGACAGAATCCGGCGCCCCAACCGAGACTAGAACCTGTTGTGCCGGCGCCGCAAGGCAGAGGATTAGCCTGTTGAGCCATGGTGCCAGCCTCATGTGTAGTATTCTATAGAGTACATATCCCATAATCTCTTTATCCAGTCTTCTGTTGAAGGGCATTTAGTTTGATTCTATGTCTTAGCTATTGTGAATTGAGCTGCAATAAACATTGAGGTGCAGATAGCTCTTTTATTTGCCAATTTAATTTCCTTTGGGTAAATTCCAAGGAGTGGGATGGCAGGGTCATATGGTAGGGTATCAGGTTTCTGATAATCTCCAAACTGTCTTCTATAGTGGCTTTACCAGTTTGCATCCCCACCGACAGTGGATTAGTGTGCTTTTTTCTTCACATCCTCGACAGCATCTGTTGTTTGTTGATTTCTGTACGTAAGCCATTCTAACCTGGATGAGATGAAACCTCATTGTGGTTTTGATATGCCTTTCCCTGATGGCTAGTGAGCCTGAACATTTTTTCATGTGTCTGTTGACTGTTTGGATTTCCACTTTTGAAAAATGTCTACGTAGGTCCTTGGGTCCTTGGCCCAGCTCTTAAGTGGGTTGTTTGTTCTGTTGCTGTCAAGTTTCTTGATCTCTTTGTAGATTCTGATTATTAATCTTCTATTTATTTCATAATTAGAAAATATTTTCTCCCATTCTGCTGGTTGCCTCTGCACTTTCTTGACTGTTTCTTTTGCTGTACAGAAACTTATCAATTTGATGTAATCCCAATTGTTGATTTTGGCTCTGACTGCCTGTGCCTCTGGGGTCTTTTCCAAGAAGCCTCTGCCTGTGCCTATATATTACAGGGTTTCTCCAATGTTCTCTAATAGTTCGATGGTATCATGTCATAGATTTAGATCTTTAGTCTATGTTGAGTGGATTTTTGTGTAAGGTGTAATGTAGGGATCTTGCTTCATACTTCTGCATGTAAAAATCCAGTTTGCCCAGCACCATTTGTTGAATAGACTGTCCTTGCTCCAGGAATTGGTTTTCCCCCATTCAATATGATGCTGGCCATGGATTTTTCATAAATGGCCTTGATTGTGTTGATTGGTTGGTTGTACAATCAGAATAAGAGGGAGCCCCGATGGCTAGCATTCAACACACAGGAAAAGAATGTGCAGCAGGTTCTTTTTGCTTTTACTCTTTGTTGATTCAGCCCCAAACTCTATTTAAAACAAATTCCCCTTACTCATCTGTTCATCCATTCTCCAGCCTGAAGCTAAATTTCAAATATCCCAGAATTCCTGCTAATATCTCAGTAAAAAGGCCTTCTAATACTTTTTCTCTCCATGCCTTCAGGAACTACTAGAACACGAATGTTAGGCTTATTAATATTATCCTGTTGATTCCCACCAATATTTTTTACATTTCTAATTTCCTCTTCTTGTCTTTGGTTTGAGTGTATACTTTCCTGTGCTCTGTTTTCTAAGTCTGATATTCTCTCTTCTGCCTCACAGATTCTGTTTTTAAGGCTCTCAACTGCATTTTTAATTTTTTCTATTGAATTCTTCATTTCATTTTGATTCCTCCTTAAGATTTCATTTTCACAAGAGAGATTTTCTTTCATGTCCTGCATGGATTTCAGTAGTTCATACATTTTTGATTGCTTCTAAATAATATTATCATCAATTTCTTGAGTTCCATTTCTTTCATTGCTTCTGTCTCATCATATTCATAATCTTCTATTGAAGTGTCATGTTCTTTTGGGAGCGTCATGTTGTTTTCCATATTCTGTTTCTTGGATTGTTATGTTTGTTGTTTGGCATTTGTGGAGATATTCGTTGGTTTCTTCTTCTTTTTTTTTCTGCCATGGCATCTTTTTTCATTGTACTATGACTCTGTAGATATGTGGACTGTCTTTTTTCAGTGAATCTCTAGAGGCTTGCAGTGGGTGTGGCCAGAGAGCTCTGTTCAGTTCTTCAGGGTTAAGGGTATGCCTAAGATGACACGCTCAGATTTGGCGTGGTAAATCTTCTCTCCATCTCTATTTTTTTTATTCAGAAGGGAAGTAATTCCACTCAGCTGAGCTCTTCTCCTTGATGGTGATCAGTGTCTGAGTGCTAGCCCCAGTGGATATATTTGTCTTCTCTGTCCCAAGGACCACATATAAGATATGTGCAGTCCTCAGTGTAAGTTCAGATTCCCCTGCAATGTCTCTCACCAGATAGCTATGGCTGCTGGAGTTTGTGGGGTCTCCCACCAAGACTACTCAAAGTCTCAGCCACACTGTGAGTTCTCCTACACAGCCTCAATTTTTGTTTTTCACAGTCCCGGTTCAGAAACTCCACACATTCACTAGGTCTTAGTCTCTCCACGAGTCAGGAGTCTCCACTCAGCTAACTGCCAGGTGCAGATACTAGTTGGTACATCTATTACATATGTCTAAAATGGCACCCACTCTATTGGCTTGTATGTCTTTGTAAGATGAGTGGAGAGAGAGAATTGTGTCTGCACCATCCCTTTTATTTTTTCTCTCCTCTAGTTAGGCTGGTGCACTTTCCCCCACGGGGCTTTAAGCCTCAGTCCCTCTAAGCTCTTCATGCTGCTTTTTTGCCAGTGGTTTGGGCTACTGCAGTTCTGTCTCACCTCACATTCCAGTGCTGGTGTGGCGGCTCTTTGCTGCTGGGATCCCAAGCTGTGGGCACCTACACCCTCAACATAGGTCCACCATGTCCCTCTAATTGTGGAATATTTTCCTCTGTTGTTTTTTCCCTAACTCTTCCCTGGGACTACACTATCTCCACTTTTATTAAACTATCTTATCCTGGACTAGATCAGTAAGCTCCCTCCCTATTCTGCCATCTTGGTACACCCTCTTCTTCTCTGTTCAGATTATAAAACCACTTTTTCTGCTCCTCCTTGCTCCACCTGTATCTATTCTGAGGCTAGTCAGTTGTCCATGACTACTTTGGAGAGAGCATCCAAAGTACTTGTTGTAATACCAACCTGAAATATAGGATAGGTTGTCCCAGGCAGTGCACAGATTTTTAAAAATATCTTCATGATATATAGTAGGATCTTCTACTATAGAAGAACCCAAAGAGGTATCCCACCAATAGAAACTTCATTAGAGAATCAAGAGTTGAGATAGGTAAAATATGTCTGACATAAATTACAACAGTATTGATATGACAAAAAGCAAAAAACGCATAGCCAGTGAAAAGAACAATTGATTTTAATAAAAGTGATTTTACAGACAAAATTATGGAGAAAAAATAGAGAAAGCTCGATGTGATTCCATGGAAATTACATGACAAATTCTAGTAGAATCTCACATGGGTAAGGAGGGAAATATTTTTAAAAATAGAAGAGAATGTTGGCCAGCACTGGCACACAGGTTAAAGTCCTGGCCTGAAGTGCCAGCATCCAAATGGGTACTTATTCTAGACCCGGCTGCTCCTCTTCCAATCCACCTCTCTCCTGTGGCCTGGGAAAGCAGTAGAAAATGGCTCAAGTCCCTGGCCCCCGGCACCCATGTGGGAGAACCTGGAAGAAGCTCTTGGCTCCTGGCTTCAGACTGGCACAGGTTGGGCCGTTACAGCCATCTAGGGAGTGAACCAGCAGATGGAAGACCTCTCTCTCTGTCTCTACCTCTCTCTGTAACTCTGTCTTTCAAATAAATAAAATAAATCTTAAAAATTATAGAAGAGAATGTGTAATTCTTATTGATTACAGTAGTTACTAATTGATAGTATATGCTGCTAGGGTTGATACTAAGGGAAGTTAGTGAACAGTATGCTGTAGTTACTGCTTTCATTTGTAGTAAAGTGGTAGAAAATGTATAAAATAAAACACTAATGATGAAAGCTTGGATTTTTTTGACATCAAATTATTAGTTTGCGATTTGAAACTGTTCAAAGAATAAATAACTGGCTTCAAAATTTACTTGAGTAGTGAGTAAAAGATTTGAAAGAAAATATTTGAATTGAATGAACTCGGAATGCTTATGCAGAAAAAACTAATAATCATATTAAGTAGTTAAATGTATTATAATCTTTTTATAATAGACTTTAACAATTAAATATTAGCTGTACACAATAAATTAAGAACATTGGTGTGCATGTCTTGATACCTCTAATACTATTAAAATTCAAATCTAATATTCCATGACTGAGTTATCATTAACTACACATAATTCTTTGTTAACATTATAAATTTGATTTCCTGGAAATAGGGAAAGGTGATTATGAAAGTAATATAAGAAGTTGCATGAAATTAGTTAATTAGATAAACATTTATAAAATAAAAAATATATTTATTGTGATATCATAGATGATAGCCAAAAACACTAGGAAGAATCTTGGTGAAAATTTTCCTAAGTCATCATCAGCACAGGCAAATAACAGCTGGGATATTATCCACTAAGAAATTGAGATATTTTATAATAAAAATTTAGAGAGAAGAGAAAACTTAGATCATTTATTTTGAAACTGCATTGATACGAACAAGACGGGCAGGTCAACATGCAACATGAAAAGTGCTGGGCTTGTAGGATAACCCCTGGGGAGATCTTGTTGCTTCTTGATTGATTGGCTGTACAAGCAGAATGAGAGGGAGCCCTGAGGCCTGGCCTTCAACACACAGGAAAGGAATGTGCAGCAGGTTCTTTTTGCTTTTACTCTTTGTTTTTCAGCCCAAACTCTATTTAAAACAAATTCCCCTTACTCTTCTCTTCATCCGTTCTCCAGCCTGAAGCTAAATTTCAAATATCCCGGAATTCTCTTATCATGTGCATCTATCTCATCCAGTAAATGAAGAAAAGAATATGGTTCTAAATGTATTAGCCATGTTGGATTTACTATATCTTCAGGTAGAGATTAAATTCCATTATTGTGAGAGAATAATCAAGTTTACTACAATAATGGAATTTGTTCTCCTTAGTTTTTTGATATTCCCAATTTCCAATGAATTCCTTTGGAGGATGTTATTCTTTACTAATTTTTTTAAATTTTTATTTGAAAGGCAGGACAGAAGAAGAAGAAGAAGAAAGAGGAGGATGAGGAAGAAGGAGAAGAGAGATGTTGAGGAGGAAGAGAAAGGGAGGAATACTGAGGAGGAGGAGGAAAGAGAGAGAAATGTTGGAAATCCAATTCCGATCTCCTATGTACTTGGCGAACAGCTTCTTAAACCAACACCCTCTGCTTCCCAAGGTCTGACTTAGCAGGAAGCTGGAGTCAGGAGCAGAGCTGGGATCTCCAGCACCCTGAGTGGTATGAGACAATCTCAAAAATTATGCATGAAAACTTGTTCACCTTATCTGATGTTTCAGCAGAGAGCATACAAAAAAATCTAGATGTTTCAAAACAATTTTTCAAAACAATGTTTTAATTTCCACAAAAATTGAACTGGGATCTCATGAAAGACAGCAAGCATAGCATGTTCATGTAAAAAACACATATTTTTCTGTGTTTGGGTTACATGCCTATCGATGGGTTTAAATAAATAATTTTTAAAAAGAATAAATAAGAAGAAAAGTGAAAGAATCAAACCAATATCAATTACAAAGGTTATTAAATAAAATATATAGAAATACTGTACCTCTTTCCTGAAAGTAATACTAAACAATTAAATGTTATTTGGCAGTGCAGAGATACCACCCATCCCAGGAAACTTAATGGCAAGGGGTCAGTCCAAAGAATATAACTTTAGAGATTGGAGCAGAATGATTGCCAAAAGGAAGTAGTTTTCTAGAACTTTAATTGATACACCAGAGAAGAGGCCCTCCTGGGTGAATGACACTATTCTTATTTGAGTAGCTTACTTTTAAAGCAAGCAATAAATATTTAACATCACAGTGACTCTTGTTAGAGAGTAGATCTTACACAATTTACAAGATACAGATCACTTACATTCTCATAGTCATTTTTATGTCAATCTTTAAAGGTAAGCTATAATTTTATTTAAGCTTTTTTTTATTTAAGCTTAAGACTTTTATTTAAGCTTTTTTTATTTAAGCTTAAGACTTTTATTTAAGCATATTTCTAAATTTGAGGATCAAGTTTTAATTAATAAAACAGGGACACATGGAATTCTAAGATTAATCTGAAAATATAAATCATGTATCTCTTAACTGCCTAAATTCTAAAGTTAAATAAAATTAAAATATATCAAATAAAGAGAAAGATGACATTAATAAAAAGGATTAATTTAAGGTAAAGTTGAAAACCTAGCTCTAATAGAAACACAGGCATAAGAAAGAATAGTTGATCATTCTTATTTGAAAATATATTAGCTTAAAAGAATCAGCTAATGTGGGCTAGGAAATATACAGGGGTAGCAGGCTACAGGAGATAAAAAAAAGGTAAATATTTGTTTTGGAAAGTTGCAGAACAGACATTAAGAAAGTGTAGGAACTGTCTAGCAGTGTCAAACTGGATGATACTAATATGAAGAAGCAAAGGGGTTTTTGTTTTGGATTGTGTTTTAACCCTGTCCACATGCTTTGGACACTTGTATGAACATAGTAATGAGTTAGATTTAATCAAAATCGCAACTTTAGAGGACATTAGAAAGAGAAAATTGAGAAAAGGCATTGCATTTACTAAAAAGGAATCACAGCAGTGGAGTATCTCATGTGTTTAGGAAGGTATATATGAAAAACTTTTGTAAGGAATTGGCCATATACCTGTCTAGGTTAAATATTAATTCATATTCATCATATACTGGATAGTGGTTCTAACAGGGAAAGCTGATGAACAACATATTTCAGCAATGTTTTCATATTTGTTATAAATTATGGGAGAAGTACATAAGAAGAGCAGTAACAATGTATATATTTATTCTCTCAGTAGCAAGGAAGTAGTTTAAGAAAATGGATTCTTGTTGGAATATAAAACGGAGGATTTCTAACTAATTGTGAATCAAAAAAATAAAAGCATCAAAGGGAAAGTTTTGAGTTAAAAGAAGATGGAAAATGACAAACATAAAGAAAAGTAATCGACATAGACCAAACGATAGAAGTCTGCACCATAATTCCAATCTTAAAGGTGAAAAAATAACATTTTTGTTTAAAATATAAACAAGATGTATTTATCAATATTTCTAGTATTATTATAGACCAGTCTAATAAAATATTAAGAGTTTCTTTCTTGAATTGATTTTAACTGTGTATTATTTCTGAAGTATCAAATGTCATTTCCTAAAAGCAAAAAGGTTAATTTTGGAAAATAATTAAGATAGTACACGAGCATATTCATACACCTGATCCAGGTAGCACAGGAGACCATTGTAATTCAAATCTGAATAAATTAATCATCTTGAATTTATCATATCTGCAGATGGAGAGCAAATTAAAACAGGAAAATCAAATACCACTACAATTATGGAATTTGTCCTCCTGGGGTTTTCAGATATTCCCAATCTCCGGTGGATTCTGTTTGGAATATTTTCCCTCCTCTATCTGATAATATTGATGTGCAACAGCATCATAATATTAATAACTATTATGGACCCCATTCTCCAGACCCCTATGTATTTTTTTCTCAGCAATTTTTCCTTTCTGGAAATCTGTTACGTAACAGTCACTATCCCAAGGTTGCTCATGGACCTTTGTACCCAGAAAGGAAATATCTCTTTTCTTGCCTGCGCTGCACAAATGTGTTTTGTGCTAATGCTGGGAGGCACAGAGTGCCTCCTTCTGACAGTGATGGCCTATGACCGCTATGTGGCCATTTGTAACCCTCTGCATTATTCTGTAGTCATGAACCACAAGTTCTGTACCCAGCTGGTGACTGCCTCCTGGATCCTCACAGCTCCAGTTGTAATTGGGCAAACATGGCAGATTTTTTCTTTGCCCTTTTGTGTGTCTAATAAAATTAATCAATTTTTCTGTGACATCCCCCCAGTACTTAAGCTAGCTTGTGGGGACACATTTGTGAATGAGATAGCAGTCTATGTAGTGGCAGTGGTGTTTGTCATGGTACCATTTATGCTGATTGTTGTTTCCTATGGCAAAATTATCTCCAGTATTTTGAAATTGTCATCAGCCAAAGGAAGGGCTAAGGCCTTCTCCACCTGTTCTTCTCATCTGATTGTTGTCGTCCTATTCTATGGGACAGCTGGTATCACTTACTTACAACCCAAACCAAATCTATCTGAAGGAATGGGGAAGCTCATCTCTCTCTTCTACACCATTTTGATCCCAACTTTGAATCCTATTATATATACTCTGAGGAACAGAGACATCATGTTGGCACTGAGAAAACTCTTGACTAAATTATTGCCCTGAATAAGAGACCTGAACCTACAGGAAAACAAAATGCCTTGTAGAAAATTTGTCAGGCAGCTCAAGTTAGGAAAAAAAAAAAAAAACACTTTTGACTATGTTCCTAAATAGTGGTAATTAATATGACAACAACCCACATTATTCCAAGGCACCTTTGTGCTGTGGAATTTAGTTACATGCTTCAATGTAATCAGAGTGCAAATGAACTCAAGAGTGAGTATGTCATTTTGTGCCTGAAAATGCTTAAAATGCTGAGTGTGCTGTATCACCAGGGACCAGGGTCATGCTGTATGTATTTTTAATTGCCTCATTACTTTCAGATTAATTTTCTACTCTTCTCCCATCCTCTGGTTGGATTTAGCCAACAAAAAATACTAGAAGTACTAAAATGGTGGAAGCAGGGAGATTTGGGGATTGTATTTGCATTTTCCCACTTCTAATATTTCTTCCCATGACCTTTTAAGACTAAAAATCATGAAGGTCTTCATTCCTCTATTGTCTAAGCTCATGATTTTCCCTGATATTGCTTTTCTCTCCCATTGTAGTTTCAAGAATTACTTTGATAACATCTAATTACTATTAGAAGCCTTGACTGTATTTATCATAAGTTATTCATATGTATATGTAGTGGTTTAAACCCTGATTCCTCACGACACATCTCCACACAGACCTTACCAGTGTAACCTTATTTGCTAAAAGGATCTTTATAAATATGGTTAAGCTGAGAATTCTGAGCTGTGATTACCATGGATTAGGGTGGACATCAAATTCAATGACAAATATCCTCAATAAAAAAGAGAGAGAAGCAGACGAAGTTTCAAAAAAAAAAAAAAAAAGAAAGAAAGGAGAAACAGAAAACATACATGGAAGTGGAGGCAGAGACTGGAGTGATTCAGCGACAAATCAGGGAAGCCCAAGAGCTGCCAGAAGCTGGAAGAGACAAGAGGAGAGACTTTCCTTTCCTTCTCCAAAGGAAGTGAAGACCTAACAATACTGTGGTTTTGGACACCGGTCTTAAAACTGTGAGAGATTAATTTTCAGATGTTTTAAGATATCATATTGGTGGTAATTTGTTAAGGTATACCTTGAAAACTAGTAGAACATAAAGAGTTTACTCATTAAAATTCTTTGACTTGAGTCATACAGAATGAATTCTGTACCCTTTCAAACAACAGCTAAAATACTACACTACCACCTACATTTATATTATTGCATATATTTGGGGGAATTTGGCATATTTTTTCTTTTGACTCAAAATAAAAATATTTGTCCTTTTACTTTAAAGTTGAGTAAATGAAGTCTTATCTTGTGGGGATTATACTTGTCCAAGAATCATTACAAACACATATTTGTTGCAAAATGGTTGTTAAAGGTCTGTTTTCTTAAAAGAAGCAAAACAACACCATAACCAAAGGAAAGGCCCTCATGGGTAGAAAATCATGACACTGGAGTACATCTATGCCGTACAATACTAAATAGCCTCTCAAGACAATGTTTTAGAGCAGTTCCATTGAATACATTCCCACTTTCCTAACATGTAAGAAATTTTGAAAATGCATTTATAAAACATTTTTATTTTTTGCAAAACCAAGGATAGCAATGCCAAATCACATTCAGCAGTTTGTATGTGCATGTTTGTAGTAGATGGTCTTCATAAAAACAGTGCCCAGTAGGATATAGATTAAAAGATAATATTGACTTCCTCATAATGCTAGGATTTCTCAGGATTCCTATTTGTCTTTCAATTTAGTTATAGGCTGGATTTCCTACACTGAAAATATAATAGGTATGTCATAAGAAATGACTCATTTTGGTTCTGAAAATACTGAATCCACGTAGCAAAGAAATGTTTGCATGCCTCTAAATGTCTTAAAGCGTCTTTAGCATAAAGCAGGTAAATTTCAATATCAGCCGAATCATGTTTGATTATTTTAAATAAAATATTATGATCTAAGAGGAACCTCACGTAAGATCATTTTGTAGAAATAACTAAAAGGTATACAACAATAGATCCAGAGATGGAAAAGTTCATAATGGTAAAAAAACACATATAGTTTAAAAAATGATCAACTGCATAAAAACTGAAAATAAATAGAATTATATTCTTTAAAAAATAAAGACAAAATTGTCAACAAGTATTCAATTAGTGAATTGATCCTCAGTATCTATCAAATAAAATGTATAAAAATATACATACTGAAATATAACTTCTCAGTCGTTGATAACTCAAAAAGATAAAATGGTTGAATATCTATGGTTATTGAGAATCCCATAAGTGGTAAATATGTTTGTTAAGATAACAAAAGATATGTATAAATATTTGTTAATATATTTTTTCACAATGATAATACAAAAAATTCTAACACTAAATAAAATCAAAAATAAAATTGCTTGATAATGCAAAACATGGCACTTAAAGTGAAGCACCTGATAAATGTGGCAAATAATAATCCTATAGCCCAGTTTTGATTTCTGTGTGCTTCATCTCAAATATATTATCAAAGTGAGCATGACCAATGTCAGGTTGTGGAACTCTAGGTAGACTGACAAATATTGCAAATACTTACTAGTCAAACAAATGATCAATAATCTTTTACCAAAGCTTCACTGCATGATAAGATATCGTAAGATTTTGAAACATAATGACTAATTGAAATAAGATTTTTTTATTTTGAAAGAGGAAATAAATAGGAACACAGTTTCAAAGTTCATGAGCAGTGAGAGCGATAGCTGCATGGAAAAGCGGACACATGGTGCACTTAAAAAATGTTTCATGCAAGAGTTGAAGAATGATTGAAAAACACAATAGAAAAAGGTGATCTTGCTGCTGTGAATATGAAAATTCACACAATGGATAAATAATGAATGTTGAATTATTATGGAGCATCAAGATTATATCAGTTTTTTTTTTTTACTTCTTAATCCATGCTCCATATATTATTATTTAATAGCAATTATACTCTGAGTTCTTGAGTCATTCCATTTTCTAGTTTGTTTTAGGTAATATAAGGGAGATCTATAGCTGAATTTCTTTCTCTCCCACTTTACTTACTATAGTAATATTTGTGTGACTTGGGTATGTTAAACATGATCCATAAGCTACAGAAAAGCTACAGGGATTTAAAACAATGTATCTGAAATCGTCAAAATATCTTGAGTGTAAGCAAAGCAGCTTTCATTTATCCAACAGCAACAAAAATTAATGATGGGCATTCCACTGGAGAATGTTAGATATTTACGTGTGTCTGCTTCAAAATTCTCTTTGCTAATATACAGAATAAGAAGACTCACATTTTTTTTGTTCACAAATAAGCAAAAATTAAATTGAATAATTCTAAAATCTTTCATTTCTCAAAACTATTCATGAGGAAATGGAGGCACCTATTAGAGAAATGATTTATATTTTTTATTGTTACATCAATAAAATTTGACTTTACTTTGGGGGCTTGTTTCTCTTCACATGTAAAATCATTTATGTGGGGAAATTAGGCACAGGAGGCAATTCAAAGATGGCACCTGCAGGGAAATTAGGCACACATGGCAATTCAAAAATGGCGCCCAAAGGAAGTAAAGTGGGCGGTACCCAAAGTCATTTACCACCAAAGCTGATTGGTCACGCAGCATCAGGGAAGGTGACGACAACTGATGACGAGTGTACAGACATATGGCTGGTCCTGTAAAAAGTCACCCTGTAAAATGACCTTTTAAGTAACTGGTTGGTCCTTAAGCCCTGCCCCAGTAATCATGTGGTCTTGTGCTTTAAAAGGCTTTGCTACTCGAGCAATAAGCAGTTCTTGCTTGCTTGACTTGACTCCCTGCTGTGTCTGATTGTCTCTGGGATCCGGAGGCTGGGGAACGGGCAAGAGGTGCACTTACCTTTCTTCGGATCCAGTCCATCCTCGTTCTGGTGGACTAAGACCCAGAATATTTATTTTTGCAACTATCTAAAAAGTTTTACGTCAGGGTCCAGCATGGTGGTGTAGTGGGTTAAGCTGCTTCCTGCATCATCAGCATCCTCTGTGGGCCTTGGTTCATGTCTTGGCTGCTCAACTTCCAATCCAACTCCCTGCTAATGTGCCTGAGAAGACTGCAGAAGATGCCCCGAATACTTGGGCTCATGTACCCATATGGGAACCAGGATGAAGCTCCCCGCTCCGGGCTTCCACCTGGCCCAGCCTGGTTGCTGTGTTTATTTGGGGATTTAAGATTCTCTCTCTCTATCTCTCCCTCTCTCTCTGTAACCCAGCCTTTCAAATAAAGTAAATTAATCTTTTTTTGTAAAAAGTTTTTATTTATTTGTTTATTTATTTATTTTTAGTTGACAGGTAGAGTTATAGAAATTGAGAGAGAGAGAGACAGAGAGAAAGGTCTTCCTTCCATTGCTTCACTCCCCAAATGGCCACTATGGCTGGTGCTATGCCAATCCGAAGCTAGAAGCCAGGTGCTTCCTCCTGGTGTCTCACACAGATGCAGGGGCCCAAGCACTTGGGCCAACCTCCACTGCCCTCCCGGGCCACAGCAGAGAGCTGGACTAGGAAAAGGAGTAACCTTGACCAGAACCTGGCACCCATTTGGGATGCAGGCGCCGCAGGCAAAGGATTAACCAAGTGAGCCATGGCACCGGCCCCTTTAAAAGAAAATTTATGTCCTGCACAATAAATTTTGTGTCATAGTTAGGTTAGTTTTCTTTACTCCAAAACTATTACAGTTTTAAAAATTGGCTGGCGCCATAGCTCACTTGGTAAATCCTCTGTCTGTGGAGCCAGCACACTGGGTTCTAGTCACTGGGCGCTGGTCCTGTCCTGGTTGCTCCTCTTCCAGTCCAGCTCTCTGCTGTGGCCTGGGAAGGCAGTGGAGGGTGGCCCACATGCTTGGACCCTGCACCTGCATGGGAGACCAGGAGGAAGCACCTGGCTCCTGGCTTCAGATCAGCGCAGTGCACCGCTGGAGCAGCCATTGGGGGATGAACCAACAGAAAAGGAAGATCTTTCTCTCTGTTTCTCTCTCACACTAACTCTGCCCGTCCAAAAAAAAAAAAAATTGATTCCATTATTTTACTTTCTAAAGTATTTTAAAAGTACATGCTTGAAAGTTTTTCTTGTGGTTGTATTAACTATGAATGTGTTTTTCCTATAAAGTTTCTAGGTTTTCTGAATAATATTTATTCTAAGTATCCACATGTCACAAATTTCATGTTATCTTTATGATAAACTTTCACATATATATGAGTATTCTTCTGGGTTTTCTATTCTATGAGTCAGAAGATCTTTATTTCCATCTCAATATATACCAAACTTTATTTTGAGGTTTGGAATTATTTTCAGTAGTTAAATCTTGGGTGTGCACCTGTGATAGCCTAGGCCAACTGCCATCCCACTCCTTTTCTATGTCCTTTCCCATCTGCTTCCCCCATTGTACCTCCCTACCCACTGCTCAGCCTCCTTCCTAGGCCTCCTTACCTTGCCAGGATCTCTGGTACATGACTTCTGGTATTTTGGGGTTAACTTCTCTAATTGCTATTTGCTATCACCCTACTACTATATGAATTCCTCTTACAGTAAATAATTTCTATCCACAATCAAAACCTTTACGAATAATGATTTACCAAATGAAATAAAACAGCATTTTATTAGTGGCTTTAGGCATTTGGCTAGAGGCCAATATTTGTAACCTATGCCAGTTCTTGAACAGTTGTCATTGATGGAAGTGAAGCATAGAAGAGGCAGATTTCTAACATCTTTTATTTTTTCTCAAATTCTCATTTTATCCTTAATGAAGTTTACTATAATAGCTTATTTCAGGTGCTAAACAAGCAAGCCCATGAATGTTAGAGCAAAGATCATTAAAAATAAATAAAACATGTTTGAGTGCTAAAACTAATACAAACAGAGGCTCCACGTGTAGCATTCAAAATAGATGAGGTTAGAATTGGATGTGTGTCAGTTTTGAATGATTTTATATAGCACTACTCAGCACACCATTGAAGTCTAAGCAAAATGTTCTGTGTGCTCTATTCCATGGAGAAACTGAGTATGGGATATTCTGGACCCAGTGAGAGCTGAGAAAAATTAAATGATACAAATCAGTGGGTGCTAAAAAGATGCTTGATTTTAATTAGAAATTTAAATGTATTGGATGGAAGAGGTCTCTGGGGTAGGGTTAACTATCTTTATTTAAGGAGCATTTTATGTTTAGAAAGAATAGGATATTATTAGAGTTAGCTGAGCATCTTTGATCATACAATTCATCTCACCTAAAGTAATTTAAACATCTAATTGTTTAAACCCTCTACAGTGAGAGGCTGATATGATAATGGTAAATATAAACTATTTTATGCTAATATTCATATTTTAACTCACAATATTTTAAAATTAAAAAATAGCATTTTATATAAAGTAGGATATATTAGTTTATCATAGTTTTTGTATATTTCTTATGTAATACTTTATAGTGAGATAATAATTAACACTACTATGAATCATTTTAAAATACAGAAACTGTACAAAATGGTATAATTTTCCAAGTATATGTAATATTGTTAGAAACATAATTTTGAGCCAACATATAAATACAGATTGGTTATATATGTGTATTTAGTCTTGTTGATAACTCCACAAGAACTTTTTAACTAAAACTGTCCATTTAACAACTATGTAATCATTGAGGAATACAAGTAATTTTGTTTTTAAGAAAAATATTATTTTATAGAATTAAGAACTTGGAAAATAACAATTTAAAGTTCAATATATTATTTCAATCATTAATGATACCAAATATGCAAACATGGCTAAAGTTTATAGAACTTCTTATGTCTAGCTGCATTAGAATACTATTGTACATTCTCTTAGTCATTTGCAATCAAGGCTTGACTTTAAAACAGACGTGTTTACTTTCTTTAATTATTATCAAATATTTATCTGAGTGTTTAATATAGATAATTTTATGAGAATATTTCTTCACTTTCTACATTGTTCCTTCTTGAGACAAACATACAAGTTATATGTATTGCACTTTACGAATTGATAATTTCACCACCAACAATTTGGATTCTATAGTGAGAAACTATATTTGATTCAGCATTGGAAATGGTTTAAATGAGTCAAATTATTTATATTAAATGTGTCATTTGCAAAGTTCATACATAAATATTGGAATATTTGTTCTCTTTTGCATTAGCAGTTTTCTATCTTTATGATGGTTTCAGTTAAAAACTGTCTTATGGTAAATGTTTGGGTCAGTATTAACCTATATCAAAGTTCTTTGGTTCATTTCCTGGCTTCACTCCCAAATCCAGCTTCTTACAAATGGGAGGTCATGGCTCAAATACTTGGGTCACTGCTACTCACATTGGAGACCTGGATTGAGTTTCCAGCTTTGGCCAGGCACAAATCACTCCTGCTCTAGAAATTTGGGTGAGTGAACCAGCAGGTGAAAGCTGTCAGTCTTTTTCTTTCCTTTTGAAAAATGCAACTTAAAAAAAAAAGAGGCCGGTGCCGCAGCTCAACAGGCTAATCCTCCACCTTGCGGTGCTGGCACACTGGGTTCTAGTCCCGGTAGGGCGCCAGATTCTGTCCCGGTTGCCCCTCTTCCAGGCCAGCTCTCTGCTGTGGCCCGGGAGTGCAGTGGAGGATGGCCCAAGTGCTTGAGCCCTGCACCCCATGGGAGACCAGGAGAAGCACCTGGCTCCTGGCTTCAGATCAGCGCGGTGCGCTGGCCGCAGCGGCCATTGGAGGGTGAACCAACGGCATAGGAAGACCTATCTGTCTGTCTCTGTCTCTCTCACTCTCCACTCTGCCTGTCAAAAAAAAAAAAAAAAGAAAAATATATTTAAAAATATAAAATAGTTTCTCTTGTTTTACCTCACTTCCATATCAAATATTGAGTACCATAAAAGGTATACAACCATTATCTCATATATATAGTGATCTCAAGTTAAAAAATAGTTAACTCTTCTTACCTCTTTGATTATTCAGTGGTAGACAAATAAAAGTCATAATGATTAGGTAAAATAGCTACCCTCTGAGCTGAAGAGTGTTTTGTACTCTTGGTATTTGATTAACCAGAATAGAAATAATAATAGAAAAATATTGTAAAAAAATTCATGGATATTTCATCATGAGAGTTTACAACTTTAGTAATCTTCTGATGACTTAACTAAGAACTCACACATCACACATTTCCCCAATAAAAATTCAAAGATAATTTTCCATGTTGCTTAAAACAGTGACTTTTGAAAAATAAACATTTAATTTATAATAACAATAACAATAACTAATATTTATATAGACATACTTTTCTGGAATTCTTAAAGTATTTTACACATTTTAAGATTATTAATTCACATAATAATCATAAGTATTGGTGCCCCATGTTATAGCTGAAAAAACTATGGCACACAGGAAGATAAAGCAAGTTGCATGAATCATACAGAATGTATGTAGAGGAGCCCTGATTCAATTACAGCCCATCTTTGTAGGATTATGTCCCATATTCACAATAATATAACGTTTGGTGGACAAAGTCCAAACCACCAGGTTGGATAAACAAATCAGAGTCGTGGCCAGTGAGGAGTGGAGCTGTAAGAGGCATTGGTTTTAACACTGAAAAAGTACCATAATGCTCTTAAAGCTATATATGTATGAAATATATGAAATTATTCCCTAAACTAAAACAACATTAACAAAACCAGGAGCTAAACCTAGCCTTTAAGCACTTTACAGATGGCCAGTTAGCATTGACTGTACATGTGAAATACACACCAGATCTAGAAGACAACATGAAAAACAAAGAATGTGAAACATCTCACTAAAATTATATATATATATTATAATATATATAAACCTATATATATATATATTATATTGGTTGAATTTTACTGTGCCAATATTATAGACATTTTTTATTAAATTAAATTTGATATTAAAAATTAAAAAAAGAAGCATTCAGTTTCAGGATCAGCATTGCAAATGAGGGAATATCTCTTAATTTTTTAACCAAAGTCTCACTAGGCTTACTGATTCCTGTCCCTGAAGAAAAGAGAATGCAAAAATAATTACCAGCCAGGTAACCCAACAATTCCATTAAATGCAATTTTTCTAAGCAATGTGTTAACAGTCCTAAAACTAATGTTTTAAGAGCATAATATATTTTTTTCATCTCCATAAAGGTAGAATTATGACTAATAATAATGTAGTTAATATTGACCAATGATAATTTTAACAATGTGATATCATTTAATTTTGAAAGTAATGGATCATAGCTTTAAAAATCATTTTTTATTGTTCATATAACAAATCACTGAGGTAGGATTCCAACTGAAGTCCAACAAAGAAACTGATTTTTTATGAAGAACAGCAAAGATTGTCATACTGCACAGAGCATAAGGAATTTAACTGAATGCCACATGTCTTTTCTCCCCAGCCCCACACACCTAGACATAGGTATTTTATAACACATAGGCTTTCTTTATTTGCCCTGAGTCATTCTCTTTATTATTTCTCTCTGAATCCTTGTTTCCTTGCTTCTTTTATTGAACAAAACCCTTTTACATTTCCCACATAGTATCCTACCAAAATATGTTTCTTCAGTTCTATGTGCGATGAAATATTCTCTCACTGTTTTAAAAGTGCTTAACTATAAATAAAGACAGTAATGATCAAATGAAATGATGGAAAGAAAGAGCTGAAATAGGCAAAGGAAATGTGGGGAAGAACACATTCTACGAAGCATGATTGAGAACAGTCACAGATAAAAACAATTGGTTTGCAGGAAATGTAATTCATTGAAATTGAGATCACATGGACAGGCTATGGCTCTGTCTTGAGTGATTGGCAATTGTTCCTGTGTCTATGCTGGGTAAAAAAAATGATTAGACTTATGGTGGGCTGCTGTAGAAGGTAGGATAGAGTGATTCTAAAGAAATTTCAGAGAGTGTGCCCAGTGGCAATGCACAGGCTCTAAAGCAGGAAAAATGTGAAACAGATAATTATAGAATTCTTATAGCAGAAACTAACTGCAGCAATTATAAACATTGACCTGGGTTTTTATATATGTTTAGAGAACAGAAACCCATGCTAAACTTCATGTTTCTACAGATGAGGCACCAGAAACGATCACAGGAAGAAAACATAACTGAACTGGTGGAATTTGTTCTTTTGGGCTTTTGTGATGTTCCGCATCTCCAGTGGTTGCTTTTTGGATTGTTCTTAGCCATCTATGTCATTATTCTATTGGGCAACGGCACCATATTACTGATAACAAAAGTGGACTCTACCCTCCAGACCCCCATGTATTTTTTCCTTGGGAATTTTTCCTTCTTAGAAATCTGTTATGTGTCACTTACGCTCCCCAGAATGCTTGTGAATCTTGGAATCAAAAGAAGAACAATCTCTTTAGTTGCCTGTGCTACACAAATGTGCTGTGTTCTTACACTGGGTGCCACTGAGTGTTTCCTGCTGGCTGTGATGGCCTGTGATCGCTACCTGGCCATTTGCAACCCTCTGCACTACCCTCTCATCATGAACCACAAGGTTTGCATCAAGCTGGTGGCTGGCTCATGGCTCAGCGGAGTTCCAGTCCAGATAGGGCAGACTTTCTGGATTTTCTCTCTGCCATTCTGCGGTTCCAACCGAATCAACCACTTCTTCTGTGATATCCGACCAGTGCTTAGGCTAGCTTGTGGGGAAACCTTCATGAACGAGGTGATGGTCTACGGAGCTGCAGTGTTGTTGGTCTCTGTTCCATTTTTGCTAATACTTATTTCCTACAGCAAAATCATTTCTACAGTTTTAAAATTGCCTTCAGCCACAAGTCGAACCAAAGCTTTCTCTACCTGTTCATCTCATCTTACAGTTGTGATGCTATTCTTTGGATCAGCCATTATTACGTATTTAAGATCCAACAACAGTCATTCATCAGGAACTGACAAAGTGCTTTCTCTTTTCTATACTATTGTAACTCCCATGTTTAACCCCTTGATATATAGTCTAAGGAACAAGGATGTCATAAGGGCTCTGAGAAGGTTAGTATATAAATGATTTAATTTAATAAAATGTGAGATATCTTTGCAGGGATTTTTTACATGTATCTATAATAAAATTTCTAGAGATCTTTATATTTAATTGTTTAACATATCTGCACAATAATTATTTCTAAAGAAATTTTAATGGTATTGTTGAGAGATGTTTTTATCTTGTTATATATGTGACACTTATCAACAAATAACAAATGACCCCACTAATAATTTCCATATTTTTGTGCAATATTCATAAGTAGCTTTGAAAAGGCTGATGTAAAAATTCAATTGTCATACAGATTCTATTACATTACTTAGTGGGAATCACATAATTCATTTCACAGGTTTTTGACACAGTTTTAGATTCAGGCTGGTGAGTACCATTAGCCTAAACATCGATGTACTGAGAAGTCACTTCTAAGAGAAAGACACCATGTTCTTGGAATGTACTTTCATAAAGAAAGTTGGCACAACAATGGCAGTGACTATTATGTATGGTTTATATAGATAAATATATTATTAATATATAAATGTATTGTTATATGTAGTATATAAGTTATATTATTATAAGAAATTATCATTATAATAGATTATAATTATATATTATCTATATAATATTTATAGATAATATATAATTAAATGTTTTACTGGCACACAAGCATGATGGGACAAAAATTATTATAACACATATGTATATAATAAGAATTTGGAAAAAGAGAGATATCTTGGAATATTTACAAGGTGCTATTTTTCTAAAAGTACATTTTTCTGGAGATGTTAGAAGAGACATGGAAATTTGGAAAGAGGGAATATATTCTCAAGAAACTACATATCTGCTGTATCAACACAGGCATTTCCCAAATATCTTGTACAACATATACATACACAGAAAAATTATAAATGGCAGTACTATCATAAATACCTATTATAAGATACCTCAGAAAATATCATTCTATTATTTTAGTTTATTAATAAAATTTGTTCATTATAATAAATCTGCTATTCCTGTAATAAAAACACAAAAGTATCTATATTCAGTGTGTATAAGGAAAATGATATTTTTGCTTTATACTGACACAGTCAAGCTTATTAATTTCTAAAATTTCATGTTCATATAATAAATTGTTTAGATAAAAAGTCAAAAGATTTCTGAGATTAGGACTTGTCCCCAGGGGTTACAGTTAAAAACTAACACTGTGAAGCTTATACCTGCTATTGACGCTTTTGCATATAAGTGAATATTCAATACTGATCACATTTACATGGACCTGTCAGTGCAAACAGGAGTGCAGGACTCTTTTCTCCTTAAGAAGAAGAAGATGGCCTGAGTATGTGCCATAACAAAGTATGAACAAAGGAGAAAAATCTGCTGATGAATTCTCACCAAGATTCCTAGGTAGTGTAGTTGTCAGAAACTACTAAAATCTCATGGCAAATTACTGAAACAGAACAGTAATAAAATAAACAACACAAAAATAAATCCCAAATGTTTCCAGGTAGAAGCTGGCAAACTTCTTAAACTCATGATTGTGGATTGGATGAAAACAGATTTCGGGAAGTCCTTCCATTCTTCCTGTCCCTTCTATCAAATGCAGAAAAAGAGATTGAGAAAGAAGACAAAATTAACACGTGGGAAATATATGAAAGCATTGAGAACTCTAGCAGATGTGAGGTAATATATTCCATTATATTATAGAAGGGCAAATAAGAGCTGTACTCTTAGAACACTGTTATATTTTTGCTAGACAGTGAAATACCACTCTTCTAAAAAATGACTGACAGCTATTTAAAACTCATTTTTTCACTAAACTAGGAAACTTGAATATAAAAGTTTTCAGCTGTCACCACTTTCAGGGATAACAAGGCAAAAATGTCTTTGTCACACCATTGTTTCTTAATACAGGATGAATGTATGCAGCTATCATGAATACTTTAAACTATAAATATCTTTATTAACAAGATAATTTATGCACTACTGCCAGCACAATTGATTTATTCTGCTAAGAAATGGAATTTTCTTTATTGGAAGCACAAATAAATAGGGACACGTTTGTGTGTGTGTGTTTCTGTGTGCATCTCAAGAGGAGATGATTGCTTTTCTGGACTAAAGTCAACTGATAAGAGACATGGCCACCAGTATCTGTGGGATATTGGCAAGATCATTGGATTGATTTTGAGACAGAAAAAAAAAAAAACCTGAATGTTTTTCAGTTCAAGTCTGGATTTGTAGCTTTAGGAAAGAACTGGATAAAATTCAGGGCTCCTGGCTTTAATCTGAGATTCCTGGATCCCTGATTCAGCCTGTCCAAGCTCTGCCTGTTATTGACATTTGGGGAGTGAACCAGAAAATGTGAATACTGTTTCTGTCTCTCTGCCTCTCAATGAGAGAGAGAAAGAGAGAGACAGAGAGAAAGGAAGAATGGGAGGGAGGGGTGGTGAGAGGGAGTAAGGAAAACAAAAATTTGGGAGCATAAATTGTGTGTTATAAATAAATAAAGGTTAATGTTGAAAATTAAAAATATTATTTTCACATTTTTCTTAGTAATCCTTACAAGCTATATATATATATATATATATATATATAATGCATACATATACTTACCTTTTGTGTGCAAGATAGATAAGATGTTAGACTTGCATTGCTTGGGTCTCTGATATTACCTCTGCATGCACAGGTAATATCACATTTTGTTTCCTAATTTTAATGATGTTTCTTCCTGTACTTTATTTTACTTTTCATAAAAGTATGACATGAAAAGGTTTGTAAATTATTTTTAAACTATTATTTGAGAGTCAGGGAAAGAGGGAGAGACAGAAACTCTCATCTGCTAGTTCTTTCCCCCAATATCCATGATGACCAGTGCAGGATCAAGCCAAAGCAAAAATTGGGCATCTGATCCAGGCCTTCTTCATAATTCACAGGGACCAACTACTTGATGTATCATATAATGCTTCTCAGAGTCTACATTAGAAAGATCTGGAATGGGGAGTCATAGCCAAGACTCAAATATGAGATATAGGCATCTTAAATGGAGTCTTAACCACTAGGCCAAACATCTGCCCCTATGCCCTCAAATTGGAGGAGATGTATGAAACGGACAGATTTCTAGAACAAGAATCTGAACCAATAAACACACACTCACACATTGGCATAGACAATATGAAAACAGAGAGAGAGAGAGAGAGAGAGAGAGAGAGAGAGAGAGAGATCTTTCAGGGAGTAACATTAGCTGTGATAAGTATTGACCACAACCATTTAGTCTTCTATCCTTCCATCAAAGGAGAAGGAGTTGATTATAACACAGCACCATTTGTGCTGCTCAGTGGCTGTGTTAACTTGGATGTGTGCACACTGTGGCTGCCTAAGTAACTAGAATATATCAGCTCCTGGTGTAACCATCTGGCTTTAGCTGTGCCAGATATCCAGAGGCTACAGACCTGAGCTAGAGTGTTTGCCTTTCATTTCCAGGGACTAGTAGCAGCATCCTACTTCCACTAAAATGACACACACCTCCTTTATGGGACCCATGTCCCATTGATTTCTCTCCATCCCGTGTCTCCTTACTGGCCAATGACCACATCTTAGGTGGGTTGCTCCCCCTGAGGCAGCCATAAAGTTAATCCTAGGACCACTGCCCAGCTATCTGTCCCAATATGCAAATATCCTAGTTTATTAATAACATCCACAGACCACCCTTTAGCCCACTGGCTGCTTTGTTATCGAGTATCCATTTAAAACCTAATGGTGTTAGTGTCTATCCTTACTGCTACCATGGTCCACGTATCTGGATTACCTCAGTATAACACACTGTAAATGGCAAGGGCTTGTCCTCATAGTAATCACTGTGAACCTCTCAGACAGCTGGAAGGCTCTCATTAGACAAAGTAGCATAGGTTACCACATCCAGTAAGACCTGTGATTCTTGGGAAAGGGGATAATACTAATAGCCATCCTCTGACTTAGGTGTGTCTCCATTTGTCCTGGTGGGTATCTGCGTTACTCCCCTCTTTGGTCCTGTCACCCAGGACCACAATCAGCCAGCCATGGGACACATGGTCTGCACCTGGACCTTTTTTCTGGGCAGTGATAGGCACACAGGCCGTAAAGCAGTACATATAGCTGGTAACTGTTTTTAATAGGGAGATAACGTAGTTCAGTCCTCTTTCATAACCTGGACCAAAATTCAACAGGAATTTGTTTCTTTTCTGTCTGTTACTATAGCCCCAATCTAAAACTAGTGGTCAAAATAATAACATCCAGGAGGAAGGGTTTTGTGGAATCCACCATTTGTAAGCCCTGTGCCTGGGCCACCACACCTTTGGTGGCTGTAAAGACCGGTTTAGCCTGGGGAGTTAAATCACAGGTTACTGCCTTCTGGCACAGTGGACACAGCAGGCAGAGCATCTGTGCTAAATGCAGAATAAACACTGGATAACACCTCAATAATCCCACAAAGCTCTGTAACTGTCTCACCCTAGTGGGATGTGGAAAACCTGTGCCTTACCAATCACACCCTCAGGTATGATTTAGTCTGAACAAACAACTCCCAGAAACTTGACACAAGCCAGGTTCTTGCATCTTGCTGACACTGACTGACCATCCCCAAAATTCTAGGCTGGGTCTTAGTTCTGAATGCGAGAGAGACACGGAGGTCAATATTAAATCCTCCACCTGGATGGCAACGTTCTCATCACCTGGGCCCCTGGTACTCAGCTTGTACATGGCCTGCCACTTTCCCATTTCGTTATTAACTTGAAGCAATGCTGTGTGCGCAGCCCATTTACTCATGCTTTCTGGGAGTTCCCGGCACCCTGCCAGTCTGTGCGGTAGCCATTCACCACTCCCTCAGAGAATGCTCATCTCGATTGGCTCCAATCTCTGGCTGACTTGCAGATATTGTTGTACTGACAGGCGGATTGTGATGGAAGCAAATTTCTCCATCTCTTGCTGTTGTGAGCCAGGTTGGGCCTAAATTTCTGTTGGCTTAGCTTCCTAGCTCCCTCAGCTCGGTTGCAATATACGTGGTGTAAGTCCTAATATCACTCACCATGGGTGGGTGGATGTGTGGAGTTTAGGGCTTGCAGGTCACCCTCTAGGGCGAAAGGCTCATCAAGCTCCAGTCTGCCCTTTGCCACAGGGCCAGCATGCAGAGTGGGTTGGGGGTGGGTAAGGGAGGCACCTCTTCTTTGGGCCCGTCCTCATCAGACTCCTCACTGCTCATTTTTACTCTGTTCTCCATGGGTGAGGCCAGTTCCTGCTCCAGAGCCCATGCCTGGGTGTCCAGCCACTCCTCCTCACCCTCCTGAACCTGAGCCTCACTGGCATGGTATCTTTATGCTGTTGCCTTAATGTGTTGAGGGTCAACCATTCTGTTCAGACAGCACCTGTCAGATGTTACTGCAGTGATCTATATTCCAAGACCTTCCCAGTTGCCCTGGAGGCATAGAATAAAGGCATAATAGCATGCAATCTTAACACTGCTAATCAACCTGCTCAGCTAGATTTTCTTATGATTCCAATAGCTACACTTCCTTGTTTCTTTGCAATGTTATTTTAACATGGGTTAAAATAACTAATTTAATGTACAGTAGTAATTCTGAATTCTAGAAACATCCCTATGAGGCTTTTGTTGTCATTTGTTTGTGTAGTGACATGAAGGGACTAATGTGAAATTTTTTCCATTATGGTATTTGGCTGCAAAGTTTCTGTTCATTAAAAAAAAAACAAAAAAAACAAAAAAAAAACAAAACAAAACAAAAAAACAAACTCGTGTTTGGAGCCTGTGCTGTGGTGTAGCAGGTAAAGCCACCACCTGCAGTGCCAGCATCCCATATGGGCACCAGTTCTGTGACAGGGTGGCCTTAAGTTTAAGGTTTTCCCATAGGTCATAGCCTGCCCGGGTGGTTATAGGTTATCTTGCTTGGTTGCTTCAGAGCAGGGGCTGTTCCTTTGAGAGAAACAAGTTAAGATTATCAGTCTGCTCCTCTGGCTCTAATTAGCATATTTCTGGCTACTGTATTTTTGCTTGCTTGCTTGATAATGGCCAAGGCCACAAAAATGTCGTTTCTGCCTTTAAAATCCCCCCACCACTGTAACTCGGGCTTGTCTTCTCGGGCCTCGAGAGGGCAGTCACCAGCTGGCTATTAATAAATACCCATGCTCTGAGAGATGATGAGGCTTTTCTGGCCATTGTTCATTCACAGATGGATGACTCATGTTGAAGACAACAGGACTGCCTGAAAAGCCAGAGGTCACATCTGAATTCTTAATGAAAGGTAAATAAATTGCTGTCTAATTGAAAGTGTAGAACATTTGTTTTTTATTGGAACAGCTTAGTTTATAAGATACATTATATGTCATTATAATTATTAATATTTTCAATGTTTACCTTTCAAAAAATTAAGAGTCACTTAGAATTTATAGAATGGGTGTCATAACTATATATGTTTTTGTTTGTTATACTAAACTCTTTGAGTGGCAGTGAGAATTTTTTTTTTCAAATAGAAAGTGAGGTTGGAATGGAGTTTTCTCCAGGGTACTGAATATTTCCTACTCCCTTATTTAAAGAGCACTGCCTATTAGAACAACATAATATATCTCAGAAGGTGATTGGTTTCTGCTTCAATAAAAGTAATTACCTAATCTTAAAAACACACTTCTTTGTTTTCAATCTTCAAATCACTTGATAAGGGTAAGCATTTAATTTAACCTAATTTCAAATCAATAATCATGGACTACTTTGTCTAACATAAAATTGACTACAGATATATTTTCATTTTTGAGCATCAGCAATAAGACTCAACTATAGAGAATTGAAAAAGAATTCTTTATTTTTGTTGTTTGCCAAATTTTAAAGAAATTACAGAGATGACTGTAATACTTTTCTGATTTACATTAAGCTAAACAAATACATGTTAATTATGTATTTAAGTACTTAGATATATATTAAGTATGGACATCATATCTCATGAAAATCTAATTGAATACAACAAATGAGCAAGGCATTGAATGCACATTATTAAAATTAGCTGTCATCCTACTACTATAAAAAGGACCACTATTTATTAAGAATTGATAGATAATGAATAAATCTGGAAATAATGGTAAAATATTGGAATGATTTAATATTTTTTACAGTTTTTCCAGAGGAGAAAGTCTTCTGAATTGCATGCATTAGTATTTATTTTACTTCCTATATTCAATTTGACTTATAAACTTTCTGTGAATATAAGCATTATTTTAATTGTGGAAATAGATGATGTCATTAACATTGCCACAACTATGTAAAAGAAAATCATTCTTTCAGGGAGAAGATGTAGAAAAATAAGTCTTGAAATATATGGACAAAAACAAAAGTAGCTATTTTTAGCTGATTTGTCAAGTGATTTTCTTTCTTAGTTTCTAAAGATTATCAAAAGTCAGAGATACCAGCAGGCATGTTGTGATTGTGCTTAGATAAAAGTACAACTTTTTCATGCTTTACAGTTTTACAGTGAGAATTCCATTGAACATTCATAAATTGGTTGACTCATTTTATGTGTAAAGTTTATCTATTTTTAAAGATTTATTTATTTATTTCAGAAGAAGAGTTACAGAGAGAGAGAGGGAGAGATAGAGATAGAGGTTATCTATCTGCTGGTTCACTCCCCAGATGGCTGCAGCAGTCAGAGCTGGGCCTATGCAAAGTCAAGATCCAGGGGCTTCTTCTGATTCTCCCATGTGGGTGCAGGGATCCAAGCACTTGGGTCATCCTCTACTGCTTCCCGAAGGCATAGCAGGGAGATGGTTTGGAAGAGAAGTAGCTGGGATATGAACCAGTGCTCATATAGGATGCTGGCTCCACAGCGGAGGCTTAGCCTACTATGCCACTGCACCTGCCCCAATATAAAAAAGTTAAGTCTCACCTTCCCCACTCCATGTAGCAGTAGGTGTAAAGTAGTGCAGTTCTATTGATGTTACTATTTCTTGCTTGTTATTTTTTGCTTGCTTTTCAAGAATCTATCACTCATTGAAGAGAAGAGAAAAATATACAGAGGTCATCAATAATAAGTGTAACAGCTACCATGGCAGATACAATAAGGAGAGTCTGATAGTTTCTGAGGGCAGTGTTTACATCATCAATTGTGGGGTGCATGATGCTAGTCTTTAATGATGTGGTGACTCCCTCAAAAATTTTCATCATTGCCCGTGCAATAAGCTCTACATCAAATTCCATAGATGAATATACCTGTTTACAATTTTTAGGGTGGTGCATTGAAAAGAACATTGTATACTTTTATACACTTGAAATTTAAATAATGATGTCACCTATTACCTATAGTTTCCAATCATCTTAGAGTTTCATTCACAGCATTTTTGCATTCTAAGATCGATTTCATTAGAAGAACTGTATATTTATTGAAGTTTTAAGGATCATTATTGTTTTAGTATTTAATCTGGATATTTAAATAGGAAACTATGTTCTTATTTAATTATTTTTCTTAGAACAGCTGCAAGATGCTCACGTTTTTCATGTTGCTCCTTCTCCTGAATTTGTGTTTTTGAGGCTAAAATTCTGACTGCTATCCACATGAAACCATTTTAGAATATGGTTAAAAGTGTATCTTGTCTTTGCATTGAGTTGTTTGAACTTCAAATTAATTAACACATATAATAGCACATACTGATTTTATGCCATTTCTACAGGATTGAATGCACATTATATAATTCCTGTATCCCCCCGTTATATTCACCGCAGAAACACACAGCATGCATAGAAATACAGAAAATTTGGAACCCATTCTTATATCTTGGAGTCTTTTTCAAAGAATGCAAATAATTAGATTCATTTGTGATTTATCTAAGAACTTAGGAAATCAAATTGCATGGGACAAATATATTATACTTTGCACAGAAAATGCATATAACATCAAATAAGCATAGAATATAGGTATCCATCTATGTATGTGTACATGAGAATCATACCATAAAATGAACTGTAACATACCAACACAAGCATAATGCATGTGCGGATCCAATAGAAAAAACAGAATAGAAAAAAGGAGTCAGCACAATAACAATGAGCAATTTGTGAGAATATAAGCCATTTTCGAATATTAGAGATGGGTTGTATCTAATGCCCCTTTTCTGCAACAGACATAGTGGTTACAAAAGAAACATACAAATTTTGCTGGACTGTTTTCTTGAGTCTCCACTCTATAAGATTGCTTCTTAATTCTTGAGATTTTCGGACACATTTTAAAGCTGTTTACATCATCTTCACTTCATGATTAATGGCTTCAAAAATGGTTTAGGATACAAAATCTGAGTGACAAAATTAGCTGTTATTTTCCTAGAACTTACATTGAAATACAAACATAGATTTAAAGATTAAGTAGCATATATTATTTAGTGGTCTGCTAATTTTTGTGTAATACGATAGCCTAGATAAGCAGAATTCCAAGCTAAACAAGTCTTTGAAAATGTCACGTGAAATCAATAACAAAAATTGATTGTATTCATTCCTTAAAACTATTTAAGATGGCTTAAAGAACATGTATTTGTTCAATAGAATTAATTGTAACTTTATAAGCATTGAGAATAAAGCAATTTAGAGAAAAACATTTCATCCGAAATAACGAAATTATTGATTTAATAGGAAACAAATTTAAATGGCATTTTTCAACATTGTGATGAATGGCAACATTTAAAACACATATCTAATACTGAGAAACAAGAAAATATAATAACAAATGCACTTCATCATAACATCTGCTATATATAGATATTATTTACCTTGAGAATTATGAAAATTGAAAGGTGTGTCATACTCAGATTATGAGCTCAAAAACAAGAGCCAACATAAATGAAGTAAGTTCTCTTTCTCATTAAATCATTCCCACAGATGAAACAAGAAGAGATATATGCGAAAGACAATGATTCCACAGTGAAGCAATTTGTCCTCCTGGGATTTTCTGACCTTCCAAATCTTCAAGGGTTACTCTATGTGGTGTTCACTATCATCTACTTGACCATCTTATCTGGAAACAGCCTCATAATAGTAATAACAATGCTAGATCCTGCATTGCAGAAACCCATGTATTTTTTCCTGGCAAATTTTTCCTCACTGGAAATCTGTTACGTGTCTGTCACCCTCCCTAGGGTGCTTTTCAACCTTTGGACTCAAGATAGAAGCATTTCTCTACTGGACTGTGCCACCCAAATGTGCTTCTTCCTTATGCTGGGGGCCACGGAGTGCTTCCTCCTGGCTGTAATGTCCTATGACCGCTATGTGGCCATTTGCAACCCTCTGCACTACCCTCTGGTCATGAACCACAAGATGTGTGTTCAGCTGGCGGTTGGCTCCTGGGTCAGTGGAATCCCAGTCCAGATAGGACAAACATGGCAAATATTCTCCCTGCATTTCTGTAGCTCCAACCTAATTAACCACT
>CM027387.1:97714826-97746694 GCA_015711505.1 Sylvilagus bachmani | reverse complement strand
CGGCCTCATTTTCCCCATTAGCGGCAGGCTCGGAGCGACCTCCAGCTTGTCTCCTGGTTACAGGGAAAGCTAGAAGGGGTTGGGTTTGGCACCTGACTTTACCTTGTTTAGGTTTTGTGAGGGGCTGCTCTAAGGCAAGGCGGCGGAGCTCCTCGTCGAGGGATTTTATTTCCTTAAGGAGCTGGATATGCTCTCGTCTGTGCTGAAGTGACTGTCGCAAGGCCGACAAGTCAGGCACGGGAGGGTTAAGGTCATAGAGAGCCGGGGCGCAAATGGGAGGGGGAGGGCGAGTATTGTACGGCGGGGGATTTTTAACATTTGGGGGCCTGTCGGAATCATGATACTGTGCGACCTCTTCCTGTAGAACAGCTTTCTCCTCTGGGTCTAATTTGTCTCGGATTGCAGGATATAACTGGCTCGTCCTGTTGGGAGGGGCTGAAATGGGCTCCTTGATTTCATCTTTGGGGTTATCATCAGTGGAGGGTGTATCCAGAATGACAGATGGGCATTTAGATGCGGGTCGGGAGGATCGCTGTAGCGTCTCCTCACCATCCCTTACTAGGGCATTAATAGTCTTATCTAGGTGATGGGTTTTTAGAATGTCATTAATCAGGTTCCAATATGAAAAAAAAAAAAACATAATAGGCACCTTTGCAGGGCCAAAGGTTTCATGAAAATCCTTTAAACAACTTACGACTCTATCCACTTGACCTCGTCAATTGTTCCTTCCCTGGGGAACCAGGGACACAATTTTTCTACCTACTCAAAAAATGCCTTTAGATCCTTCTTTTTAACCCGAACTCCTCATGTCTTGAGGGCCTCCCTGAAACCTGAAATGAACATTTCCCGTGACGATAATGCCTGTCCCATGGCCGTCACTTACCTTGGGCCGTCTTTACTCCTCAGCATCGACCGATGCTAATGATCTCAGGTGGGTAGTTCCGAGCCAGTCGCACAATCACTTGGATCCAAGTTTTCCTCCTGGAAGGCGGCGTTCCTCCAATCTTACAGGCACTCGAACCCCAAGGGCCGCACTCGTGCCCAAGGGCCATACTCGAGCCCCACGTTGGGCGCCAGTTGTCCCGTCCCGTGGGATGTCACTGGGGCCAAGTACCTAGAATGGGGAATGAAAGGGACAGGAGACACAAAGATGGCAGCAAGACATGTTCTGATCAAGCTGCTAATTTTATTTTTCAACCACACACTTATATATCATAAAGGCAGAGTGTGGGGCGGGGGAAGGAGGAGCGATTAGGAGGGCAGGATGTTGGGCGGGGGAAGGAGGGGCGATTGTCTAGCCCTGCCTCAGTAGTTTTCCACTAAGAGGCCACATGCTGTGTGGTCCCTGACAGGAGGGTAGTACCCACTTCTGAAACCTGAATTTATCAGATGACCAAGGTTGTGCTCTAAAATGTCACCAGGGAGCCTGAGAGGCTGCATCAAGCTTGTAGGTTACGGCTTCCATGACACAGGCATAATAGACAGACGAGTATAAAATGGCATGAACTAAAAATCAATGAAATCCTTTTTTATTTTTTTCAGGACAGTCTAGCTTGTGCCATAAATTGCCACAGTATTACTGTGTAACATGGGGTTCAGGAGGGATGTTTCTTGTACCAGGAGTTCTTGGGCAACTTATGAACATAATGTGTGATCCAGGGACTCTAAAATCATGAGAGGAGGATAGTAAATCCTCTAGAGTGTAGGAATCTTCTGGGGGCAGTAAGCATTAATAGGAGTGCATATTGTGTTGAAATCTGGACATGTTCTAGAACGTTTTTCTAAGATGCTCTATTAAAATAGGTCTACTTGTGAGGAACAGTGTAACAGCATACAGTGACTGACATAAAATTTATAAATTAAAAATATGATGATTCTAGAATACCAAAATATCTGAAAGATATTAGTCTGTTTTAATGTTTAAATGTTAAGAAGATAAATAGTTGTTTATTTCCAGTGGTAGGGATGCCATAACCCTTGCTAAATGATTTTCAGTAATTTCAGGGAGATCATAGGTTATTTTATGTTTTATGTGTTCCATGTTGCTCTGTTCTGAGTAAGTGTGCCTAAGGAAATTTTTTGGAGAAGGGAACTATATAAGCAATATAATAGATATCTTCGGAGAGGAAGTTGAATGCAATAAGAATTGTTACTGCAAAAACTTGTGATTAAGATGGGTCCAGCACCTTGGCTCACTTGGTTAATCCTCCACCTGCCAGCTAGCATCCCATATGAGCACTGGGTTCTAGTCCCAGTTGCTCCTCTTCCGGTCCAGCTCTCTGCTTTGGCCCAGGAGGGCAGTGAGGATGGCCCAAGTGCTTGGGAAACTGCACCAGCATGGGAGACCAGGAGGAAGCACCTGGCTCCTGGCTTCAGGCCTGCACAGTGCTGGCCATGGCGGCCATTTGGGGAGTGAACCAATGGAAGGAAGACCTTTCCCTCTGTCTCTCACTCTTACTGTCTATAAGTCTACCTGTCAAATAAATTTTTAAAAAAATTAAAAAAAGAGATTTCCTTTGGCAGTAAAGATAAATTGCTTTGAGAAGCTATTAAAGTGATCAATACACAAAACCTATAGTTATATAAATCTATGACTACAAATTATTTGATAGCTGCTGATTGAATGGAATAAATAATTTCAATAATATAGCATATGAATTATTTAATGAATGGGGTCATTCCATTAAGATTCTGATAATATTTTTCATTTGTTATTGTTTTTAATTTTATTTAATAAATATAAATTTCCAAAGTACAGCTTATGGATTACAATGACTTTTTCTCCCCCATAACTTCCCTCCAACCTGCAACCCTCCCATCTCCCACTCCCTCTCCCATGCCATTCGCATCAAGATCCATTTTCAATTATCTTTATATACAGAAGATCAATTTAGTATATACTAAGTAAAGATTTCATCAGTTTGCACCCACACAGAAACACAAAGTGTAAAATACTGTTTGAGTACTAATTATACCATTAATAAAAATTGAACAACACATTAAGGACAGAGATCCTACATGAGGAGTAAGTACACATTGACTCCTGTTGTTGACTTAACAAACTGACACTCTTGTTTATGGCATCAGTAATCACCCGAGGCTCTCATCATAGATTGCCAAGGCTGTGGAAGCCTTTTGAGTTTGATGATTCTGATCTTAGGCCCATTCTTTCCACTGGGGTCTCACTCGCAGAGATCTTTCATTTAGGTTTATTTATTTTTTTTTTTTTTGCCAGAGTGTCTTGACTTTCCGTGTCTAAAATACTCTCATGGGCTCTTCAGCCAGATCCGAATGCCTTAAGAGTTGATTCTGAGGCCAGAGTGCTATTTAGGACGTCTGTCATTCTATGAGTCTGCTGTGTATCCCACTTCCCATGTTGGATCGTTCTCTCCTTTTTAATTCTATCAGTTAGTATTAGCAGACACTAGTCTTGTTATGTGATCCCTTTGACTCATAAAACTAAAGCATTGTTGGTTCTGTGCTTAGTTGTCCTCCTATAGGTTCTGATGGACTTTTTCCAGCCACATCTATTGTTACATATGGGTCGTCCAGTGGGATGGCTGCCTTTGTGGCAGACAACCGTTCCCATGTTTTCAAAACATCTTATCAGTCGGCCCAGTTGGTTGAGTTGAATGCCATACTTCAAGTCTTTACACAGTTTTCCAGTCAGGCTGTAAACAACAGCCCTTCTATTTGGGACATATTAGGGCACACACAAGCCTACCAGGATCACTCTCAGAAGGTAAAGCCCAGGCAGATGCTGCTACAAAGCCTACCTTCCCCACAAGCATGGGCACAGTGCAAAAACCTAAAAACTCAGAAGGTAAGGCCCAGGTAGATGCTGCTATAAGGCTCACCTTCCCCACAAGCGTGGGCACAGTCCAAAAACCTAAAAACTCAGAAGGTAAGGCCCAGGTAGATGCTGCTACAAGGCTTACCTTCCCCACAAGCGTGGGCACAGTCCAAAAACCTCAAAACTCAGAAGGTAAGACCCAGGCAGATGCTGCTATAAGGCTTACCTTCCCCACAAGTGTGGGCACAGTGCAGAAACCTCAAAACTCAGAAGGTAAGGCCCAGGTAGATGCTGCTACGAGGCTTACCTTCCCCACAAGTGTGGGCACAGTGCAGAAACCTCAAAACTCAGAAGGTAACGCCCAGGTAGATGCTGCTATAAGGCTCACCTTCCCCACAAGGGTGGGATCAGTGCAGGAAGCTCGAAACTTGCATAGGTTGCATCACTTAAATGCTCAATCTCTCCATTTGTTTTGTAAAATTTCATGAGAGCAGTCTTGTGAAATAGTCAAAAAATGTCCCTCATGCATTACAAGCCAACCTGTACCTCATTTGGAAGTCAATCCGCGTGGTCTTCTCCCTAATCAACTGTGGCAAATGGATGTCACACACTTCCCAAAATTTGGCAAATAAAGTATCTTCATGTCTCTATAGACAACTACAGTGGCTTCATCTTTGCCTCCCCCTGTACAGGAGAAACTGCTAAGGATGTTAACTCTCACCTTATCTCGGCTCTTTCTGTACTGGGAAAACCTGTTAAAATTAAGACAGATAATGTTCCTGCCTTTGTCAGCGCTAAGTTTAAACAATTTTGTGAAGCATTCCACCGTTTTTGTATGTAGGGATAATTTAGCTTATACCATTTTATCAACAAATTGGACCAGTAATTGCATGCATGCTATGCTTCTTCCCAATGTAGAAATTATTGATGGAAATACCCCTGTCCCTATTCCTTCCTTTGATTATATTGCAGGAAGGCAAAGGTGAGATGTTCAGTTTTGGCCACATTGGGAATTTCCACAGCTGTGGTTACAGGATCCACAGGACTGGGAATCGCGATCCAAAAATATAGAGAATTGTCCCAACAACTTATTAAAGACGTACAAACCCTATCTACCACCATCCAGGATCTTCAAGATCAAATTGACTCCCTAGCGGAAGTGGTTCTACAAAATCGTAGAGGCTTAGACTTGCTTACCACCGAACAGGGAGGTATTTGCTTGGCTTTACAGGAAAAATGCTGTTTTTACGCTAACAAGTCCGGCATTGTTCGCGATAAAATCAAGACACTTCAAGAAGATCTGGAGCGTCGCCGGCGTGCCATGGCTGAAAATCCCTTTTGGACGGGATGGAATGGACTGCTTCCCTATTTGCTACCGCTTTTAGGCCCCATTGCTGGTTTGCTTGTTATACTATCTGTAGATCCTTGTCTTTTCAATAAGCTGATGACCTTTATCAAACAGCAAGTAGATAATTTAGCAGCCAGACCAACTCAAATACATTACCAAAGTCTGGCCATGGAAGATCCCCTGGAGAACGTTATCTCTCTCTCTAACCGGTGAGGTCTGGCTGGTGAGGTCACGGTCCCTCCAACAACTGACTCTCCCCTTTGGCTGCCGCTGCCCCAGTCGGGAGCCCAGGAAGGGCCCCAGGCCTATCAATAAGACGAGCAGCAAGCCAATGACGGGCACCTTCCCGGAACCTCACCCACCTAAGACAGGAGTCCTTGGGGACTGGCAAGGATATCCAATGACGGGTAAGAGGTGCTGGAGCTCCGGGTCGATTCCTAAGACAGGCACTGCTCGTTCATCACACCTGGCCTCACCAGTAGCCATTTTTGTTTAATTGGTAAGAAAGGGGGATATGTCGGGGACCACGCAGCATGTGGCCTCTTAGTGGAAAACTACTGAGGCAGGGCTAGACAATCGCCCCTCCTTCCCCCGCCCAACGTCCTGCCCTCCTAATCGCCCCTCCTTCCCCCACCCAACACTCTGCCTTTATGATATATAAGTGTGTGGTTGAAAAATAAAACTTTTTTTTTTCTTGGTAAACACCTGGGGCCATTGCCAATGGTCTGGCTGTCTGGTTGCCTGGTTTGTACAATGACAGGAAACCAGTTCTTAAGCAATGATTGTCCCTTTTGGGATAAAGAACTCACTTTGAGCATCTTCTGCATTACAGGTATCCAAAGTATATATCAAAATAACACATGACTCTGTGTATACTGCATCTGCAAAGACCCCAAATAGATATACCTTACAATTGCTGGAGTTTCCTAAATTACTCACTGTGACCAAATCACTCATTTTGTTACTAATTGGATAAAATATTGAAAGCTTAAACAGAGGAGTAGCTGAAACACTCATTTACCTTACTATTTGCAGTCTTCTGACTTCTAACAACAATGTAATAAATAAATTAAAATTCAATCATGAAACAGAATTTATCAGTGACCAGTTAAAATTTGGGGTGACATAGTAAAAATGTCTCACTCATGAGACTGTTTACTAGATAGATGATCATAATATTGCCACTGATGTCATCTACTGTGTGGAAGCTTTAAAAATGATTTACTTTCTGTAAAAAAAAAAAAACCTTCAAAATTACTCTTTCCCAAGCAATCCCAATATGAAAATACATTAGCTGGGGAAGACCAATTTAGTAGGCTCAATTCAACGTAGGAATTATAGGTATCTTAACAGCAGCATATATTTTTCTGATGACCTTCTGTATAAGATCCCAAAGCACCAGTATTTATTTCAATGAAAATGTCATGTGCAAAGTATATCATAGTAATTAAGTTGATGATAAGAACATGTTTGAGTTTACTATTTTAGATTGACCTTACCATGGTCTTGATACTGTTTGCTGTAAGATATTGACCTATGAGTCCTTCAGTCTTGTGAGCAAACATCTGCTGATAGCAAGTTGTAAAGAAACCTCCACTTAAAAGCTGCAAAAATAATTGATCAATCTTCAAACTCATAAAAATAGTAACATTTTGAACTACTATGTAGTTTCTGAAGTAATTTAAGTAAGAATAATTACATTGTTAAAAGCTTTATAATTTGTAAAGAACACTACAATAAAATCCTGTTTTGGATTTCAGGTGTCATTAAAAAATAACCTCTAAATGGCATAGAGAAAGAAATGCTGGCATTGATGTAGGGAGAGAAGAATTTTACTCACCGTTAAGGGTAACATTAATTAGTACAAACACTATGGAAAACAGTATGGAGATTCCTTCAATAACCAGAAATAGAATTTCATATGATCCAAAAATCTCTCTATTGGGTACATATCCAAAAGACCTGAAATTGTTACATCAAAGAGATACCTATTCCACCATGCTTATTATAATATCACTCACAATAGGCAAGATATGAAATCAACCAAGGTTTCCATCATTGGGTGAATACACAAAACACACACACACACACACAAACACACACACAAACATACACATTTGAAATTATGCAGCCATAAAATTATGAAATTTTGTCGTTTGTAGGGATATGGTGAAACTAGAAGACATGATATTAGATGAAATAGGTGACACACAGAAAGACATACAACACATCCCCCTTCGTATATGAAAGATAAAAGATCCTCAATCTCAGAACAATGGTTATGAAAAGCTTGGAGGTTAACAAGCAATAGAGAAATTTCAATAATGGGCACCAAACCAGGGTTAGAGCGAAGGAATCAACTTGTAGTGCAACATGGCATAGTGGGATAATTATAGTTCAAAATCATGTCTTATGTATTTATGAGAAGTAGAAGAAAGAAGCCCCCAGACTCCGATGAAGAAGTAGTCAAAAAAAGGGAAAGCTTGATTTCATATATTAAAATACTACTTTGCAGATGATAAATATAAAATATTAAAATTGCTTTTTTAAAGTGTGAGTTAAAACTATAGAGACAGAACCCCAATACTATTGAGATTGAACATTATCTCTTCCGATTAACACAATCATATTTCCATTTTAATCACCAATGTGTTTTGGAAATAGATAACACAAACAACATCCAGTTAACAATTCCCTTGGAGTCTTTTGGAATTGAGCGTATTTGTAATCCTTCAATTATTAGGTCCCTAATGACATGAAAAGGTATGTAAAAGCCCTTGGTTCTCTTGGTGAGATTATTCATCAAAGCAATAGAAAACGACACCTCCCTTGGTAAGTAGATTCTGTGGTTATCCCATAGTCCAATCTGGTGTGAGTGGTGTGAAAAATCAGTTTCTGTGGACCTGTGACAATAACCAGTGATCAGTGTCCAAATAGTGCAAGAACACATTTATCATGCAGAATATACATAATCCATCAGGTGCTACTTTTTTCTGAAATAGCTTCTATGAAATGTAAAGCATCACTTGTTTAAACATGGTTTGTCTTGCAAGTAAGAGAACTGAACACAGTTCAATTAAATTGAACACAGTTCCAACTGCCTAATAGTTTGAATTAGTATCTTATCTAACCCAATTTTTTGTTATATGTTTGAGAAAAATTTGGTCATCATGATATTTTGATTAGATATTTGTAGTAATTCTCTTTAAAGCAAGAACACAATATTCACTGTTTTCTAATTCTACCTTCATGCCTCTCTTTTCCTTTACTGGTTTTCTAAATATACTTTTGAGACTATTAGAAGGGACAATCAACATCAAGTTCCCAAAAGTAATTACCCTGGTTTTTCAAGAAATATTTAAATATTTCCTCTTTGAGCCATCCATTGAAGCTCAGCCTATCTCCAAGTAGTCACAGTGTTAATGTCCTGGTCATTTTGTGCTTTTTCCTGTTGGACTTTGCCTTTAGACACACCTGAACTTGAATTACACCTCCCAGTTACTGACTAAATGACCCTGAGATGTTATTCTCAATATCAATTCCCTCACCCAAAATATATGGCAATAAAAGTCTTGTTAACAGAGAACCAGCACATTATGAGGTTTTGGAGTGAGGTCAAGAGTTCCAATCCTGTGCTCACCACGTCCTAAATCTTTTGTAACTTTCCAGGTCTCTTTTTTTTCCAATAATTCATTTTATTTATTAAGGTGAACACATTTCATGTGTTTCACATGTATGGATCTAGGAGCATAGTGATATTTTCAACCCTCTCCTCCATCCCACCCATACTCCTGCCCTCCCTCTTCCTTCCATTCTTATTTTTTCCTTTAATTTTTACAATGACATACTTTCATTTTATTTTATAACCATAAGCTTCACCCTCCAGTAAGAATCAAACAGTAAGAAGGAAAAACAATCCTAAATCTTAAATTTTCTATTTAATTTTTTATCTGTAGGAGAATTGTAATAACCCACTCAGTAATTTGTTTTGATATATACATCAAATTTCTGAATCATTGCATTACATACTAGAAGCATTTTGTGACAGCAGTTGTGAATATAACAGCTCTAGTCATAAACTAAGAATAAGAGAAAGCACTGCTGTTGCTCATACTATTTTATCTTTACTTTCTGTTAGTGATTCTATAGAACAATAAATGAAAAACACAAGAAGGATGAATAGACACGTAGATAGAGAAATAATTTTATAATTAGCATGGAAACACGGTGAAATAATTTTTGACTGTAGTGCAGCACCGGATAATTTTTATTAAATTGAAGATTACAAAGCCTCCATATGATGAAGACAGGACTCTAATAAAGTTCTCCCCAGCTCTAAACAATTCTTTATTTTTTCAAAATGCATTGATTATTTTAAAAACAGGGAGATTGAGGATAAATTAACAACTCTTCTGCCTCAGTGTTTCATCCCATTCACACTCTGTAAGTTAATAACACAAGACAGTGTTTCAGCAAGTGATAAACAATATCACCAGTGGACTTCCCTGTACTGTGTCATAGGGTGGCTTTTATGACTAAATGAGATTTAAAAGGTCACCAGTGCTGTCACTGGCATATTTAATAAATGATGAAGTAACCAAGAAAATCATCAGGTTTTTTAAATTTATTACTTACTTGTGTTAATGCTCTCAACCAGTTTTTTTGTTTGTTTGTTTGTTTTTTGTTGTTGTTCTTTTATATTTGGAGCACAAAAGTTAAGGAGGGGCCGGCGCCATAGCTCTCTTGGTTAATCCTCTGCCTGAGGCAATGGCATCCCATATGGGCACCGGGTTCTAGTCCTGGTTGCTCCTCTTCCAGTCCAGCTCTCTGCTGTAGCCTGGGAAGGCAGTGGAGGATGGCCCAAGTGTTTGGGCCCTGTACCCGCATGGGAGACCAGGAGAAGCACCTGGCTCCTGGCTTCGGATTGGTGCAGAGCCGGCTATAGTGGCCGTCTGGGGAGTGAACCAACAGAAGGAAGACCTTTCTCTCTGTCTCTCCCTCTCACTGTCTATAACTCTACCTGTCAAATAAAAAAAAAAAAGTTAAGGAAATTCAAGGTTGGCATTGGGACATAGAGGGTTAAGCTGCCACCTGTGACATGGCATGCCATACAGACACCAGTTTGTGTCCCGGTGCTCCATTTCTGATCCAGATTCTTCCTAACATGTCTGGTAAAGCAGAGGAAGATGGCCCAAGTGCTTGTGCCCCTGCCACCAAGACCGAGAAGAAGCTCCTTGCTCCTGCCTTCACTATGGCTCAGCCTTGGCCATTACAGGCATTTGGGGTAATGAATCAGTGGATGGAAGATCTCTATCTCTCCCTCTCCCTCTCCCTCTCTCTCTCTGCCTCTCCCTCTCCCTCTCTCTCTCTGCCTCTCTCTCTCTCTCTCTCTCTCTCTCTCTCTTTATGTGTGTGTCCTATCTTTCCTTCTCTCTGTGACATCACCTTCGAAATAAATGAGTAAATCTTAAAAGAACAGTTACATCAAATCAGACATGATCACCATGCACAATACCAACTGTCCAATGGAAGGTGCATAGAGTCATTACTCAAATGAATAAAATAAAACTTGTAACCATGAAATCAGATATCTGTTAAATCTTGAGATATAGTTCAAAATTTATGCTTGGAATAAGTTAGAATTTGATTGCTTGTTTGTTTGCTTTTATAAGTCAATAAAACAATATTTATATCTAATTGTTTTTGTCTCTCCATCAATATAACATTTTAGGATGCTAGAATTTCAAAGGAAAACATAGAAGATGGAGTTTACAGGCGAGAACTACACCTTGGTGACTGAATTTATCCTATTAGGTTTTCCAACTCGTCCTGAACTGCAGATTGTCCTATTCCTTGTATTTCTGTTATTGTATGGTATGATATTAATGGGCAATATTGGATTGATACTGTTAATAAGAGTGGATCCTCACCTTCAAACTCCCATGTACTTTTTCCTTAGCAATCTCTCACTTGTAGACCTTTGCTATTCTTCAGTCATTGTTCCCAAAATGCTAGTCAACTTCCTTGCAGAGAACAAAACTATTTCCTATTATGGGTGTGCCCTCCAGTTTTATTTTTTCTGTACTTTTGCGGATACAGAGTCCTTCATCTTGGCTGCTATGGCATATGACCGCTATGTGGCCATCTGTAACCCTTTACTGTATACAGTTGTGATGTCTCGGAGCATCTGTATATGGTTGATTGTCTTGTCATATATCGGAGGCAACATGAGTTCCCTGGTCCACACGTCCTTTGCCTTTATTCTGAAATATTGTGACAAAAATGTTATTAATCACTTTTTTTGTGACCTCCCTCCACTGCTTAAGCTGTCTTGTACAGATACATCACTAAATGAATTGCTCCTCTCCACCTATGGCAGTTCAGTGGAAGTCATCTGTTTCATCATCATAGTTGTCTCCTACTTTTTCATTCTTCTCTCAGTCTTAAAGATCCGCTCCACCAGTGGGAGGAAGAAAACCTTCTCTACATGTGCCTCTCACCTGACGTCCGTGGCCATCTATCAGGGTACTCTCCTCTTCATCTACTCACGACCCAGCTATCTGTATTCTCCCAACAATGATAAAATTGTCTCAGTGTTCTACACCATTATCATCCCCGTACTGAATCCGCTGATTTACAGTTTGAGAAATAAAGATGTAAAAGATGCAGCTAAAAGAGCTCTAAAATCTAAGGTAGATTCTTCATGAGATACAACATCAATGATTCATCTAGTTCTCCAATCACCAACTCAGATTGTGAACCTGGAGCAACTTTACCAGCACACGCACAACTTCACACAATAGAGATTTAAACAAATATACTTTTAACATAACCAAATACATATGGAATGTCAAAAGCATTGTATAATTTCAAGATACAATTTAAAAATTGCTGCTAAATAATACATCATCATTCAATGGTTATGAAATGAAATTTATGATAAAAGTATTGTGTCATCTGAAGGCTATTGCAAACACCTCAAATTGTGTGTGTGTGTGTGTGTGTGTGTGTGCACGTATAGCCAGTCTCACTCACATGTAGGCTATTGGATAAGAGCAGAAGCCAAATTGTAATGGTTTGTATAGCACGTCTGTGTGTAGCTAGTGGCAGGTACATTGAAGAGATTCCTTGAAATTTTTGTCTCGATAAATTTTTTATAACATTGGGAAAATATAGTAATTACATCATTGATTGTTGGATGGTTAAAGGAGTTCAGACAGTTAAGTGTTGGAAGTAATGCCTCAGGTTTTAAGCACTAATGTATTTGTGTGGTATTTCATATGAATTGAATTGCATATTATATGAGAAGATGAATTGAGGCATAAATGATAGGAAAGCTATAATACAAAAGCAAGTGCATTTTGTAAAGTGCAGTTTAATACCTGCTTGGTAACCTTCTACACATAATCTCTGCAGGATAATTTGGGAGCCTTTTCTAATCCACACACTGAGCACTGTAGATTAATTAAAATACAAATTACATGGTTTTCACTCTATTTTATTGTGAAACACCAAAGTGCTACTGAAAATATGTGACAAGCTTATCTCTCATCACAGATACAAAATAGGCCATCTAATTTGTCACCTGGTGCTACCTGTATGCTCATGGGGAGATCAATCCAGTGTTATGGAGGAAACCACACAGGGACTGCACATTTGAAAACTGAAAGTGGATAATATGTAACATGGAAAAAGTTTGTTTCAGTAATCAATATTTTATGCACATAATTATTGTTCAATCATAAAAATCTTTACAAGTGACAACCAAAAGAATCAACTTATTTAACTTGACATAAACATACATCCCTTTTAACTATATTTAAATTTCAAAGAAAGTTTAATAAAAGTGTATTGATAATATATATACACACACACATATATATATAACAGAAAAAATACACAAATTGCAATGGGTCCTATTATTCATCTGTGGTTATGTTGGATACCTAAGCCACAATTCACCTTTGATGTTCTATTGATAGGAAACATTGAGATAGAAGTTTAACCATTTCTTTTGCCTTGTCTCATTTTAGTAAGCTGGGCAATAGAAAGAGCAGAGAAACTGCTTGCTAACATGTTTATAAATACATGCATATTAAAGAAAGGGGAAACATATTTCATAAATAGTGCAGTCATTGTTTCAAGTTCTGGTCACATAATGATAGTTAGTATATAAAATTTTCTTTTTTTCCATGATTTATTTCACAGTATTTCACATCATTGAGCATCTCACCTGCTATTATTAAACTTCTTGTTTAAGGAAGTGACCCAAGCTACTGTGATTACTGAAATATCTACCTAATTAGTAATTTTATTTCTATTTTAGTTTGGTGAACTTTTCTACCACTTCCTAATAGATAAGAGTGTTAAATACTAGTCACCAAAAGTTCTCATGCATTCTGGGTATACTCTATAACTTCCTCCTTAGCAGCAATGACATTTTCTCTTTATAGTTAAGCAGAACTAGTTAACCAGAACTAGTACCTCCAACTCTTTTTGCAGTTAACTTACTAGAACAAACATTTAAAAAGATCGAGTAGCAGGGTCTGCCTTGTAGCTTAGGGGGTAAAGCCACCGACTGCAGTGCAGGCATCCCATATGTGCGTTGATTCAAGTCACGGCTGCTCCACTTCTGATCCAGCTATCTGCTATGGCCTGGAAAAGTAGTAGAAGATGGCCCAAGTCCTTGGGCCCCTCCAGCTGCTTGGGAGACTCAGAAGAGGTTCCTAGCTCCTGGCCTCAGAATGGCCCAGCTCCGGCCATTGCAGCCAACTGGGAAGTGAACCAGCAGATGGAAGACCACTCTCTGTCTCTCTCTGCATCTCCTTCTCTCTGTGTAACTCTGACTTTCAAATAAATGAATAAATCTTTTTTTAAAAAATGATCAAATAGCAAACTTAGTGGAATTATTATTGGGTTCTTTGGTATAAAATTGATATTTTTAGGATAAAAGTAAAGCAGATTCTAAAGTTGTGAAGTTGGGAAGCCAAAATTGTGTTCCTATACCATTACACAAAGGAGTATGAGGGGTTGCTTCCTTTTTCTCTCTTTGATTCTCAGACCCAAATGCAGTGACTTAACATCAAGGATGTCAGCAAGGTGGCATTGAAGATATAAAACATTCTCCCAGGGAAAACAATAGACAATTATCCAGGAATGATATTAGTCTTATCAGAACTCAGGGGACCATTGATGAACCTGCAGTGTCTCAGTGGAATAAACAATGAAAAGGGAGTAGGAATAAAAGGACAGAAAAGAGCACAGAGAGCTTAGCGTGCCTGAGACATTTGGAGGTAGCTAGAAACAAAGAAGGAAGGGGAAAGTTGTGCATGTTCATCTTTGCTTTGTAAATATGTGACCTATCCAGTTGTCTTGAGTAGCTACTACCTAACTGGTCTCTGGGTAATGACAGAATGTGCATTCCCACCACTAAGATCCAGAATCACACAAGGACACCCACTCTCACCATTGCTATCAATATAGTCCTGGAAGTTTTCTCCAGAGCCATTATCAAAAGGACACAAATTGGGAAGAAGGAAGTCAAACTAGTCCTATTTGCAGATGACATGTTTCTATATAAAGGGGACTCAAAAGACACCACTAAGAGACTATTAGAACTCATAAAAGAGTTTGGTAAAGTTGCAGGATATAAAAGTAACACAAAAATCAGTAGCTTTAGCATATGAAGACAATGCCATCACTGAGAAAGAACTAAAAATAGCCAAAGAACCCAAAATAGCTACAAAATATTAAATACTTTGGAATAAATTAAACCAAAAAGTCAAAGTTGTCTATGATAAAAATTACAAAACATTAATGAAAGAAATAGAAGAAGACAAAAAAAGTAGAAAAATCTTCCATGTTGATTGACTGGAAGAATCAATATAATCAAAATGTCCATACCACGAACAGCATACACAGGCAATGTTATCCCAATCAAAATACCAAGAACATTCTTCTCAAATCAAGAAAAAAAAAATGATGCTAAAATTCATATGGAAACACAAGAGACCCTGAGTAGCTAAAGCAATCTTATAGAACAATAACAAAGCTGAGGAGTTACTACATCAGATCTCAAGACTTACTGCATGGCAGTTATAATCAAAACAGCCTGGTACTGGCAAAAATACAGATGTGTAGATCAATGGAACAGTATAGAAACAGAATAGAAATCAACCTACACAATACAACCACCTTATCTTTGACAAAGTAGCTAAAATCATTCCCTGGAGCAAGGACAGTCTCTTCAATAAATGGTGAAAAACTGGATCTTCATGTGCCGAAGTATGAAAAGAGATCCTCAACTTACACCTTAAACAAAACAAACAAACAAAAAACACTCAAAATGGATCAAAAACCTAAATCTACAACCTGGTACCATCAAATTACTAGAGAAAACTGGAGAAAAATTGCAAGATATTAGCATAGGCAAATACTTCTTGGAAAAGAGTCCAGAAGCACAGGCAATCAAAGCCAAAGTTGAAAGATAAGATTACGAATTACATCAAGCTGAGAAGCTTTCACACTGTGAAAGAAACACTCAGCAAAGCGAAGAGGGAATCTACAGAATGGGAGAAAATATTTGCAAATGATGCAACTGATAAAGGATTAATATTCAGAATTTATAAAGAGCTCAAGGAACTTAACAATGATGAAACAAGCAATCTAGTTAAGAAATGAGCAAAGAATTTGAACAGGCATTTTTCAAGAGAGGAAATTCAAATGGCCAACTAACACATGAAAAAAGGCTCAGGATCTCTAGGCATCAGGGAAATGCAAATCTAAACCACAATGAGGTTTTACTGCCCTCCATTTCGAATAGCTCCCATAAAGAAATCAACAACCTGGGCTGGCACTGTGAGCAACACGTTAATGCCCTGGCCTGAAGCATTGGCATCCTATTTAGGTGCCGGTTCTAGTCCCTGCTGCCCCTCTTCCAATCTAGCTCTCTGCAATAGCCTGGGATAAGAGTAGAAGATGGCTCAAGTCTTTGGGCCCCTGCAGCCATGTGAGAGAACCCAGAAGAAGCTCCTGGTTCCTGGTTTTGGATCAGCTCAGCTCCGGCCATTGCAGCCATCTGGGGAGTGAACCAGTGGATGCTCTGCCTCTGCCTCTCTTTGTAACTCTTTCAGATAAATAAAACAAATCTTAAAAAAAAAAAAGAAATCACCAAGCAGCAAATGCTGGTGAAGATGGAGAGAAAAAGGTACCCTAATCCACCAATGGTGAGAATATAAACTGTTGCAGCCACGGTGGAAGACAGTATGGAGATACACAAAAATCTAAATATAAACCTACCATATGACCCAGCCATCCCACTTGGAATTCACTCAAATGACAATAAATCAGTATATGATAGAGTGATGTGCACTCCCATTTTTATTGCAGCCCAATTCACAATAGCTAAGATATGGAATCAACCCAGAAACCCATCAACTGCAGACTGGATTAAATATTATATTAAAAAAATGAAATGCTGTCATTTGCAACAAAGTGGATGTAACTGGAAATTATCATACTTAGTAGAATAAGCCAGTCCCAAAAAGACAAATACCATAAGTTCTCCTTGATCTGGGGTAACTAACAGTGTACCTAAAAGGTAATCTATATATATATATATATATATATATATATATATATATATATGAAATTGACACTGTGAGATGTGATGATTTTGTACAGACTTACTCAGGGTTAATCTTATGAATATAAAGTTAACTGAAAATAGAGCTTTGTAAAAAATTAGTATCATCTTTGTCAAGCACAGTGGACCAGAGAGAGGTAGATTTCTTTATGGACTCTGTTCTACTCCATAGTTCCGGATGATTATTTTAGTGTCAATATCATGCTGTTTCAATTAGTACAGCTTTGTAATATATTTTGAAATCTATTAGAATACTTATTATATTTTGAAAAATTCTTAAATGATTCAATCTTACACATAAATGTTGAATTAGTAGGAACTAATTCTCAGAGCCAGAGCATGTTTATTTTTATTTAGCTTGCCACGTGAAACAGCCTAAGATGTTTAACCATTATTAATACATAACTAACTTTGCAAATTTTCTTGCTAGGAACTATATAAACTTATAAATTAAATTCTATTTCTCAGGCCTTAAAAGTTTTAGAAATATTCTTAATAGGAAGCAACAAAAGAAATGAGTGTACAAAGTATAGAGAATTTAATATAATCCTAGACTCCGTGAAATGTGGCTGGAGGCCAAACTACTCATCAGTTGGCGAAGGTATTATATAACAAAATGTGTTATATATATAAAATTAAATAATGTTCAATAGTAAAACAAAAATATTCCGGCTCACGCAACAGTATAGATGCATCTTGCAAACATTATACCCTGTGAAGGAAGCCTGGAAAAAGCATACACATGTTATATGATTCTGCTTACATATGCTGTCCTGAGCAGGCAAACTCAAAGTCTCAGACACTGATTAATTATTTAGTAATCATTAAAGGGGTGGGGATGTTTCTTATTGAGGAGATGCAAAATATTTTGAAATTAGATACTGGTGACAGTTCAAGCCAGAATATTTACTCATAATGTGTGAACTGTGCAGCATATTAAATTTTTAATACAATAAAATGAATCCCTCAATGTGTTTTAATGGGAGACTATGGAGAAGGTTTCAAAAAGGAAGCAAAAGTGAGCAATAGAACGGAACTGATTAAGTGAGGAGCTGAATTTCACTAGATTTCTGCTTATACTGGAGGAGGGTTTAGATTATATTTAATATATGTAGTGTTTAAAGTAATTAGCAGCTTTACTCCTAACAGGGATCAATTTGATGGCAGTAATAATTTAAAGTTAAGACTTTCCAAATGTTGTTAGTGTATTCCCAGGGGAAAATTAGTACCAGAAACATAAATGATCACAGCAAAGCCTAAGGGAAGCAGCTTCAGAGACTAAAGCCTCACGGGTCCCCTGGAAAATAAAATACTGTGTACCTAGGGTTCAGATACAAGAACGCTGCCCAACAGGTAAGTTACTGCGTCTCCAGATTTAAAAATGTAAGGTGGGGGAAGAGAACTTAGCTTTAATAAAAAAATTGAGATATTTGAGAATGAATCATTTTATACTAGCATATTCAGTTTAACACATTTCCAATATAATATCCAAAAATCTTTTCCTTCAGTATTGGAAGACTATGAATAACCTACAGCATATATATGTATCTAAGGGATATTTTAATTTAAATGGAACATTTGACCTTCCACATTACAAGTAACAGTATGTATACAATAATTTCATGTAAGCCATTACCTTATTTAAGTGGTTCAAACATTCCTATATATCAATTATTCATGTTTCAGTTCCTACATCAACAAAGAGACATGCACAAATAAGAAACAGCACACACACATGAAAATGAAAAGATCATAAGACAGAAAAACCTATACAATTAAGGAGCATTTGCTCTCATTCATTTTCATTTTATGTAAAATTTCATTTAAAATTCAATGACCTCCAAATGTGAGAATTTTAAATTCTGTGATTTCTTTTCTTTAATACAATTCCATGATAAGAAAATATCATATTTTAGTTCCAAACCACTGCTACAAACAGATAATGAGTATTACAGTAAAACTATGATATATTTATAAATACAAGATAAGTAATAATTAGCTTATATCTTGTTAAACATTAAAGATAATAGGCCAAGATAAATAATGTAGAATTTTCATTTATATCAGTTAATGATGTATCCTATATTTCTGTAACTAAGCTTACCATGCTTTTTGCAAACATAGTAAATCTAATCATTTTGTTGTGGATATGAATATTTAGAGTCAGAGAAAATGCTTACCTCTATATCTTACAGTCATGTCTTTCTAACATCAATGTATTCTGCATCATTTTGAAGACCAACTGAAGCTTCAATTCACCCTAAACTATCAATTGAGCTAAAATGAAAATCACATATCTCATGAATGCATGTAGAATTAGATAAAAGTTTCTTAATTGTCTATTCCAGATTTATTTTCCATTATTGTCAAAATGGATGACAATGATTTTAAATATATATATATATATATATGTATATATGACTGGTAACTTTCTTTGTATAAAAATAAGAATAACAGTAACATTCTACTATTCAGATACATGATATATGACCAGAAGGACTTAAGTATGCATCAATCATTTTCTTGAGCATTTTCTCTCAGGTTTAGACAGCAAGAAAGAAGAATGGATCAGGGGAATTGTTCTTCGTTTTCTAAGTTTATTTTCCTGGGAATTAGCAATAATCCTGATATGAAAGCGATTTTATTTACCACGTTTCTACTTGTCTATCTCACTAACCTCCTGGCAAATCTTGGAATGATAATGTTAATTAGACTGGATTCTCGGCTGCACACACCAATGTACTTTTTCCTCAGCCACCTCTCTTTCTGTGACCTCTGCTACTCCACTGCAATTGGACCCAGGATGTTGGTCGACATATTTGCCACAGACAGGTCAATTCCCTTCTATGGCTGTGCTCTGCAGTTTTTCATTTCCTGCATCTTTGTTGATTCTGAGTGTCTGCTGCTGGCAGTGATGGCCTTTGATCGCTACAAGGCCATTAGCAACCCCTTGCTCTACACAGTCAACATGTCCAGCAGGCTGTGCTCCCTGCTCATGGCTGGGGTTTACCTGGTGGGAATGACAGATTCTTTGATACATACATCATTAACATTCCGCTTATGCTTCTGTGGGTCTAATGAAATTAATCATTTCTTCTGTGATATCCCCCCTCTTCTATTTCTGTCATGCTCAAATACCCAGATCAATGAGTTAGCATTATTCACCATTTTTGGTTTCCTTGAGCTGAGTACCATTTCAGGAGTTCTTGTCTCTTATTGCTACATCATCTCATCCGTTTTGAAGATCCACTCTGCTGAGCGACGGTTCAAAGCTTTCTCCACCTGCACCTCCCACTTAACTGCAGTTGCCATTTTCCAGGGCACTATGCTCTTCATGTACTTCAGGCCAAGTTCTTCCTACTCTCTAGATGAGGACAAGATGACCTCACTGTTTTACACCCTGGTGATTCCTATGTTGAACCCTCTGATTTACAGCTTGCGGAACAAGGATGTGAAAGAGGCCCTAGATAAACTGAAAAATCGATGCTGGTTTTAAAGACTTAGATAAAAAAAAAACAAACAAACAAACAAAAAAAAACTTCCCCATGTTTATATTTTCCTATGCTTGTTTTCATAAAGTTATATTGTGCAATATATTTCTAATAAAATTCAACTACTTTAATTCAAATGAGGATTTTACTAGCAAAACATTCATTAAATGTAGTTCCCCATACCTACTATGCTCCATTCTGTTTCTCTTGAATTATATATGATACTACCTGTCTATGGAAAACTTTCCTGTCCTTTGTAATTTTATCTCATTAAAATTTTATAATTTTTAAATCAGAATTATGATTATACTAGGAAAATATCAAGTCTTTACTGGTTGATTTTGTACCTGCACATACTTAGTAATCATCACAAGCCCAGTAGTTTCCACACTATGCATACCATAATATAATTAACATACCAGGCATGAATTAACTAAGCACTTGAATAATTCATAATAAACTTGAAAACCTTCATGAAATTACAAGACATGGATAGAAAATCAGAGATTTTGTCTAAATATAATATACCTGAGCAGGATGTCCTTGATTGAGGTATTAAATCTCTTATCTACAGAAAAAAATCAGGGAAGGAGAAGGATCTAGGTAGAGAATTTGACAATTAGAAATGTCTCAAAATGAACAAGTCCATGTCTTTTTAGAAGAAACCCAGGAAGTTGAGATTAATCGTAAAATGCACCTTGTGCTTTAATTAATGTCAGCTCTCCATCACTTTTTCCAGGGAATTTGCTTTTCTTGCTTCCTTCTTGTAAGCTCTTTCTAAATGTTTGTTTTGTAATTCATGAACAACTGGCTCCTGAAGGCATTATTCTAGTATCACACTGGTTATGTCCTCATTACTTACTTTATGGGATTGTGACTGATCTGTTCCCCAAAACGCAAAGTTGCATTCCTATAATCCAAATCCATTGTGTCTGCCCTAGAAATTGAAAAAGTGAAGTGAATAATGAAACAATAAAAGTAGATTTAATTTTAATGCATATTACAGCAGTAAAAAAGTAAACTGATCATTGTATATGCTTATATATATATGTTTATTTGATATATACATAATAAAAGTAGATAAGAAAATAAATCTTTACAGATATTACATATATATTATCACATGGGAATTCATCTGTGTATTTCTTGAAATATACAAGATAATGAATGAAAGATTATGATAGATAAAATATATGGTAGTCTCTAGGCATTGAATTTAATTAAAATGTGTTTTATTGTCTTATTTAAAAATATATACACGTATACATGATTGTAAACTTTATGATTATATTAGAATTAAGCTGTATTTAATAAAACATTTATTATATTAATAAAAAATTGATTAAATGTCACAGCACAATTTTTGGTGGGTGTGCATACATGTGTACAGGCATATGTATTGGTGTATTTGCATATATTAAGTCAATAAAAACCAATTACTTATATGGAGGCTTTTAAAGATCAAATAAAGAGTATTGTTTAAAAGGAGAGCATTTAACTGTCTAATCAGGTATAGCATTAAAGATCAAAATAGCAATGAGAGAATGAAAATAGAAGATGTTCATTTCTCAATAACACTACTAATATGAAATATTATAAGAAACCACAATCCCACAAAATGTATGAAATAAATGATAATACAAAGTTGTTATCACTTGTGTGATGGCCAAAAGTTGAAATCCCAAGAACCTGAAAAAGAAATATTTATGTAATTTAAATAACTCAGGATACAACACTGAATGCCATTTTAAATCTAATTTCATTGAATAAAAATAATTACCAGCTTAATTTCAGATCCTAACATATTTAAGGGCTTTCCAATATACTTATAAGTATACACATGTATATGTATATAAGTATATAAGCATTTGTTTCTTTGGTTATTTTTTTCACTAAAATTATTTTTAAAAATCATGAGTTATGAAAGTCCTCTAGTTAAAGAATAATTGGTGTTTTTTACAGATTTTGTTACAGAAAAACATTTATAAATGAATTTAGACAAAAGATTTCAAGATTTTTACATTGATTTCCAAATTATAATTCAAAGGTCATTCTTATTTTGTTCTTTGCCTGTCTTCAACTCTGTTTTTCCTTTATTCACATAGAAAAGAGGGTGATAGCTATGATACATTGCATTGTATACTTTATTCTTAGTCATAAGTAACTGTGGCACTTAATATTCAGCTAGCCTTACAATATCCATCAACTTTTTTTTTTTTTTTTACCAAATAGAGGTAGATTTCAGGTATACAAAAGAAACAGGAACCAAAGTAAATAAGACATTTAATACTACTACAACTTGCTTGATTGAGATTGGGAACTTAATTCCAACAATTCTATGCCAGAAGTGTGGGGAAAAGTTAGAGTTTACGTCTCTCAGAGGGCATAATGAGTTAAGATATTTATGTACACACAATGCCAAACAGACATAAATGAGAAGACTCCTGTTGATCCAGTTGACAAACTGAACCATCTTTGATTATCAGTAAATTCTTTGAAGCCCCCAGTACTTGCTAAATGAGCCAACATTCCTATTATTGCTAATGATGAACAAATATTGCATGTGGACTCAAGAACATGGATTTATACACACAAGAGTTGATCTAGCCACCTGGGTAGCAAAATGTTCAGCCTAACATCAATGCAAGTTACTGCAGAGAGCCCAGTAAAGAACTGGTACCAGAGACTCAGATATCTGGTGTCAGAGTTATTAGAGTCACATAGTTACTCATGAAGTGAACAATGATTTGTCTTCACGGGTATAGATATATTATGTTTACAGGACAGTTCTAAAAGAAATCACAAAAACCTTTTTCATTGTCATGAAATAGCACAAAAATTACCTCTAATTAAAATTACAGCACAACCTAGTTATGTGGCCATGAAGAACAAATCACTAAACTTTCCTTTCTTTTCAGAAACATCTGATACAATACAATTGACCTTGACTCAGATTCTTTGATTAACTTTCAATGGAAAGTGGCAAAAGGACAATAGGCAACCTAGACAAGTTGTATCAGATCCTATTTGCTTGAGCACAGGGCAGACAGCATGGTGGAAAGAGGTTCCACAAATTGGTTCAATGAGGGGAGCTGGACAATGGGTTTTATTGGTCGGGGGATGCAATGGTGTCGGTGTAGTTTTGGGACACAGCAGCTCTATTTGCACAAGGCCTAGTGTTCTGCGATTGCACTGTTGCTTCAATTGAACACGACACATTCAAATGGCAGCATGGCTCACTATTACCATGCCAAGAACACACATATCAGTTGCATTGGATGACTCTGGCAATGAGGGACCTTTGCTGTGTAGTTATGGTATACATACTTTTTGCTTTTGATTGGACTGGAGCTGGAGAAACATGTAGTCCCACTGGAGATGGATACATGTCAAGTGGAGAGAAACTTGATTTTGTGAGTCCTATTCAATCCTGTCTCAAATGACAGAATGATCTGCTGAAATCTCTGTGACCATACCACCTGAAAGACACGTGACGACACAAAGCAATGGTGTGCATTCCCATATTGTTTGATATTCACTTAAGAACTTTACCTAATTCAACACACTTTCCCCTATAGTCAGATTAAACCAATCTGTGAATACAACCTGGAGGTCAGAGTGGCTCATGTAATGATTACATGTGATTACGTATTGCATACGATACATATTCCATATGATATTAGCACCATAATCCACTTGAATATTTTTGATTCTTGTCCTTGTAGGTTTGAGTCTGTTATGTTTTGAAACTTCTTGCACACAGAAGGATTGACTCCACCAATGAAAAAGTCATTATTTTACATTTTAAGTGGGCACTAACCACCATCCTACAATTAGGTTGAGCTCCCCAGTTGTTAAAACAAGAAAGAAGAAATCACCATGGTACACTCGATTTTAGTTAATAAAGGAAAATAGTTGCTTCCCACAAATGAGGACATAGAAGTCTATTCTTGTACTCTCCTAGTCATTCCACATACAGTAGAAGGCAATGAGAAACTGAGGGTAAGTAATGAAACAGAACCATAATAGATTTGATGGATGCTTGGATGGCATTCAGGAGTAGGAAGTTACTATCATCACTTTGTTAATTATTTTCTGGTTGTTTTGTAGATCCTTCCTTTCTTGTTCTTTTTTTTCCTCCTTCCTTTGAGACTGTAAAATTTTTCTCTAGTGATATGATTTGATGCCTTACTTTTTTATCTTTAATCATCTATAGGTTTTTACTGTAACCATGATGATATTTATAAAAACCTAAATTTAATCACATAAACTATACTTTACTCCATAATATCTGTATGTTAAGTTATTTCAGGGGCCAGAGCTGTGATGTAGCTGCTAAAGCCGCCGCAAGCATTGCCAGCATCCCATATGGGTGCCGGTTTGAGACCCGGCTACTCCACTTCTGATCCAGCAATCTGTTATGGCCTGGGAAAGCAGTAGAAGATGGTTCAAGTTCTTGGGCCCCTAAACCCACGTGGGAGACCTGGAAGAAGCTCCTGGTTCCTGTCTCCTGGCCTTAGATCAGTGCAACTCTGGCCGTTATGGCCAACTGGGTAGTGAACCAGCGGATGGAAGACCTCTCTCTCTCTCTCTCTCTTTTTCTCACTCTCTCTCTCTCTCTCTCTCTCTCTCTGTCACTTCTTCTTTCTCTGTAACTCTTTCAAATAAAAAAAAAATCTTTAAAAAGTTATTTGATTTTATTTCTGATTCATGCATAATGATTGTACATATATATATATGTGTGTGTGTGTGGAATATATGTTGTATATATATATATATATACAGTATATGTAGAATGCATTGTAAGCTTTTGGGTAATGCAGATACTGTGTAGTTATGGAATCAGTATGTAAGTATATACACAACCTTAAAATCCACCAATTCTTCAACCAAAACAAAATACCCCATTAATATCATTTTGAAATATAAAGTGTGTTATTATCAACTACAAGCACCATACTATACCACAGAACAGTAGAACTTATTCCTTCTGCTAAACGTTCTATTGTATCCATTGGCCACTCACTCCCCATTTCTGCACCTGCCTAGTCTCCCCAACCGCAGGAAACTACTAGTTTTCAACTTATCTGAGATCAACATTTTAAGATTCTGTTTTTTTTTTTTTGGACAGGCAGAGTGGACAGTGAGAGAGAGAGACAGAGAGAAAGGTCTTCCTTTGCCGTTGGTTCATCCTCCAATGGCTGCCGCAGTTGGCGCGCTGCGGCTGGCGCACCGCACTCATCCGATGGCAGGAGCCAGGTGCTAGATGCTTTTTCCTGGTCTCCCATGGGGTGCAGGGCCCAAGCACTTGGGCCATCCTCCACTGCCCTCCCGGGCCACAGCAGAGAGCTGGCCTGGAAGAGGGGCAACCAGGACAGAATCCAGCGCCCCGACCGGGATTAGAACCAGGTGTGCCGGCGCCGCAAGGCGGAGGATTAGCCTATTGAGCCAAGGCGCCGGCCTGACATTTTAAGATTCTATATATGAAAGAGACCATGCACTATCTGTCCTTCTGTGTCTAGCTTATTTCAGTTAATATATTCTACAGGCACTTTCAAGTTGTCAGAAACTGTAGTATTTCCTCTTTTTATAGCTGAATAGTTTTCTATGAAACTCTACAACATGTCTTTTTCTTTATCCATTCACTGATGAGTATTTAAGTTGATATCTTATTTTGGATGTTGTAAATCTATTTGACACACAGATTTAATTTACTTTGAATATATGCTCAATAACCAGATTTTTGGATTGTACTCTAATTCCATTTTTAATTTTTTGAGATATGCCTGTACTAATTTACATTCCTACCTACAGTTTAAAAGTCCTTCTTAAGGGCAGGTGTGAAGTGGCAGATTTAGCCACTGCTTAGGACACCTGCATCCCCTATTGGAGTGACAGTTTGAATCTCAGCTACTCTGCTTCTGACCCAGGTTCCTACTAAAATGCCTGAGAAAGCAGCAGATGATGACCGAGTAGCTGGGTCTCTTGCCACTTATGTGGGAGATTAGGATGAACTTTCAGGCTCCTGGCATTTGCCTGGTGCAGTCTCAGCTGCTGTGTGCATTTGCGGAGTAAAACTGTAGCTAGGTGATTTCTGTCTCTCTCCCTCACTGCCTTTCAACAGGTTTGTAAATAAATACACTTTAAAAAGTCTTCCTCTTAACTGACATCCGACCCAGCATTTATTGAATCTTGTCTTTTTTATAGTACACATTTTTAAGTGAATTGAGTTTTCATTGTAGTTTTCATTTATGTTTCCTGATGGTTAGTGAAATTGAGCATTTTTTTCATATATGTGTTGGAATTTTTATCTGTTTTGTGAGAAATTTCTGTTCAGGTCTTTCATCTTTTTTTAGTCATTTTGTTATTGTTACTACTATTACTATTACTGTTGAATTGAATTCCCTCAAGTTCTAGATTTTAACCTTTTGTCAGATGTTTACATCAGACAACAAAGGTTGTCTACTGTGTAGTATGTGTATTTTGGGGGTCATTTCAAAATTTCTTACCCAGAAAATGTCATGAAGAACTTGTATGGTTTTTAAGAATATCATGGTTTGAGAGGTATGCATTTAAGTCTGGATCATTTTGAGTTGATTTTTTAGTATGGTCATAGAAAATGATCTAGTTTAATGGAGCTACATGTGATTATTTAATTTTCTTAGAGTTGTTTATTTACTTATATTTTATTTTACATTTTATTTAGGGATGGAGAGAAAGATAGAAAGAGACAGGTAGAGGAAAAGAGACCTTCCATCAACTTCCACTGATTTCCAAAAATTCTCACAACTTCTAAGGCTGGTATAGGCAGAAGTCAGGTTCTGGAAACCCAATATAGATCCCCTAGGTAGGCAGCAAGAACCTTATTACTTGAACCATCAATGCTGCCTCGGCAGGAAGCCAGAGCTAGTACTTGGAACCAGATATTGGACCCACATTCTTGAAAATGGGACATATACACCTTACCAGCCAGTTTCAATGCCAACCTAAATCTTTGGAATGGGAAATTTAATCCACTTACATTCAAAGTTAGTACTGATAGATAAGCACTGACCTGGCATTTTGATGATGGGTTGCTTCTCATACCTGCTCTGGTAGCGCATTTGGCGTTGTCATGTATTCTCATAACGTTTACTTCTGATGCAGGACTCCCTTCATAATCTCTTGCTAGGCTTGTTCGGTGAGGTGAATTCTCTCAGTTTTTGTTTATCTAGAAAATGCTTTATTACTCCTTCATGTTTAAAGATTCGCTTTGCTGTATATAATATTCTTGGTTGGAAATTTTGGCTTTGTGTTTATTTTTTTCTTTTAAGACCATGAATGTATCATCCTATTTCCTTCTGGCCTTAAGGTTTCTGCTGAGAAGACGTAGGTTAATCTAATTGATTTTCCATTACAATTAACTTGACATTTTTATTTTACTGTATTTGTATGTCTCTTCTTTCCCTTAATTTTTGGCAAGTGGAGTACAATATGCCTTGGAAATGATCTTTTTTGGTTGAATCTTCTTGGGATCCTTTGAATTTCTTGTATCTGGATGTCTATGTCTCCTTCAAGACCTGGGAAATTCTTAACTATTATTTCGTTTTTTGAGTTCTCCACACCTTTTTCCTTTTATTCTCCTTCAGGAATACCTAGAATAAGCACATTTGGTCCTTTAATGCTATGTAATATGTCCCGTAGACTTTCTTCATTCTTTTTGATTCTTTTATTTTTTTTTCTGGTTAGGTTATTTAAAATTTCTTGTCTTCAAGGTCCATAATTCTTTCCTCTAGTAAGTCTAGTATGCTGTTAAAGCTCTCAATCATAATATTTATTTCACTGAGTGAAGATTTCATCTCCAACATTTGCATTTGGTTCTTCTTAATGATTTCTCTTTCCTTAGTAATATTTTTATTCTTGTCATTCATTAATTTCCTCATTTATTTAATCTGTCTAACTGTATTCTCTTGAATCACATTCAGCTTCATTATAATCACTCATTTGATTCTGTATCTGATACTTCAAAGATTTCCTTCAGCTCAGGATCTAATTCTAGAGGAATATTTTGTTGTCTTGGAGGTGTCACATTATGGTACTTTTTCATAACTCTTGTGTCCCCTAAATTGACATTTGCACAATTGACATAATAGCTTCTTCTTTTATGGAGTTTTTATTGCAAAAGAGTTTATGGTTTAGCTGGAATGAAATGTATAACTTGGCTTGTTGCTTTGCCTTTTGTTCTAGGTGAGCCCAGGAGTGCAGTGCAGTGATTATTTTGTCTTAGTCAATGTCAGAAGCATCTATAAGTGACACAGTGGTCTAGTCTGCTGCAGTTCATAGGGATAGAGATGTGCCCTTGAAATGAATATACGCTTCTACTGGGGTGTGCATCACTGTCCATAGAGAGTTCAATGCCACTCTCCCTGGGGGTTGTGCAAGCCAGGGCCACCTCCTTGGTGCTGATGTAGACAAAGTTCAGCCAGAGATGTTTTCATTGTTGTACCAAACTTCTTGAGTGGCAGAAAGAATGATTTAGTTCAATTAGAAATTATGACAAAAGAGAGTTGATCCCCAGGGTAGGAACTTTTTAGTACTTAAAGAACATTATTGGCTCTTACAGTAGGACATAATAGAGTAAATGTTTAGCCTCTGTTTCAGATAAAGCAAATTTGCCAGACCTCAAAAAATCATACTCAGTTTTTCTGTTTTTACTCAGTCAATAAAGGTAAGCATTATATTTAAATTCAATCAAAACAGACATGAAATGTTTTTTTCCAACACAAGTGTATTTTTAAATATAACCGTATTTTAGCATCTAAAAGGAATACCTTGTTAAAGAAAAATTTTAAATAGATTTGTATTCTTATTTTCTTAAAATTTCAAAACTGATTCTGATAGCTTTTATCTTTTCTTAATTCAATTCAATTCTTTGTTAAATTATTCTAAAATCAAATGAATACAAATGCAAAGTAATTTTAAAATAATGAACCTGTGTATAAAGACTATCATAACTCTGATCACCATCCTTGGCATTTTAAATCAAAACATTTATTAAATGATTAAGTATGTATTTTAAGCGGATAACTTGCATAAAGTCTAAGAATAGCATCCAAATATTCACGGTTTAAACAACCAATGATCCTACTGGGATCAAAGGGACTCCTTTTATTATTTGACTTTTGTTCATGCATTAAAGTGTAGGCTGAATTAAATTTAAATGAACAGGTGAATAAACTTTGACCATTGTTTTGTAGGATGGCATATTAAGAAAGGATATTGCTGCATATTCTTGTGCACTTTAAATCATATCATCTGACCATCTTAAAGACTCAGTTATAGCACTTTTATAATATCCATAGTCAGATGTTCATGACTAGATGTGTCTAATTATGGAAGACTGTATAAGATCTTAAATTCTTTAATATTTGTTATGGATTATTATAGCTTTTAAGTTTATATTTATATTTCTTTTCTCAATCAAAAAATCCTCAAGATGCCTAAATTTCATATACACTGTTTCTACTACCCCTTTTGCATCTGTTTTTGAAACTGAAAGCTCGATTACTATCAACACTTAATACTGTTAGAATATGGTTTTAGATGTCTCCCCTTCATTGACATTCAAATTGCTTAACATATATCATAAAAGTTATTCAGCACATACTACAACTAATGAGATGAAATGCTGTTCCTTAAAGATTGAATTAAAATGCTATCATTTGTACATACTCCCACTTCCCAACTCCTTCCCAAATATACACTCAGACACACATGCACATAAATAAGATACATTTAATATACAACAGTTGTGGACTGCATTTTGGCTAGAAACTTGTGCCTATACCTTGGAAACAATCCCAAAGAAAGAGTTAATTTGATACATTTTTAATTTACCAAAGAAGTTAGTAAATTGTATGAAAAATGCATAAACCATCAAAAGAATCTTATTATCTAAGTTTAGAGACAGGAAACAACATAATAAAGATAAATAATCATACTTTAATGCATTTCCAAGAACCCGCGAGCACACAAACACACAGGAAAAGAGTGAATAGAATCAGGCAAGTCAATAGAATAACAATAGTTAGTGAGTAATTTAAGTTAGTCAGTAATTTAAGAAAATCTTAGGGATGACTTGCTGCTCCTTCTGTACTGGTACAAGGGATATGTAATTTCAAAATACAAGTAAAATTGTATTAGTGTTGCTGCTTCCAAGTAAACTTGTATGTGTGTATATATACAAATATATATATATATATATATGATATATGCATGAGAAATTAACATGGCAAATCATTAAAATTGTAAATGTAAAAATATATAATTTTAAAGGTGTATATACTAGTTATAATTAATTTTTAATCACAAAATTTAGGTAAGCCTGACTCCTACCTACACCTTGAGGATATCTGAACAGGAAGAGCATTTTTGAATGACTTGTTTTCATACTGTAAAATATGAATAAAATTATGACTGTTGACTTCAGTAACATTCCACTGAGGTGCAAACCAAGTTTTGAAGATTAAAAAATATCCCATAACATTTTATTGTTAGCTATTTAGTATTTTTAGTAATAAAATTACCTAGAAATGCAGAATGTTAGAAATGAAAAAGACATTGGGTATATCACATGATTATTATCACTTACTAAAATAAATTAACTCCTCAAAACTATTGCTCTGTAAAATTAATTTTGAAAGGATAATAATATGTATCATATTTGAGTGGGCAGGACAAAAATATGGTCCTTAAAGAATGGAATTGTTTCTATATTGAACATGAATTCAGATTTAGAGTTTTACTGTGTTCAAGTAAATAACAAAATTTAATATATTTCATCATCAGTAGCAAAGAACTATATCTCATAGATGAAAAATATTTTTCATATAAATGCATTTGGTAATGATAAATTTCACTAAACAGTAGTTTTAGAGCAAATAGAAGTTGTAGATTTTATTATTGGGAATTGCAAAAACCAGAGAGTGTGATACCTTGGAATATACCTAAGAAATCAAAGTTCAGAGATAGTGAAATAATGTATTTCACTTAATTCATTTCTACAGATGAAATACAAAGAACTAAATGCAGAAGACAATGTTACCATAGGGATGCAATTTGTACTCCTGGGATTTTCTGACCTTCCAAACCTTCAAGGGTTCCTCACTGTGGTGTTCTCCATCATTTACATGATTATCTTAATTGGAAATAGCCTCATAATAATAATAACAAGGCTTGACACTGCACTACAGAAGCCCATGTATTTTTTCCTACAAAATTTTTCCTCACTGGAAATCTGTTACGTGTCTGTCACCCTCCCTAGGGTGCTCTTCAACCTTTGGACTCGGGATAGAAGCATTTCTCTACTAGACTGTGCCACACAAATGTGCTTTTTCCTTATGTTTGGAACTGCAGAGTGCTTCCTCCTGGCTGTAATGTCCTATGACCGCTATGTGGCCATTTGCAACCCTCTGCACTACCCTCTGGTCATGAACCACAAGATGTGTGTTCAGCTGGCGGTTGGCTCCTGGGTCAGTGGAATCCCAGTCCAGATAGGACAAACATGGCAAATATTCTCCCTGCATTTCTGTAGCTCCAACCTAATTAACCACT
>CM027387.1:97697381-97714326 GCA_015711505.1 Sylvilagus bachmani | reverse complement strand
TAGGCTCTAGTCATGAGTTGCCGAGGCTATGGAAGCCTTTAGGGTTCGCCGACTTCGATCTTATTCCGACAGGGTCATAGTCAAAGTGGAAGTTCTCTCCTCCCTTCAGAGAAAGGTACCTCCCTCTTTGATGGCCCCGCTAAAAGTCAGATATTCTATGATGTTATTTATATTTGATATGTGGAGATGATGAAAAATGTTTTGGAAGTAAGTATGGGAAAAGTCTGTAAAAGGCTGTGAATATATGGATACTAGAAAACAAAGAAGCATTTGCTTTAAAAGTATGCATTTATAGTATATGAAGTAAGTCTCAATAAATATGCCACTGAAAACCAGACATAATTCATGGAGATAATGTGGATATTGCTTCAAAATGGAAGAAAAATGAATACTAGAAAGGAGTTGGAAATGATTGTATGGGGTATATCTGAGTTTCAGTAGATTCTGTTTTATAGGACAAAGATAGTGTACTTCATAGTACAAAAATGCATATATATATATATATATATATATATATACAGATAGCAGATTTTCACTTTTAGCAGATTAATTTTCACTTTTCATCCTGATCAAATTCATTACAACAATGAAGAATTTAAGTTCAAACTTTTCAAGAAGTTTTGACACAGTCATGAGGGAAAATACAGAAACAAAAAAATAATTAATCAGACTATCACACAACACCAACTCCTGAGGGAAGTAGCTTCAGAGAATTAAATCCCAAATGCTACCCTGGAAGATAAAATTCTATCTGCTTTGTGTTCAGGTACCAACGACCTGAGCATCTCAGGTAAGTTCTTGAGTTTTCAAATACAAGAAAACAAATTAAAAACATCCTATTTTTCGAAAAAATATGAGTTATTTGTAAATTAATCAATTTACTCCACTTTACCTAGTTCAACAAAATTTGAAAGCTGTTGACTAAAAATAATATTTTATTATCATAAATAAAGGGCTCTAATGGAAATTATTACTGTCCAAAATTATATTTTAATGATTTAATTTTAATCTAGATTAATGATAGATTTGTTATTCATTTTTCACTGAGCCAGAACATGTGTGAATTTAAGGTTTTTTGTGTTAATTGAAAATTAGAGTATCACATTACAAATACCAATATGTGAAAAAAATTCAGATCTACATGAACCTCATGCCATGTATATTAAACCTAAAGAATCCAGCACATATTCATCACCACATTCTAATTCCTCTAGACCGATATGCATTCACACACACAGATATATGCCACATACATAGATACACAGATACCAAGAAGAAAATTCCATGTATCTCAATACTGTATGCTGACACTTATTCCATTTACATGTTTTAATATAAAAGTGCACCCAAAATCCAATGCAGAGAGCAGGGAGTTATCTAAGTGATTAAGACACACGTGTCCACATTGGAGTGCCTGGGTTCAGTACCCAATTTTGACTCCAGCGTCTTGCTAATATAGACTGTGGGAAATAATAGCGATAACTCAGATTTTTAGACTTCTGCCACCTGCATGGAAACATGGACTGAGTTACCTGTGTGTGGCTTTATCCTCAACCCAGATCCAACTGTTGTGTGGGCATTTAGGGAGTAACCCAGTGAATGTGAGTTCTTTGTGCTTATCTTCTCTTTCTCTTTCTTTTTCTCTGCCTCTCAAACAAATAAACTCTTTAAAAGTCAAAATGCTATAACTAGTACTGAAACAGTATTTTTATACTTTGTGTTTCTGTGCAAACTGATGAAATTTTTACATAGTATATACTGTATCGATCTTCTGTATATAAAGATAATTAAAAATGAAATAAAAAACTTGGTGTTAAATTGGAACTTGCATAGAAAATTAATCAATTTAAAAAAATATATCATGTAGGATCTCTGTCCTTAATATGCTATACATTGTGAATTAATACTGTAAGTAGTACTACAACAGTATTTTTCACTTTGTGTTCCTATGTGAGAGCAAACTGTTGAAATCTTTACGTAATATATACTAAACTGATCTTCTGTATATAAAGAGAATTGAAAATGAATCTTGATGTGAATGGAAGGGGAGAGGGAGTGGGAAATGGGAGGGTTGTGGGTGGGAGGGAAGTTATGGGAGGGGGAAGCCATTGTAATCCATAAGCTGTATTTTGGAAATTTATATTCTTTAAATAAAAGCTTTTAAAAAAAAAGTCAAATATTCCTGTTAAATGGTGATGAGTCTACTTTTTAGCACTTCACTTTGAATTAAGAGGAGACTCATCCTTCGGTACCAGATTTCTGATATAAATGATAATGAGCACGTGATAAATCAATAATAATATATACGATTATAATACATATTTTATATCTTATTAAATAATAAAGACAGCATAGACCAGAAACAGTGCATAATAACATAGTAATTCTCTTTATCATCAACCAATGACATATTGATTTTATTTAGAATTAATGCAATAATAAAATTTTTTTGAATATTTGGAGAACATAATGATTGTAGTTACTTTTTTGTTATTGTAAATCTCACAAGCATAAGAAATGCATAGTTCTGTTACTTATAGTGTGACTGTGTAATTTTTTCTTGCATAATGCTTGATTAATGAAATAGTGATACATTAACTATTTGAGTGCACTCCCTGTGATATGAAAGATAAAGCAAAGAGAAGTAAATAAATTTCTGGAAAGTTTCACAATTAATGAATGGTATCTAGATTTCAATAAAGTTTCCAACTAGCTAGCTTAAATTTCTTTATTATTATCAACTATACTGCCTCTTTGCAGAGTAACACATGACAGGTTATTTTGCTGAGAACTAGAATCAAAATTGCAAATACATATGGTGTTTTCTTACTGATATTTTACAGATGCATAGAAGAATTAAACATCTACCTGTAATTGTTTTATCATTTCTTCAAAAGTTAAACAGAAATAAAGAGAAATGGACAGAGGAAACTGTTCCTCCTTGAATGAATTCATTTTCCTGGGAATCACTACTAATACTGATACCAAACTGATTCTTTTCAGTATGTTTCTACTTGTCTATCTCATTAATCTTCTGGCAAATCTTGGAATGATCATCTTAATTAGACTGGATTCCCGGCTGCACACACCAATGTACTTTTTCCTCAGCCACCTCTCTTTCTGTGACCTCTGTTACTCCACTGCAATTGGACCCAGGATGCTGGTCGACATATTTGCCACAGACAGGTCAATTCCCTTCTATGGCTGTGCTCTGCAGTTCCTGATCTTCTGTATCTTTGCAGACTCTGAGTGTCTGCTGCTGGCAGTGATGGCCTTTGATCGCTACAAGGCCATTAGCAACCCCTTGCTCTACACAGTCAACATGTCCAGCAGGGTGTGCTCCCTGCTCATGGCTGGGGTTTACCTGATAGGAATGACAGATGCATTGATACATACATCATTAACATTCCGCTTATGCTTCTGTGGGTCCAATGAGATTAATCATTTCTTCTGTGATTTGCCTCCACTGTTCCTCCTTTCCTGTTCTGACATTCAAGTCAATGAGCTGGTATTATTCACCATTTTTGGTTTCATTGAACTGAGTACCATTTCGGGAGTTTTTGTCTCTTATTGTTACATCATCTCATCAGTTTTGAAGATCCGTTCTGTTGAGGGGAGGTTCAAAGCTTTCTCCACCTGCACTTCCCACTTAACTGCAGTTGCGATTTTCCAGGGAACAATTCTCTTCATGTACTTCAGACCAAGTTCTTCCTACTCTCTAGATGAGGACAAGATGACCTCACTGTTTTACACCCTGGTGATTCCCATGTTGAACCCTCTGATTTACAGCCTGCGGAACAAGGATGTGAAAGAGGCCCTAGAGAAACTGAAAAATAAAATGCGTTCTTGAATACTTAGGTTCTGTTTACATATAATTCATAGTTGTTCCTTTGTAAAATTTATATTGTATGGTACACAAGAAATGAAATTTTGACAAATAGTTTAATAAAATGAGAACTTTTTAAAAACTGATGTATTTGAAATATTACAAGTCTCCAAATAAAACTATTGATCAGGAAATATTGCAGTTCCCCAAATATGTCATGTTTAGATATGTGTTTTTAATTCATATTTGGATAAAACACTGTGGAAAATATTCCTAACTCTCTTATGTGCCAAAAATTTATTGTCTTCTCACTCAGACATTATTTAAGGTATCCTTAGATTTATTAAGCGTCTTTAATTGCATATTTGAACATGTAGATGCTTTGTAGTTTCTGGAATTCCAAAAATACAATGCATTGATTTTAATCCCTGTAGGCTCCCTGAATGTCTGATATTGAATGACAAATTATTGGTAGTATTTCTAGGAAATTTACAATATTAAAATAAATAAATAAATTAAACATTGGGTAAATAGCTTATAATGCCTGTTCTATCTATGGTTCTACAGAAATAGACAACCCAACATCAAACTCTTTATCTATTTTAGCCTGTCTATTTAAATACTGATTATTTTCGTTAACTATGAGGGTATTTAGAATGTTCATGGGGAAAGTGGAATTAGTAGATAAGCTTTGGTTAAAAGATTTTGAACTACATCATAATTTTTTCTTGACACACATTTTCCATGAATGAGGGCCCCTCCAGTGCACATTTCATAAACTATTTGTACCAAACTAAACTAATATTTTAGATCTATTTGCCATGAACTTTCAAAATTATTTATGAGCTTCATTTACAGAGACAGGGGTGAAAATCTTCCATGCAGTGGTTCACTTCTCCCATACCCACAATAGCTTAGGCTAGGTCAGGCTGCAGCCAGGAGGATAAAACTTCTTCTGGATATCCCACACTTCAGTTGCACTCACCTTTGATCCATCATCTACTGCCACCCACAGGGAATGTTATCAGGAAGCTGGAATCCCAAGATGCAACTCCAACTCCAGTACTCCAGTGTGAGAATTGTGCGTGTCCCAAGCAACCGTGCCATGAATCTTTTGATGCCCCTCACATGTCATATCTCTAAACCACATTCTTTTCACATATCCAATCATGATATGATAAAAATTACTGTCTTTCTACAATATTGTCAGAGACTGCTTATAATGAGCTAAATTACGGGCACTATCCTGTATCTTGAATCCTTCCTTTGCTCTTGCCTTTTAACTCCCTTAACAAAAGACAATGGTATACATATTACATTTATTATAATAATACAGCAAATAGATCCATGCTGGTAGTAGTCTATATAAATACTTTGGCTATAATAGAACAGTATTAATGTTCAAATGAAGCAGTAAGTAACAATTTTGTCCTGTGTTAAAGTCAGATGCAGCAACTTTTAATCTCCCTGGACATCCTTCTCTCTCATACTCTAGAGCCTACTATGAACACGTTAACCAATGTAACTCTAAATTACGGTGGTGTTTAACAAGTGAACCTTCCCTTACAGAGTGCATGTCCTCCTCTGAAAAAGATGGAAGTAACATAGACTATTTCTAAAGTCATTTCCAGCTAGTGCTTTCTGAACCCGTAAACCATGGTTATATTTCTTTGGGAATGTGCTTTCATTATTGAAAAATTTTGAAAAGAAAAAAAATTGGTCACTTAAACTTCATACAAAAGAACTGAACTAACATCTTTGGGCTATCTTGACTTGAAATAGTAACAATGATGTATATTTGAAAATAGGAATTACAGAAGGTCAAACACTGAAACATGGTCCTTTTAACTTGAGTTAAAATTTTAGAGACTTCATTGGAGGTGGATACATACCTCTATTCATGCAGAAATAATTAAAATTAATGCCTCAGTACAGCATTATGATCCACTTAGACAATGGTTGTTTTGTAAAACTGTGTGATGATAACCTATAGAGCTGTACATTTAAATGCCGAAGACCCAATCCCTCCATGAATACCGAAGATGAATGACTATGCCCACATAACGACATAGAAAGTTATTCACCGCTGAATTATTTTAATAGCATAAAAACGGTAAGCAATCCATATATTATATCAGGAGTTGCAAACTTCCCCTGTGAGATTTAATAGTATATACTTCAGGGTTTTCAATTCATATGAGCTCTCACAATCACTCATGTTTTCCCTTTTTTGTCACAGAAGCAATCATAGTTAAGACATTAATAAAACAGTGCTCAGAGTTCTAACAAAAAAATTATGGTCCAAAGTTTGCTGATTTAGTAATGATTTTTCTAGTCTAGTTCTCAGTGAAGAGATGTTTCTATTCCTCAAATTATATTGACGAGTTATATTTTAATGGATCATTTCTTATACATACATTATACTCTAAAGAGGTTTTCTAAAAATAAATTGACTTTCAACTTTTAAGCCAGGTATGATTGTTTTATTTTAAATCTAGTGGTTTCTTGTATCCAGTAAGTGTTGAAAATATGTTTGTAAAATGAATTAATATCATGCACAAATTTTATTGACTATATAAGTACATAATTAATTGTTACATTACTGAAAGCACTACCTTGGTTGTATGACAAAAATATCTTTATTAATCCACAGGCATATCAAGTCCTTCTTCCAGCACTTATTATGATTTAATATCAGTATCATGCAAAAAACTTTTCAAAATATGCCAGGATGCAGGCAAAATGTTATTTTCTGAAGAAGGCAGTTTCCTAGGTGGCTGTCAACTACTTACTATATTTGTGTTGCAAGTCACTGGAGCACCAGAAAACCTCAGTATATTTACCGTTTTTACACTTGATTATTTCCTAATGAATAAAAATTTCCTGAAGACATTATGTTTTCAATTGTTTAAGAGCATCACTCTCCATGAAAACCCAAAACCCTATGGGTGTTGCATTTGATCATCCAGTTTGTATGATTAATATAGCTGTACAGATGATACTTTAAATCGGAGTGGCAGTGGGTGGCAGTTAGTCAAATCAGAGTGGGTGGGGGATATTCCTCCAGCTCGACCTGCATTAGTCCCTTCCTTAGGAAGCTGATGCTGTTTTAACTTCTTGATACATACTGCATCATAAAGGGAACTGGAATGCATCAAGCCAACTCAATGAATCCAGGAGCAAAGATCCATTTGTGGTGTAATCCACTTATAGGGAGAAACAGAATAGGCAATTCTGCAGATAGAAAAGAGAATAAAGGTATCCAGATGTAGAAGGGAGGGAGAGGGAGTGGGTTGTTATGGGTGGAATAAAATACTCTAAGCAGGCAGGGGATGGTCATACAGTGCTGAGAATTTTCCACCATGTGAATTTTACCTGGATTTACTAAAAAGAAAGGAAAACCATCCTGGATCCTGACAAAACAGAAAGTGACCTTAAGGAATTTAGCATCCCTGAGGACGAGGAAGTACTTGAAGGAAAAATGAGCCGGAAAAGACAGCAGAAAGCTGTGACCAAGAACAACTTCATATTCCTCATATGTGCACTAGAGAAGAAATAATGATCTGTAAAGCTCTTGGGTAATACAAATGCATCAGTTTCTTAAGACTGATGGAGTACTTGCTGCTAATCACTTAGGTGGTTTGAGCTTACCCTCATCAATATCTCCACTGGATTACATGGGCATTTTAGAATTAAGATCACCACAAACCTTGAAATACACAAACATATTTAGTTTCCATTAAGAAACAACAATCTACACGTTGACTGAAAATATTTACAAGCTATACATTGAACAAGGAGTTAGTACATACCAAATATAAGTACATACTAATGCATAGCAAAAATAAAGGTGTTATACGACTGTTGAACTCTTTATTTAGTATAATCTTATGTGCATACAGTTAAATGAAAATAGATCTTAGTAAAAAATAAGATGGGAATAGGAGAGGGAGGAAGAAGGGTGGGACTGTGAGTGGGAAGAATCACTAGGTTCCTAAAGTATTTATGAAATGCTTGAAGTTTGTATACCTTACATAAAAGGTTTCTGGGAAAAATGTACTAAACACATTTTTCAAAGAACACACACAAATGGCCAACAGGTACATGAAAGATGCTCAACAGTCATCACCAAGGAAATGCAAATCAAAGCAATACTGAGATATTGCTTCACTCCAGTAGGATTGGTTAATATAAAAAAGGTGAAAAACAAGGAGTGTTGGTGAGGATCTGAAGTACAGGGAATTCTGTTGATGAAAACGTAAATTAGGACATGAATTATGCAAAACAGTACGCAGTTTCCTCAAAGAACTAAAAATAGAATTACCATGTGATCCAGCAATCCAACTATACACTATATGTGCAAGGGAGACAGAATCAGTCTGTCATAGAGACATCTGGACTCCAATGTTTGTACCAGCACTATTCACAAAAGCCAAGAAATGGAATCAACTTAAGTTACCATCCATGTTGAATGGAAGAGAAACTGTAGCATATTCACACAATGGAATAATACTCTTCCTTAAAAATGATTAAATCTTGTCACCCACATCATGCATGGAAATCCAAGTCATTACATTAAGCAAGGTAAACCAATCACAGAAACACAAATATCATATGATATCGCTTATATAAGGAGTCTTGAAAAAAAGGTGACCTCACATTAAAAAAGCATAATGGTGGTTTCCAGATGCTCTGAAGGTAAGAAAATAGAGGATGTGTGAAAAGGCTGATTAATGGCTACTAAGTTATAGCTAGATAAGAATAAGAATTCTGGGTTGTATTCCACTATAGAGTGACCGCATCAATACTGCTGTTCTGTAAATATTTCTACAAAAATTAGAAGATACAATTTTAGATGTTTTCACTATAAAGAATTATTAAACATTTGAGGAGATAGACATATTTACCATGACTAGAGATTATACAATCCATACATCCACCATAATCTTACATAGTACCCATAAATATGCACAGTTATTGCCTATAAGAATTCCCATTAAAATGAATTAAATCAAATTATTTAGAATCCCCTTTGCCAAAATTAAAAGGGTCTTAATTTCAGTGGTATTAGATTGATGAAATCCCCACCTCACTAGAAAGCAAGGGGTGTGTGCAACGAAGAAAGTAAACAAATGGGAAGCACCCATGTAAGCAAGCAGAAAACGTAACTCCCATGTGGGGTTTCAAAAATGACAAGAAATTGTCTGAACTACTCAGTGCATAAACAACTACATGCCAAACATATCCTACTTATCTCTGTCCTCAACTTGTACACTTGCTGGCTTAATCACAATTAAATAGACTCAAGGTATACACCTGATGTGGCTATTTATTGTTACCCAACTTGAAATATCACTAGAGAGGAGGCATTTAATGAACACAGAAATATGTACTTGTAAGAGCACTTTCTTGACTGATAAATTATAAAATATCACTTAGGACATGGTCAATCCAGGAAGCTTCCCCAAGGCTGCCAGTTTGCATCATTTCAGTGGAGATTAATTTTCTGATTTTCCATTTTCTCCCAGGAACGGTGCAATGCAGTGCTCGTCCATAGCACCTTCATTACTCCAATGTTGATTACTTTCAGTTTTTCAGTTTAAACAAATATAGCCACATTTCTTGGGTTGGCATTGTGATATACTGAGTTAAGTTTACACTTGCAATGCTAGCATCCTGTATGGGTTCTGATTTGAGATTTGCCTGCTCTGCTTCCGATCAAGCTCTCTGCTAATATGCTTGGGAAAGCACTGGAGGATGGCCCAAGTCCTTGGGCCCCTGCATCCACATGGAAGATCTGGAGGAAACTTCTAGCTCCTGGCTTCAGTCTGGCCAGCACTGGCCACAGTGACCATCTGAGGAGTGAACCAGTGGATGGAAGATTCTCTCGGGGACTTTCCCTCTCTCTGTAACTCTGCATTTCATATGAATAAAACAATACTTAAAAAAAGAACCCACATTTCTGCAAATAGCTATTCTTATTCTTTCTATACTAACCATCAGGATTGAATGTTTTCCTTGTTTAAAAATGATTTTAGTTGATGTCCCTGAGAACTTAGATTTCTAAAATTATTAAAATCATTGATTTTATAAAATTTAAGGTATAATATGAACACGCTTTTGTATGTTTATGATATAGTTGTGTATACATATTTACATATACATCTATAGAAATGCTTAGTCCTCCCACTAAATCATGTTTTCATTAAAATAATGCTTAAAATAATGGTTAAAAATCAACATAGGCATGAATAATTGTATATATCCTAGATGCTAGGTTAAAAATAAATAATCAAAATTTCCAACAACTGGCACAATGAGGGGAACTGGATGGTGGTTTTTAATCAGGTGGAGAGGTGTGATTCTGCCAACATGGCGAATGCACACCAATTTGTGCCAGCACTGGTGTTCTCCACAGTTTTGTTGTTTCTTTTCTGTGTGTCACATTCAAGACAGCAGGACCGCTCCCCATTGCCTCCCCAGGGAAGTTACGTATCACATGCGTTGGACTGCTGTGCTCATGTGAGCTAGCAGTGGGAGAGCTCTTGCTGTGTGATTAGGGTGTAGATGTTCTTTGTTCCTGTGTGAGTTGGAGCTAGCGTCGGACACATAATCAGATCAGGAGATGAATGAAAGTCAGGTCTACAGGAGCTTGATTTTTGAGTCCTGCCTCATGCTGATAAATTATCCTGCTGAATCTGTATGACCATGATGTCTGACAAAACAAAACCACGTTGGTGTGTGGTATATATTTATGATACAAAAACTCCTAGATCAACATGGTTTTTACCTACAACCAAAATTAATCATCAGACTGTAAATAAAATATGGAGGTCAGAGTGTCCCTTCTCATAATTACAACTGTTATACGTCATAACCCACTGAGAGTATTTTTGATTCATATCCCTGAAATATTGAGCCTGTTGTGTTTGGAAGTCATGCAGATGAAAGAAATGCTTCTACCAAGGAGAAGTCATTGTCCTACCGCATTTTATGTAGAAACTACCCCATCATTGGGTTAAACTTCCCCTGTGGTTGGAACAAGCAGAAAGAAATCTCTGCACTGACATGCATACTTGATTTTGCTTACAAAGGTGAAATGAGTTGCTGCACACAAATTAGAGTACCTAATAGGTAATGTACTGCAGTGAAATTGACATTTCAAAATTTGATGATTGTTTATAGCCCCGATTTCTACTGTTGAGGAACAGGGTTTTTTTGTTTTTTGTTTTTTCTTCATACTATTTGTTTAACTCTTTACTTAGTGTAGGGTTAATGTTATGAGTATTAAGTGGACTGAAAATAGATCTTTGTAAAAGTTAAGAATGGGAATAGGAGAGGGAGGAAGAAGAAGGGTGGGATGTGGGCAGAGGGAAGGTAAGGTGGGAAGTATCACTATGTTCCTAAAAATGTATATAGGAAATACATGAAATTTGTATACTACAAATAAAATTTTAAAAAGAAGTCCATTTCTGTACTATCCAATCTCCAGTAGAAGACACTGACAAGTTGAGGAAAACAAATAAACCAGAACCACTACAAATTTTAATATGATGATAATAAAGGTACAGATGGTTAAGAGAATGAAAATACTGGCTGGGGGAATATTTGAAATGCACTTGAAGTGCAAGGAATTTTGAAAGCACAACTGTAAGAGAAGAAATAATTAATAAATTTACAAAATATTTGAATAGATACTTTACAAAAGAAAATATACAGAAGACAAATAATTACATACAAGATACTCATCACTATTAACCATTATTAAAATGTATATTTAGTCCAAAATGAGATAGTGTTACATATTATAATATTGAAAGTTAAAGTGAGAAAAATCACAAAATGACATAATGCCAAATTGGTGAGTAAAACTACACTTTGAATAGTTATAATAGATTTAAAGGTGTATAGGCATGACCCTTCTAAAATCTGAAATATGTTAATTAATTAATCTTTTTAAACACATGCACGCAAATACATTCATGTATAGCTAGAGTAGACATTCTCCTCCATTGTACTTTCTCTGTGTCTGTATCTATAGTACAGGTGTCACAGACATTTATTCTGTTATTTTATAAGTAAGTCTTTGACCGTACTTGAAGATTTTAGATTTTGACCACTGGAAAAAGTCTCTACAGAAATAGAGAATTTTATCCAATCAGATGGCAGACCAGGAACACTCTCTTGCCTCTCTTCTAGCTTAGTGTGGTCTTATGTTTAAATTTTAGATGAAGGATTAGCCTGGGAATTCTGTGTGCCTTCTCTAAACAACTAAAAAAGGTAGAAGTAAGAGAACTTCTCTTCACTTTCCTCCCATATTAGTAGTCCGAGTCTGATGAGACCAATGTGGATACACAGACAGAAGATTCATGTTGGGCAGGTGCCGTGGCTCAATAGGCTAATCCTCCGCCTGCGGCGCCAGCACACAGGGTTCTAGTCCCGGTTGGGGTGCCGGATTCTGTCCCAATTGCCCCTCTTCCAGGCCAGCTCTCTGCTGTGGCCTGGGAGTGCAGTGGAGGATGGCCCAGGTCCTTGGGCCCTGCACTCCATGGGAGACCAGGAGAAGCTCCTGGCTCCTGGCTTCTGGCTCCTGGCTTCGGATCAGCGTGGTGCACTAGCTGCAGCATGCTGGCTGCAGCAGCCATTGGAGAGTAAACCAATGGTAAAGGAAGACCTCTCTCTCTCTTTCTCTCTTTCTCACTGTCCACTCTGCCTGTCAAAAAATAAAAAAAAAAAAAAAAAGAAAGATTCATGTTAAAGATGACCATACTTTCCACTCAGCACTACAACTCTTATATCTGAATATTCAATAACAGGAATAAAAGTCCCTCTAGTTTAAAGCACTGTATATTTGATTTTTAAAAAATATTCGATCTTCTGTATATAAAGATAATTGAAAATGATTTAAAAAAAACTTGGTGTTAAATTGGAAATTGCATAGATAATTAATCAATTTTTTAAAAAAAATATCATATAGGATCTCTGTCCTTAATGTGCTGTACATTGTGAATTAATACTATAACCAGTACTCCAACAGTGTTTTTCACTTTGTGTCCCTATGTGAGAGCAAACTGTTGAAATCTTTACGTAATATGTACTAAACTGATCTTCTGTGTATAAAGAGAATTGAAAATGAATTTTGATGTGAATGGAAGGGGAGAGGGTGAGGGAAAGGGGAGGGTTGCGAGTGGGAGGGAAGTTATGGGGGGGGGGGAAGCCATTGTAATACATAAGCTGTACTTTGGAAATTTATATTCTTCAAATAAAAGTTTTATAAAAATATTTTAGTTTATATCATAAGCAAAATGTAGTTAAGCTTTTATGATGTTTTGAATGCTTATATTTCTTAATGATCATAAAAAATGAATAGAGCCTTGTAATTTAAAGAATTAGTGCAGCCAGTGTATTTTTGTTTCTTATACCAAACTCTTTGAGTGGCAGGCAGAATGGTTTACTTCAATTAGATTACATGGGAATGGAGTTGATCCCCAGGGCAGAGAATACTTACTATGTTCAGAGTATTACTAGCTCTTACAACAGAATATATGAGAGAAGCTGATTATATAAAAATATATCTGTTATATACAAATATGTTCGCTAACATTTCAAAAAAAGCTTTCTCATTTTCCTTTCTTTTTCGATAGTCATTTAAGGTTAGTATTATATTTAACGTCAATCAGAACAGGTAAGCATGAGCTACTTTTGTCCAACAACAACTTATTTTTAAATGCCTATATTTTTAACACCGGCAAGGAGCACTTAATTATAGAAAATTTTTAAATGTTTTTTTTATATATATAAAGCTTTTATTTAAAGAATATAAATTTCCAAAGTACAGCTTATGGATTACAATGGCTCCCCCACACACAACTTCCCTCCCTCCTGTTACCCTCCCCTTTCCCGCTCCCTCTCCCCTTTACTATTGTTTTTTAACTGCAAAAACCTTTATTCAAATACTGTCCGTTATTTTCTTACTTTAATTATTTTTAAGTTAAATAATGCCAAAAGGCAATGAACTTGTTCATATAATGAGCCTGTGCATTAAAATTATCATCAGTCTCATCATTATCATCATTATTTTAGATGTTAACCTATTTTATATGCATTAAGTCATGGACTAGTATCTCATAAAATACATGGCTTTCTACAACCAATGAGCAAGATAGTAAATTGACCTTATTGGAATGCATTTTTTAATAAATTGCTGTTTCAACATTACAATCATTTTTAGAGTTACTATAATAAATGTGAATATCATGCTTTTTCAAATATGTCCTGAACCTATAGTGTTTGCTTGGTGAATATATATGTATTGTATATATTCTGTATAGTTTTATAGCACTGAAATATTAGCTTGTTTGATATAAGGGAAGTATGTGTTGAGTACCTTTTGGCTAGCCTCATTATTTAATCTTTTAAAAAAAGGTTTAAACTTAAAAAAAAAATTAAACTGGGCTATATTACATGGTCACAAAGTTATGGTTAGAAGGGATGGTCAGGGAAAAACTAGTTTTGAGTGTCTTTGGAGAGAAACATGAGACTAAGTTTTGTTTTCTTTTTTTCTCATTAAAATATCTTATTAATAATTTATTGAAAAAAAAGAAATGCATGTATGTCCAATCCTACTAGTATCAAAGGAGTTTCTGCTTTATTGTGATCATTGTTCATGCTTTAATTAAACTGAAATACTATTTAAATAAAATGTGACTAATCTTTTCAGGATAGTATACTGAAAAAAAAAGCATACCTGTGTTGTCTTATCCACTTGAAATCCAATCATGGTAATTTCACTATTAGCTACTATTTTCTTACCATAATAGAGACACAGATACAGAAATTTAAAATTATGAAATGCTTTTAATATCTTAAACATCTTAATGTTTAGTCTGGAATATTGTAGTTTATAAAGTTTTTTTTTTTTTTCTCAAAGAAAATCCTCAAGATACATAGGTTTTGCACAGACTATTGCTACTCTCCCATTGTGTGAGGTTTTGGAAGCTGAAATCTAAATCTGCATACTCACTTAACACTCCTAGAATGTGTTTTTAGGCTTTTCACTTCTTTGACATGAGTTAATTTCTTTTGGCTTCCAAGTGAGTTAACACATAAAATGGAAAAAGCTATTTAACACATACTGAAAACAATAAGTTGAAGCACTACTTTTGGAAGAGTGATTGAAAAACTACCATTCCTAAACACCCCTACCTTCCATCACCAGTCCCCCAAATATGCACACACTCCCACCCACCAACCTACCTATGCATGTTTAATCTACAACACAGACTAAATATTGGCTAGGAACCAGTGGGCACTAATACAAAGAAGCAACTAATTTGACTTTTAATTTATCCAAATAATTAGTAGATGCAAATCGTAAGTCAAATATCCTATACAATGCATAGAAAAATTTATAAACTATCAAAAGCAGCTTATATCACAGGCATAGAGATAGAAGCATAGAAGATAGTAAGCATAATCATATTCTAACATGTTAATTTGCATCCACACAAAGAAACCATGGGAAAAGACTGTAAAGTACATGAAGTCAATAGAATAATCGTGATTAGTGAGGTCTTGTATAATGTGATTAAATATCAGATGTCAGTTGATATCTCTTTTATACAATAAATGTGTAATTCAGATGTTCATATTCTACTTAGATTTGCTTTCCACAGATAGAAGTCAGGTGAGACTGATTCCTACTTCAGGAGGATTCTTGGATAGAACAAACACATTTGATTCCATTTTTTTCACTATAAAATATAAATAAAAAGTATAGGTGCTGATTTCACAGACCTCACATTTAAATGCAAATCCAGTTTAAAAAAACTCACAATATGAGGAGCTTCAAAAAGCTCATGGGAAATGAAGTAAAAAAATAGGTTTATTCTGACACAAAAATGCTTTTAAACATTTTCATAAAATGTATTTGCCATGAAGGTTTTGAAGCTCCCTGTTTTAAATGGTAATGTTACTAATATGCTTTTATTAATCAAATAGTTAGTTATGCAGAATGTCAAGCTGAATAGAACTTTGAAAAGATTATAAAAAGCTATCATGCATACAAATGAACCAATTTCATCCTTAAAAACAATTTGAATGTTTTGTAAGATATAGACTGTGTTGAATTTTTAATAGTAATTAAAAACATATTTCAGAAATGAGGACAAAAACATAACAACTTAAAAAATCATTGCTATTTTGAACATAAATTCAGATTTTGAGCTTTTTGGGATTTACATGAATAGAAAAGTTTTAAATAATATTTTTCAGGACCAGCACTGTGGCACACTTGGCTAATCCGCCACCTGGGATCTGGGCATCCCCTATGGGCATCAGTTCTAGTCCCAGCTAGTCCTCTTCGAGTACAGCTCTCTGCTGTGGCCTGGAAAAGCAGTGTAGGGTGGCCTGGGTGGTTGGGCCCCTGCACATGCATGGGAGACCTGGAAGAAGCACCTTTCTCTCTGTCTCTCTCTCTGTAACTCTACCTCTCAAATAAGTAAATAAAATCTTGATATAAATAAATAAATAAATAAAATATTTCAGCATCAGAAACAAAGAAATATAAGTGTTTGAAAAAAACCAGTAACACTTTTTATAGGGATACTTTTAATAATGAAAAAAACTACACTTAACAATTAGAATTTCTGGAAGGTAGAGATTTTGATATTATAAGTAGTAGAAAAATGGGCTATATAATTTTGTTTTAGACCTAACAAAACAAAGTAAAAGGCAGGAACATAATTTGAACTTCTGATTAACTCATTTCTACAGATGAAATATGAAGGTGAAAATGCAGAAGACAATGTTACCACAGTGAAGCAATTTGTCCTCCTGGGATTTTCTGACCTTCCAAACCTTCAAGGGTTACTCTCCGCAGTGTTTTCTATCATCTATTTGACTATCTTAATTGGAAACAGCCTCATAATAATAATAACAAGGCTTGACACTGCACTACAGAAGCCCATGTATTTTTTCCTGGCAAATTTTTCCTCACTGGAAATCTGTTACGTGTCTGTCACCCTCCCTAGGGTGCTCTTCAACCTTTGGACTCAAGATAGAGGCATTTCTCTACTGGACTGTGCCACCCAAATGTGCTTCTTCCTTATGCTGGGGACT
>CM027387.1:97685750-97697281 GCA_015711505.1 Sylvilagus bachmani | reverse complement strand
TGTGGGGACACTTCTGTGCATGAGGTGTCTGTCTATGTAGTAGTTATGTTGGTCGCTGCAGTCCCTTTTATGCTGGTTCTTGCCTCTTACAGCAAAATCATTTCCACCATCCTGAGGCTGCCAACGGCCAGAGGAAGAGCTAAGGCCTTCTCCACGTGTTCCTCCCATCTGCTGGTGGTGGTTTTATTCTTTGGATCTGCTACCATCACCTATCTGAGGCCCAAATCCAATCATTCTGCAAGAACCGACAAACTGCTCTCTCTTTTCTACACCGTTGTGACTCCCATGTTTAATCCCATGATATATAGCCTTAGGAATAAGGATGTGATGGCAGCACTAAGAAAATTGTTTCTTAACAGAATAGTGCATTGAGTTCAGTTATAGATGTTTTAGGTGCTTGTCAAATTATTATCAGTAAAAAATTTCATATTTGCATATTCCCCCTTCCAGAAATCAATCACTTCCAATTTGTTCTGTGATTTTTTTTTCTTATAAATATTGACCTGAAATTTCCTATTCTTGGAAAATTGATCTGTCTTTAATATTCCATGCCTAAGAATACTACTTTCTCAGAAATAAAATTGCAGTGTGCACTGAGTGCCCCATGAGTAGAATTTAGTCTGTTAATCCCTGGGACTTATAAACCTGGATATAATTTCCCTAAATAGTTTCTTAAATGCTCATACATATATTTTCTCATAGCATTTTTTTTATTTCATTGTATATGGACTTGTCAATTAATTTAATAATGAATGCTTGTTGAATGAGTGAGTCTATAAATGAATATTGTTGTGCCACACCACAACATACTTGCAAAATCAAGAGCTTTTACAGCATAAGAATGTGTTAAAGAGTATATGTAACCAGTTATCCATGCAAAGCCTCGGCACACTTACTTCTCTAATAGCTCCCTCAAGAATACATTCTGTATCACAACCACCCTGCTTGTCTCATTTTGTTTATTTATAGATGGCTCTTCTTTTTATATTGTGGTCCCAAAGTAATTTGCTTTTAGTTATTTAATCTCTTTCTTCATACACAGTAAACACAAACTCCTAGGACTCCTACACCCTAGCAGTTAAGCTTCCAAATGAAATATCCCACATCAGAGTGTGTGGATTCAAATTTTGGCCCCGATCCATAGTCCAGCTTTATGCTAGTGCAGATAATGGGGGGCAATGGATAACAACACAAGAAGATGGATCCCTGATTCCCACCCATGTAGGAGACCATGGAGTAAGACCTGTCTCCCTGGCTAAACCTTGGTTAATGCGGGCATTTTGGTAGTAAAAGAAAATGGCAACTCTTCCTGTCTCTTTGTCTCTCTGTCTCTGTCTCTCTCTTTGTGTGTGTCTTTTTGTGTGTGATTTTGCTCCTCATTTTAAAAGAATTAAAAATATTTAATAAATTAAAAAACAAAAGAAAGTATCTTTGAGTGTGAAGTCAGAGACTATTGGAAATTATTTCCAGGATTGGCTAATGACTACAGAGTTACTTACTTTACTTTCTGAACTTTTCATGCTTTATCCCTTTCTCCATTGTTTGAGATTATTAAATATTTGAACTGACATTTTTATCAAAGCAGATGTGAGTCAACAGAACCATGAATTTCCATGCCTCTGATACCAGATTCTCAAATCAGCAATTCATTTTCAGAGATTTTTAAAATTCATCTCATAAGTATTTCACTCTGATGTTTTAACTAGGATATGTGTACAAGACAATGTTAGCTTCTCTTCCTGTAATCGTCCTATTTCCCTTTGTCAACTCATTACATCATTTATCAATATCTAATTTGTGTTATAATTTTTTATTTTACATTTTATTTATATAAAGGGAAACATTCCATGTATTTCATAGATACATTTTAAGACCATAATGATACTTCCCTCCCTTCCTACTCCCATCTTCTCTCCTCCTTTCTTTTTTTTTTAATTTTTAACATGGCATACCTTCAAATATTTTATAATCACAAGCTTAACCCTCCATTAAAGAATTAAACAGGTAGCAAACAGAAATTCCACTGTTGGTCAAGAGTATAGAAAAGGGCTATAAACAGTAATGAAATCTTAAGATGTCAATTTTGCTCATATACATTACATACAGGGGGGAGAGAGAGAGAGCAAATTCCCATCTAGTGATATGTACTCTAATGCCTTAAGTGGCTGGGTCTTAGCCAAAGCTTGGTCTAAGCTGAAAGCTGGAAATTCAGTTTTGGTTTCTCACGTAAATGGTAGAGATACAAGCCCGTGAGTCAGCACGTAGAATTCCAGGGTGTGATTTAGCTGAAAACTGGAATCAGGATCAGAACCCAGCATTCAGATATGACATTCAGATGTCTTAAACCAATGCACCAAACACTGTCCCCATCTTGATGTTTATCATTCAGTGTTGCTTTGCCAATTTCTGGCCTTTTTTTGTTTTCCCACTACTTTTAGGATTTTTTTCTAATTTTGTGGAATGTCATTGGCATTTTGAAGGGAATCACATGAATCACTAAATCATTTGGATATTTTGATATTAATTCTTCCAATCCTTGAACAAGGGAAGTATTCCCAGTTGTGTGTGTTCATCTTCAATTTATTTCATTATTATCTTGTAATGTTCCTTGTAAATGTGTCTCACATCCTTGGTTAAGCATACTCAGTGTTTACTTAGCCAAGATTAAGGAACATCCCACACAGCAGGAGCAAACACATCATGTTTCAACATAGCATTTAAAAAGTTTCTTATGTCTATAGAGTGAACAAATTGCATGCATTTCATATACACAGTTTTAACAGCATAATTATACTTCCCACATTACCTTCCTTCCATCCTTCACTCCCACCCTTATCCTCATTCCTATCTTATTATTAACTTTTATAATGACACACTATCAATTCACACAATCACAAGCATAGCCCTACACCAAATAAAGCATTCAATAGGTAATAAGCAGAAAAAAACATTGTTCCTCAAGAGTACAGACAAATAGCTATGATAGGGAATCAACCCAGATGCCCAGCAACTGATGACTGGACAAAGAAATTCTGGTATATATACACAATGGAATACAAATAAGTTATAAAAATAAAATCCTTCAGCACATTTTTTAAAGATTTATTTATTTGAAAGGCAGAGAGAGAGAGAGAGAGAGAAAGAGAAAGAGAGAATCCTGCATCTGGTTCAGGTAGTGGACTGACCTACTACCCACAATGCTGGTTCCTCAACATAGATTTTTTATGCCTCTTAAATTCATAGCATAAACTGGTATTTATTAGTGTCAGTATCTACACTGTGTAACATCAAGATAAGTAGGAAAATTTCATCTTTGCTGCTCCACTATCATGTTCAGTGATACATCGTTAAATGTTCTATCATTCATGAGAAAATATAAATGTTTCCAAGTAAGGGAATAACTGGAATTAAACTGAGGTTACATATAGTCTACCTTTATAGAAAACTCATCCAAGCACAATTCTTAAATGAGTCATTCTTACATATGAGATTTCATAGTAAAAAAAAAAAATCCTAAGACCCACAAAATGTGTGCTGTTTGTTTACCACTCTACATATTATGCAGCCTAAAATAGTTAAAAATATTTGGTATCCAATTATGTTTGGAAATCCTTTTACTTAGGACAGAAGGGCATTTAAAGCACATACAGCCTTAAATATAGAAGAGAATTCTCACATGACTAGTTCATACAAAATTAAAGGAAGAATCGACTGAGTGTAGAGAATGTGACATAGACATTTAATCTGTAGATGGTTGGGGGATGGGAATATGATTTCAGTTAGTGAAGTAAGCGATATATTTTAGTTTCATTGGGGTGAATGTTTATAGCATTTTTGTTCCTAATAGCCAAAAGGCACAGGTAATCCTGGCATTCATCATCTGTTGCATGAAGAAACAAAAAGTATTCCATCCATAAAATCGAACGTGGTTTGGTCACAAAAGGGGTCCTTGAGAGCACCATGCTAACTGAAAGAAGACTAACACAAGAGGCCTCATGTTCTGCAATGTTGTTTATATTTGAGGCCAAGAATACCAAAACATATGAAGCCAGAATGGTGATTATAGTTTTCATGAGCCAAGGGGAGAGGAGCCATTTGAATGGCTGCTAATGGGGATGTGTTCCCTGTGGATGTGATGAAAACTTTTCTGTGTGTAGATCTTGATAAACTCTGCAAAAACTTATGAAAACGTGATGATTAACATCCAAAGGTATTCATTTTAAAAACAGGAATTTTAAAGTGCACACATTATATCTCATTAAAAATATCACTGAAAGCAAGTGGTGGTCCATTAAGATGGTGAAAGAGATTGCATCATGAATGGAAGAAAAAATAGCAATGTAAAGGGTTTTGAAATGATCAAGTAGGGTGTTGAGTTTCATTAGATTCTGCTTTAACTGGACAAGGATTATATTGATTATATCCTATAGTATATGCATATATACGTATACAATACTTCTATAATATAAAATTAATTAGAAGTTTTCATCCCGACACAGAGCAGTTGCTTGATAGTAGTGAAGAAGTAAACTTTCCATTTCAAGAAATATGGATATATTCACAGGGGAAAATATAGAACCAGAAACATAATTGATCAGGTTTTCATAATCACGAGCCTTAGGGAAGCTGCTTCAGAGACTCAAGTCCCAAATGCTATCAGGTAAAATAAAATGCTGCATGCCTAGCATTCTCCTACTGAAGATCTGCTCATCTCAGGTAAGGTCCTGAATTTTAGAATTTAGGATATAGAGTGAAAATTATACCTTTTTCTTGAAGAAAAGCATGAGTGATTTGTAAATGAATCATAAGAGTTTACATAATTGAATGTATTTTGAAATTCTATAAGCTAAAATAATATTTTCTTTTCAGATGTATGTTCTCTGAACAAAACAATGCTCACAAAATAGTACTTTACTTGTTATTGTAATCTAGGTTTATTAGAAATGCTTTAATTGTTGTAGCATGGGGTGAGTTTATATGTGAATTTAGGAAGTGGGGTTCTGTGTGTCAATTAACTAATAATTGATGCATCATGTTGCAAATAGCATGTACAAATTCATATCCATGTGGACCACAGATCATGCATACTTAGGCCTTAAAAGCTCACAAATATTCAATTCCTATATATTAATTCTTACACATAAGGAGTCATACACATATCTAAATAGATGACACAAACACAGACACAGATGTGAAGAAAGAGAAGCCCATGTGTCTCCAAATCCTATTGTCCCTCATTGTGTCTTTATTTTTAAGACAAAGTCTAGTGCATCTAGAAACCAGTGCAGGGAGCAGGTGTTTCACCAGCAGTTAAGACGCCCAGGTCTCACATTCTATGATGTATACCTGGCCCCCAGTTCGAGATTTCTACTGATGCTAGGTAGTGATGATGGCTCAAGTACTTGGATTCCTGTAATCCACGTAAGAGATACGGATTGATCCTGGCTCCTGGCTTTAGCCTAAATCCAGTCACAGATAATGTGGTTACTTATGGAGTGAAACAGTGGGTGAGAGTTCTCCCTATTTGTATCTGTCTGTCTCTGTCTCTTTGTCTTTCTCTGACCGCTGAATTCAAAAGTAAACCTTTTTAAAAAATACAAAAGATATGTGAGGTTGTGAAGTTTAATTTTGTGGTTAGCTTTTCTCTTTTAGTTGTCTGGAGGCTCTCCGATGACTTCAGATCCCACCTATCAATGATAATGAGCACTGTGGTAAATCCACAAATATTTTCTATAAGATAAGTCAATAATAAACATTTATCACTTCCATCCAATAAATAAAGACAAAAAGTAGACTAAGAAACGTGCCTAGTAATTTTCTGTTATTTGTCATCAAAAGGTTCAATGTTTCAAAACTAATACAATGGCCTTCTAACCTCTGAAGAACATAAAAATTAAATAATGTTCTTGTTTCCATGAATGTACCTAAGACTGGTTCTCCTAGCACTGGTTTTGAAGATATAATGAGACTGCAATACAATAAAAAAGTGTGAGTATTCTTCCAGAACTAAGAAGAGTAAGGAAGAGAAATGAAGGAACTTGAAGAAAGTCTCATACTTCATGAATGACAACTAGATTTCAAAGTTTCCCAACTCCCTGATTCAGATATTTATATTATTGACAAAAACATGCATTGATTGTTTACAGAGTAACGCACAACAGATTATTTTTCTGAGGACTAAAATCAAAATTACAGACATACCTTGTGATTTCCTTACAATATTCTATGGATGTATAGAAGAATTAAGTATCTACCTGTCTTACCAATTTTTCATACATTAGAAAAAAATAAAGAAAAATGGACAGAGGAAACTGCTCATCTATAAATGAATTCATTTTATTGGGAATCACTACTAATACTGATACCAAACTGATCCTTTTCAGTGTATTTCTACTTGTCTATCTCATTAATCTTCTGGCAAATCTTGGAATGATCATCTTAATTAGACTGGATTCCCGGTTGCACACACCAATGTACTTTTTCCTCAGCCACCTCTCTTTCTGTGACCTCTGCTACTCCACTGCAACTGGACCCAGGATGCTGGTCGACATATTTGCCACAGACAGGTCAATTCCCTTCTATGGCTGTGCTCTGCAGTTCCTGATCTTCTGTATCTTTGCAGACTCTGAGTGTCTGCTGCTGGCAGTGATGGCCTTTGATCGCTACAAGGCCATTAGCAACCCCTTGCTCTACACAGTCAACATGTCCAGCAGGGTGTGCTCCCTGCTCATGGCTGGGGTTTACCTAGTGGGAATGACAGATTCATTGTTGCATACATCATTAACATTCCGCTTATGCTTCTGTGGGTCCAATGAGATTAATCATTTTTTCTGTGATGTCCCTCCTCTGCTACTACTGTCCTGCTCAGATACACAGGTCAATGAGTTGGTGATCTTCACTGTTTTTGGTTTCATTGAACTGAGTACCATTTCGGGAGTTCTTGTCTCTTACTGTTACATCATCTCATCCATTTTAAAGATCCACTCTGTTGAGGGGAGATTCAAAGCTTTCTCCACCTGCACTTCCCACTTAACTGCAGTTGCGATTTTCCAGGGAACGATTCTCTTCATGTACTTCAGGCCAAGTTCTTCCTACTCTCTAGATGAGGACAAGATGACCTCACTGTTTTACACCCTGGTGATTCCCATGTTGAACCCTCTGATTTACAGCCTGCGGAACAAGGATGTGAAAGAGGCTCTGGAAAATCTGAAAAATAAAAGGTGGCTTTAAATATATACATTAGACCCAGGTACACGTATGTTAACAACAGTTGGTATTGTTTTAAAATTATATTTTTCCTTAGTACACAAAAAATAAAATTGCAACAGCTTAAGAAAAAGAGAACTTGTAGTAAAGTCTGATGTTTAAAAATAATGCAATTCCTTAAATGTCGGTTTTTGGTATTTGTCTTTAATTAATAGCCAAAACACATTCTATGGAAAATATTTATAGCTTTCAATCATTCCAAAGATTTATTTATTATTTCATTGTGGCATTATTTCAATTATATTTAGATTCATTAAGTGTTCAATAATTGCATAGTTGAACATTTAGATATTTCGTATATTATGATAAATCCTGTGCTTTCTGTACTACCAAATTTTATATTCTAGTGGAAATAACAGACATTAAAACTGAACATTAAATAATTCACAATGTCCCTCAAAATTATTGAATTGAAAGGCCATTGTCTCTAATATGGAGCAAAGTTTCTAAACCCAATGTGCAGTAGAAAGTTGTCTTGGGATGGAGATAGTAAATCTCAGATGTTGAAATTTACAAGTGAGAGTGAAAAAGGACTCTAGGTGGAGGTTTTTACATTAAAGCTGTCTAGAGGTGAACAGGTCCATGCTGCCTGGGAAGCAAAGAAGAGCAACCAGGTTAGGTTGTAAAGAGTAAATGAAAGGATCTTAGTATAACACATGCGCTTCCACTCATGACAATCTTCAACTTCTCCATCATTTCTCCAGGGAAATTTACTTACTATTCTCTTATCAACCTTTGTTAAATAACTCTCTGTGGTTTCTAAACAACCTTTCCTTAATGGAGCACTTAGTACTATTGTTCTATTTCTTAAACCAGTAAACCAGTGTCTTCAGTATGACATTGCAAATATTCTTTGTTCAAAGACTGAGCTGCCCATTCTTATCTCCAAAGCACCTGCCCATGTGAGACACCAAATAGGAAATGTATAAATAATAAAAATAACAGATAACAGAAGCATCTATATGTCAATAAAATTAATTAATGGTTATTTATTTATTTGAGAGTACTTGAAAAAGATTGTGGGAAATGTAGTGAAAGTATATTCACTTTGGTGAAAAGATCTTTTGCAGCCTATGGTTAATTTTTCATAGTATGCATTTTCATGGACTTTTAGATTTTCATGGATTTCAAAAATTATTGCACCATGATAAACCTTTCATTTCTGTTTTACGTGTACATTTTTTAATTAAATAGAAGATACATATAATCACTTTTATGAAACTAATAAAATGTTTGTGGATACCAAGGTAATGAATATATAGAGATACAAATTCCATGAGAAGTATACAGCCTACATCTGTGTATGATGTGGTTATTTGCCTTGTTCATCATTCTCTTCTTTAGTTTCCTAAGGGCTAGATCTCTAAATTGTTGATAAAACATGGATATGGCCATATGTTTGAAGGACTGTATAAGACACAAGACCACTCTTAGAGCAGCTAAAAGCCACTGGACTTTTCAGGTTTCTCAGATGACAATGAGAAATATCCTTCAAGGAAAACATTTCAGAATAGAAGCAAAGCCCAAGAAGTTCCTCTGATTTCCAGGAGACTGAGGGGCAATGCCATAGGTTTTAGAAGGTATCATGATGGGCAAAACCTGACAGATTCTTGTTTTAGACAAACGGCTTTATGGGTGTCTGCCTACACCGTTATTTTCTCAATTAACCCATGCTGTTTTGCAAGTATGACTTACCGCTATGGTTTTTTTTCCCATATGTTGAAATTCTAATTCATAAAGTGAGCTTTTGAAAGGTGGTGATTTTACAAGGCTTAGTGCTCACAAATGGGATAAGATTCTGATAAACTATTTCCTGAGTGTTCTCTGTATCTTCTGTCTTGGCAGGAGAACAAAAAGATAGAGCTTTCCATGAACTGGTAAAGAATTCTCTTCAAGAGGCTGGAGTTGTGACTCAGCATATTAACCTGCTGCTTGCTACATCAGCATCCCATACCATGGTGCCAGTTCAAGTCCTGGCTACTCCGTTTCTGATCCAGCTGCCCAAGTAATTGGGCTAGCCGATTAGGAGACCAGGATAGAGTTCCTGGTTGCCAGCTGCTGGCTGCTGGCTTCTGCCTAGACCAGACATTATTCGTTCAGCCATTTGGGGAGTAAACCAGTAACAGAAGACTTCACTTTGTGCCTGTGTTTTTCCCTCTTTCTCTGTCACACTGCCTTTCAAGTAAATAAATCATTTTAAAAATTATTTTTTAAAATGAGTTCTTACCAGACACCAAATCTGCCAGAGCTCTGATTTGGACTTTCCAGTCTCTAAAACTGTGAGAAATAAATTTCCATCATTTATAAGCTAATTAGTGTTTGTTATAGAAGTTAAAACAAACTATAACAAATAGTAGCATGATGTAAACCATTGTTTCATAACCATATTTCCCTGTTAGAATTGTATCTATGAAATCTGTTCTCCTTATATTAATAAAAAATATAAAACAGCAACCATTGCTTGAAATCACATTATTTGGCATTTTAAGGCCACTGCTGACTCCAAAAACAGTCTGGGAAGATGAACTAGAGTGTCTCACAAATTCTAAAGAAATATGGAATAGGACTTCAGACAGGTTTGAACTAGCACAGGGTTTCCATTTCTATTTTCATTATTTCCTTTCAATCTAGTTTCTCTAAATTATATCTTTCTTTCCCATCTACAAATGACTGATATGGCAATCCAAATGCAGTCTTACCAAAGATTTGTGGAGTAGGTTAATACTGCTGTTAGGTTTCTATACCTCCATTCCTTGCTTCATCCTTGCTGCTAAATTCCTGTACTTAGTAATGAAAAATCAATGTGATATTTGTAGATATGTATAACACTATCTACTTCAATTCTATTTCACACAAAAGAGAGACCTGGTCCAGATCACGTTGATGTCCTTTCCAGGTGCTGCCTTCATTATCTAAGAGTTATGATTCTGCTTCTATGTAAACCAACTCTCAACACTGAAATTTGTTTTAAAAAGATGAGTCACTATTTGTTCATACAAAAGAAATGCACTATATCTCTAGTGTTTTTTTTTTTTCACCTGAAATAGTAGTTACAATGATGCTCATTAGGTAGCTTGAGTTTCAGAAGGTCCGTGCTTTAAAATACTGTCTTGTGAACAGGCCTCTTATTCCAATTCAGAACTTCATGGATGTGTTGTAGTAGCAGACATCCAACTTTATTATTGCTGAAGTCCATAGCAATGAAAGCCTCAGCACCATATTATAAACCAACCATAGAATAACTGAAGTGAAACTGACTTTGATCAGAACTAAAAGTATGTCATTGTAAAAATAAAAATAATAAAGGAAGGATCTATCTATCTATCTATCTGTGTATGCAATACATGAAAAGTGTTCTTATATAAATAAGAAAGATTAAAAATAAAGGAAGCTGACATCTTTTTATAAAAAAATAATAAATATTACACACTGGTTAGGATGTCAAACAATTGTCAATAAACTTGTGTTATAATTGTTTATAGTACTCAGTACAGTAATATGCCATACCAGGTAACTTCAGATTTTGTGGAAAATAGAAGTAAAATATGTTGATTTGTGTGTAAAACCTTTTTGAAATATACTCCAGGTAGGTTACAGTTTTTTCACCTACTAGGTTAGGCAGCAGTTAATATGGATGTATCCAAATTAGGCCAAATATAATTTAACAATACTAATATTAAAAATGTTCAACTGTCCAGTATTCAATCAAAATACTAAAACATTACTTATGCATGTTTTATGTACATGAAAATATATTTTACTTGTATGAAAGTTTCTGCTGTCAGTACCCAAGGTTAAAACCTGGCTCTGGAGAGCGGCAAGATGGCGGAATAGGAAGGGAGCACACCGATAGTCTGGGGAGAGACAGTTTAATAAAAGTGGAGATACTGCAGGTTCAAGGAAGAGTAGGGGAAGAAATAGCAGAGGAAACCCTTCCAGAACTGGAGATTCACAGTGGACCTGCGTGGAGAGCGTGGGAGCCCGCACTTTGGGACACCAGCGGCAGATTCAACACAGCAGCGCTGGAACGCGAGGTGAGCCGAACCTCAATAGCCCGAGATACCAGCAGGGAAGCGGAAAGAGGAGACTAGAGCGAACAAAGCTTGAAACCCTGTGGGGGAAAAGTTCACCAGGCTAACTAGAAGAGAGAGAAAGAGAGAGGGAAAAAAAAAAAAGTAACCCATACGGACACGAGTTTCTCTCTCGCCACTCACATCTCAAAGGTGAGCAAGACAAAGAGCAGGCGCCATTTTGGAATACGTCAT
>CM027387.1:97659120-97685250 GCA_015711505.1 Sylvilagus bachmani | reverse complement strand
TATGTACTAAACTGATCTTCTGTGTATAAAGAGAATTGAAAATGAATCTTGATGTGAATGGAAGGGGAGAGGGAGCGGGAAAGGGGAGGGTAGCGGGAGGGAGGGAAGTTGTGTGTGGGGGAGCCATTGTAATCCATAAGCTGTACTTTGGAAATTTATATTCTTTAAATAAAAGCTTTATATATATATAAAAAAAAAAACCTGGCTCTGTTTAGATATAAGACCTGGTGATTTATCAGTTTGTTTTTAAAATCTAAAACATCTATATCACTAATCTTGTAAATGTCCTTTATTTTTCTAAAAGATTTATTCATTCATTCATTTATTTTAAAGGCAGAAATACAGAGAAAGAGGGAGAGAGACAGAGATCTTCCATATGCTGGTTCACTCCCCAAATGTCCCCAACAGCCAGAACTGGGTCTGTCTGAAACCAGGAGCCAGGCGCTTCATGCAGGTCTCCCATATGGGTGGCAGTGGCCCAAGTACTGGACCATCTTCCATGGCTTTTCCTAGGCTATTATCAGAGCTGGATCAGGTGTGGAGCAGCCAGGACTCAAACTGATGTCCATATGGGATGCCAGTGCAGCAGGCAGTAATTCTACCTATTACACCACAGCACCAGCCTCAAATTTTGTAAACTTTCAAGCAGGATTATTTTTCTTTTTTTAAAGATTTTTATTTGTTTATTTGAAAGTCAGAGTTACACAGAGAGATGAGACTCAGAAAGAGAGAGAGATCGAGATCTTCCATCGGATGATTCATTCCCGAATTGGCCAGAACTGCTGGAGCGGCGCGATCCGAAGCCAGGAGCCAGGAGCTTCCTCCAGATCTCCTTCACGCTCAAGCAGGATTTTAACATACACTCATATTAGCATTCTTTGAGAAAAAACAAAAAAAAATTATCAAAGGTAAATTAATTTCTTTACATTAACTTAGGTATTTATGTGGCCGGCTCTGTGGCACAGCGTGTGAATGCCCTGGCCTGAAGTGCTGGCATCCCATATGGGTGCTGGTTTGAGACCTGACAGTGCCACTTCTGATCCAGCTTTCTGCTCTGGTCTGAGAAAGCAGTAAAAGATGGCCCAAGTCCTAGGGCCCCTGCATCCGCATGGGAGACCCGAAAGAAGCTCCTGGCTCCTGGCTTTGGATCAGCATAGCTCTGGCCATTGTGGCCAGTTGAGGAGTGAACCAGCAGATGGAAGAGCTCTTTCTCTCTGCTTCTCCTCTCTCTGTGTAACTCTGGTTTTCAAATAAATAAATAAATCTTTTTTTAAAAAGTTAGGAATTTATGAGAGCAAGTACTTTGACATCAGAAAAGCTTACTAAGTGTGAGACTCAATTTCAATGAGACTGTTAATAATTTAGATAACATAGTATATGTGATAGTTTATAATAAAAGATAAATGATACATGAAAATAACTATAACTTGGAAAGAATGCTGAAAGGATCTCTATTTGTCCCTAAAATAAATAATTTTAAAGTTTCTTTAGGAAAAGATAGTTAAGTGAGTTTAATACAATATTTTAGGAACCTGACCATCAATATTGGATCATTTCTCAAATGTCGTTCTTATTTTATGATTTGTCTACCTTTGAATATTTTAATTGTTCTCACATATAAATAGATGTATATATATATATATATAAGAGATGTGCATATATATACACACATATGTATCATCTATATCTAATATACACTAGCCTAATGAGAAATTTTTGACCTCACACATTTACTGAATTGTTTCTTTGGTGAAAGTCTATGCTAGAAAATATGGAAAACCATAAAAAGTTTTTAAACAGATAGAAAACACAAAAGTCAATAAACAGTATTCTAGGTGTGATGGATAGTCATGAACCTCTTGAAACACACGCAGCAGACATACAAGTGGAAGAGAGGAATCAGATGAAAATGCAGCATAAAATTAGCATATTTATAAAGTGAACGAATCTTTTCAGAAATGGGAGACAGGATGAACAGTGAAAACGACATGAACAGCACTGAATACGTATCTATTCTGTAGAGTTGATGTCTAATTTCATTAGAGGAAGATGTAGATCCATGGTAGCCATGAAGCATAGTGTTAAATAATCCTCAATAAGTTTCTGACATTGCTCAATGCAGTCACTAGTAAAAAACTAACTAGTCAGTGTCTGCTAAAGTTGTTGCAGTGTTCACAAGGGGAATGCTGAGCAAGAAATCTAATTAATCACATTTGAATAACACGCAACAGTGAAGATAGATGCTTAAGAGAATTAAATCCCAACAGTAAAAGGTAAAAATAAAATGTAATCGCCTAATGTTCAAGTACCGGAGAGAATCAGAAAGACTGTCAACTCAGGTAGGCTGATGATATATTAATTTAAAAATATAAAGGAAAAATAAGATCTTACTTTTATGGAAAATTGAGGAATCAAGTATTGAAAAAATTTTAAATTAGTGATTTCATACCTCTTACTCAATAAACTCAACAATTTAATGACCAAAATATATTTTTGTGACACAGCAGGATGATTTTAAATTGTGTGAAATGCCATTTTTATAAGGATAATATAGATTTTATTTATTTAGATTTTTATCATGATTAATAAGTAAACCATTAATTTTTTAAAAATAATTGCTCTGCCAGTGATAATGTAGATCAATATTTGAAATGTTTTCTTGTTTTATCCAAATAATAATAGAGGTAATCATTGCAAAAATCAATGTATGTAAATTCAAATCCACATATAGTGTACATCATATCTAAGTGTCAAAGAAATAACAATCAAACCATCAACCATATTCTAATTTTAATTCATCAACATATAAACACACACCCAACTCCACATCCATGTGTAATAGTACACATAACAACAGAAAACAGAAGCCTCTCTATCCCAGGAAAATTTACTACTTCTCTCTGATTTTATTCTACTCAAAAGGCCAATTTAAAAACTAGCAACTATTGTTATATCCTATTGTTCAGGATTCTTTTAAGCACTTATTTTTGGATTTTTCATAGGTTGCTCTTTGAGGCATATTACACAAAGTAGTTATAAGTACATGGCAAACCATTGATGAACAATGATAGATTAATGCAATAAAATACATTTCACTGTTCAGAAAAATAAAACACCACACCAAACCAGTATTATGAGAATGTGGACTTATTGATTTAGATGCAATATCATTGCCAGTGATAAAATCAACTGTGTTTTCTGAATAATACAGTAAATACAATCCTTTTGGTAAAATATATACCATACTTCTAGTGTGTCTCTAAATTTGGATTATCTTTAATAAGATTTTGAGAGGAGCCAGCTTTCAGTTTATTCAAATCCACTTTCTGAAAGTGACAGGGGCCAAGAAAAGCCACACACCTTAGGAATTCCATACAAATTCAAGATCAAATTTTTAAACTTCTTTTGCTAGATATATTTGTATACTTTTTGAACATTGTAATTCATATTCAAAAGTGGACTTGTCTGGAAAATTTTTTAAGGTAAACATATCTGCAGAAATGGATGACAGACTTCGTTATGGAAAATAGTTATGGATAACCAGAAATTTCAAATACAAATACACTATTCACTTGATTTTTTGTTGTTGTTTTAGATTATAGAACAAGAACAAAGAAGAATGGACAAAGAAAATTGCTCCTCAGTAACTGAATTCTTTCTTTTGGGAATTACGAACAACTTTGGAATGAAGGTAACTCTGTTCACCACATTCCTTATTGTTTATCTAGTTAACCTCCTGGCAAATCTTGGAATGATCATCTTAATTAGAATGGATTCCCGGCTGCACACACCAATGTACTTTTTCCTCAGCCATCTCTCTTTCTGTGACCTCTGTTACTCCACTGCAATTGGACCTAGGATGCTGGTCGACATATTTGCCAAGAACAAATCAATTTCCATCACTGGCTGTGCTCTGCAGTTCCTGATCTTCTGTATCTTTGCAGACTCTGAGTGTCTGCTGCTGGCAGTGATGGCCTTTGATCGCTACAAGGCCATTAGCAACCCCTTGCTCTACACAGTCAACATGTCCAGCAGGGTTTGCTCCCTGCTCATGGCTGGGGTTTACCTGGTGGGAATGGCAGATGCATTGATACATACATCATTAACATTCCGCTTATGCTTCTGTGGGTCCAATGAGATTAATCATTTCTTCTGTGATTTGCCTCCTCTGCTACTACTGTCCTGCTCAGATACACAGATCAATGAGTTGGTGATCTTCACTGTTTTTGGCTTCCTTGAACTGAGTACCATTTCGGGAGTTTTTGTCTCTTATTGTTACATCATCTCATCCGTTTTGAAGATCCGCTCTGCTGAGGGGAGATTCAAAGCTTTCTCCACCTGCACTTCCCACTTAACTGCAGTTGCGATTTTCCAGGGCACTATGCTCTTCATGTACTTCAGGCCAAGTTCTGCCTACTCTCTAGATGAGGACAAGATGACCTCACTGTTTTACACCCTAGCGATTCCCATGTTGAACCCTCTGATTTACAGCCTGCGGAACAAGGATGTGAAAGAGGCCCTAGAGAAACTGAGAAGCCGTGTGTGCTAAGGTAAATGGGCAGACTGTAAAGAAATATGTATTTATATACACAAAAAAGTGTATCCTTGTCAATTTCTTCAAACTATATTAGAATATAAAGTCATCTCATATACCTTAGTTTCACTTAATGTGTATTTTACAAAACCTCCCTGGCATTTCCTTACAGAAACATGCCACAGCCAGGCACTTAAAGCAATTCTGAGTCACCACAGTGTCTATCAAGCCACTATTGCTCATTAGTTCTTTGACTGTGTGGCATATTTTAAAATTAATATTTCAAGGGTCCTTGACATTTATGTAGACAAGAATTCCAAACACGGTTTCAAATGAAGCAGACAACATGGTGAGATTTAACATTTACTTAGAGAGTAAGAGAAATACATGGGAACACCAAGGCTTTATTTGAGGGAGAGGAAGTTCAGAAAGGTGAACCAGGAGTTCCATACTAGACAGCAGATCAGGGGCCACATGCAGGCATCCACGGGCTGGAAAAAAACATGCAGACAGGAGTGACCACAAATATAGAGCTGAGCGGGAGAAACAAGAGGGAAATGGCCAACCAGCCTTGCACACCAAGAGGCCTGGGTGAACAGTGGGGAAAAATGGTCGAATGACCACTTGTCTGAGAGGCACACAAGAGAGTAGGGGCAGGCTCAGGTTGCTCCGTGCCTCTTATTTGCCTCCAAAAGTGGACTGGTTATGGTTAGGTAGTCTGATTGACAGGTGGGTGGATTTGATGAGCCAGGGGGCGTGGTCTCCAGCTCATGAGCCTATTCCTATCTCCCTGCCCAAATCTACAATAATTTATTTATAAAGTTCATTATACTTGTCACATCTCTCAGGATTTAGCTATGATTCTATAGCCATGTAAATGCTTGATTTTTTGAAACCTGAGGAATTGAGTATTGAGGAATTCGTAAAGGGATGGTTTTACACCGATACCCAGTTAAATAAACTTGTAATCTAAGGACCAAGTGATATTTTACTATTATACATATGTGAATTTCACCAAATTCACTTGCCATTTGTGAAAAGAACATAAAAAATTCACTTATTTATATTTGAATCAATATTCATAAGTAAACCATTTAAGTCTGCAATTTTATATTTCACTTCATTACCATGATTATGCAGTAATTACATGAATCAAAAATTATTTAATTATTAAATATTGTCTAGATTCTTGAAGTCTTTAGCACATTTCAGGACTTATACTCCACACACTTTGGAGAGAGTCCCAGTGGTGGCTCAACACTGGCCCCTGGAAGCCTGAAATTTAAAAAGATTTGTTGGGATATCTGGAAGAGAAAATATCTAAACAACAAAGCATTGAAGCAGCTTCTTGGTCACTATTAATTGCATACAGCAGGATTCAGAAATACTGGCACATCCTAAAGGTAAAATATGTCAGTAAAAGGGGAACAGAATGGGGAAATTTTGAAAATTCACAGCTTGGTCAGAGAAAGAAAGAAGAAAAGGCAATGTTCAGGACAGGAGAGTGTGTTGCAGAAATTGCTTCCTACAGAGATTATCACTGTGAAACAGAGAAAGTGCTTATCTTCAAGACAGTGTGGGGTGGGGTTAACGCCCTGGCCTGAAGTTCAAGCATTCTATATGGGTTCCAGTTCTAGTCCCCGCTGCTCCTCTTCCAATCCAGCTCTCTGCTATGGCCTGGGATAGCAGTGGAAGATGGCCTAAATGCTTGGGCCCCTGCCCCCTCGTGGGAGACCTAGAGGAAGCTCCCGGCTCCTGGCTTTGGATCGGCACAGCTCCGGTCTTTGCAGCCATCTGGGGAGTGAATCAGCGGATGGGAGACCTCTCTCTCTCTCTCTCTCTCTCTCTCTCTCTCTCTCCCTCTCTGTATCTACCTCTCTCTTTGTAACTATGTCTTGCAAATAAATAAAATAAATCTTAAAAAAAAAGACAGTGGGAGAAGCTTATAATTCAAGATCACCCCAGAATGATCTCATGAAACTCCGTGGTGCTTTTGACAGTTCATTCAAGACTTCATTTAGACGCCTTTCCCTGAGTTCAGCCAGTGAAATGCTCATCAGGTGGAACCATGCTTCAAATAGCACAGGTGTTACTCATGATGGTGGCTGACCTGGAATCATTCGTGTGGTAGTTCATTTCACAGGCACTCAAACTGTGAGAGGTATGGCTTCATGGTGGTTCTGCCAAGACTTAAAAGGAAAGCCTGAAAGCCAATCAAACATTTGTGACAGCATTGGAGCCCTGCAAGAATCCACTGATGGGGCAATGTCCAGTGGAGCTGTTGGAGTGGAGCCAACGAGGGGATTCCAAACAGAGAGTGACCAGCCATATGCAGTATACGCCTAGGAGAGCCATTGGCATCTGTTTGAATCCTGAGAGAAGTCATGTGAACTGCAAGTAAATGGACTATAAAGATGCAGTCTCTATCAGGTCAAAGACTGCCTAAGACAACCTGGGAGTCAAGTCAAGCACGGGCTGTGTATTTCAAGATTCTAAAAAAATAGGAATAAGTCTGCATCTACCCCCATTAAGTATATTAGTAACTCATGACTGCCAAATCCCATTCTGTTCACACGAGAATTGAGCAAATGTGTGTATTCTAAATTTTCATAACAGTAGTAGTATTTGGAATTTTATAAATAAAACATAGTATATTTATTAATACACTGTCTACAGCAAAGGAAGTCAATGAACTACACTACATCAACCCTATGAAGGAATCTTGCATATAATGTGTGAATGAATCTGGACATAAAAGTATGTAGAGGGGCCCGTGCTGTGGCGCAGCAGGTTGAAGCCTGCGGCTCCGGCTTCCCATATGGTCTCCCGTTTGAGTCCTGGCTACTCCACTTCCGATCCAGCTCTTGGCTATGGCCTGGGAAAGCAGTAGAAAATGGCCCAACTCCTTGGGCCCCTGCACCCACATGGGAGACATGGAAGAAGCTCTTGGCTCCTGGCTTTAGATCAGCTCAGCTGTGGCCTTTTCGATCATTCGAGTAGTAACCAGCAGAACAGAAGACCTCTCTCTCTCTTTCTCTCTCTCTCTCTCTCTCTCTCTCTCTCTCTCTCTCTCTCTCTCTCTCTATCTCTACTTCTCTATAACTCTGGCTTTCAAATAAATAAAATAAATATTTACAAAAAAGTATGTAGAGTGAATAATTTCACTTACATGTGGATTTTAGAAATGTCAGATTGACAGTTAATTCATGTTACGTCCCACAGTCTGAAATGCTGGCTATATTTCTGCTTTTTGATGTGGGCTCAGGGTGCAGGAATGTTTTCCTTTTTGAAAACTCATTTGCTGTTTGTTCTAGACACACACACATACTTGAAAGTGTGTATATACTTTAGAATATGTTTTCACATTAAAAGGCTTTCAAAAATTACAGATCGTGTGGAATCAGTTTGTAGACAACTGCAATATTTTGGTATTATTTCTTAAAACTCCCAGCAGTTTCTTGTACACGCTACCTATTCAAGCCATGCTTCTACAAGTAATAAAGTACAAAACCCTCTTAAATATTTTATTAAATAATTATCTTTTATTTAACTAAAAAGTGCTGCCTTGCTCATAGACCTGAGATGTCAGTGCTACAAAGGCACTGCTTTCCTTGGCTTCCCCAATAGTGAGGTTGATGAATCTGGATTTCATTGGTATCCGTATCATGCACTGAACTTACTTGATAATGATTCATGATTCAGGGCCAGGCACCCCTCTTCTGAAGAAGAATTTTTCTAAAGGGACAGTTGCCTATTTGAGGGCACCAGGAACATCAAGAATGCCATTAGAATATAGATGTTTTTGTCTTTGTCTTTTACTCACATACTTGGCTCCGAAAACCTAAACTCTACCTTGTCCTTTCCTCCATTATTTAAAAAAGTATTACCCATTAAAAACAAATCTCCATGGAAAATAATTTAAGTTATCAAATGTTTAGTTTCTATCAAACTCTGGTATTAATGAGGAGTGGAAGGAATAGTAACTGATATAGAGGATAAGCTGTGCTTAAAATTGAAGTTTGGATTCAGCCTAAACAAAATTGCAGCCTAAGGAAATTTGGCTTCCCTTGAGAATATAAGAAGCAGAAGGAAAAATGAGACTCAAAGGGATTCAGAAGAAAATGCATAAGGATAACTCCAGAGATTCAGATAATGGTGGCAAACCTCTTGGGTAATAAAAATGTTACTTTCCTGGGTTTACCTGATGGAAAACTATTGACAATTACTTAGGTGGTTTGAGCGTTGCCTCAATAATCTCCCACAGGTGTATGTATGATATTTTAGGACCAGATTTATCACAGAAGGATTGATAATTAAATATTAAAAGGTATTACAGATTATCATAAAAATAATTTTTTGAAGATACATATTTTCAAAGAATTTTGCCAGATGAGTAGATTGATTGTGGAAAAAAAGGAAAATTCAATAACAGCAAATAAGTTAAACAAAAATGGCAAAAAAATATATTCCAGTGAAATTTTCAGAAGAAACATGAAACTACCTGAAGTAGTGGAATGAGTAAATAAATACATGCCTTACAAATCATACTAACATTTTCTGTTTGTTTTTGTACACATTTTGCATAGATAGAATTTGTGGAAATTATATATATATATATATATATATATATGACATTTTTCTGGTCCTACAATAAGCAGTAGACATTTAAGGGTCACATAGCAACCTATGTTTGTAAGTGTTCTATAATGGTCCTTGCACTGTAAAACACAACTCACAAGATGACAAAATCATACAGAATACCTTCAGGCTGCCAGCCTGTGTGTTTTCAAGGGTTCTAATTTCTTAGCTGCCTATTTGGTTCTTGAAATTATACAATTACATGACTGTCCACTTTACTTCTTATGAATGTTGATATGTTTAATATCCAGGTGCCTGCTTGGTATTGATAAAGCAAATTATTTTCCAATGTGGCAAACTTTCCTCTTTGCTCCTTTCTGTCTTTATCACTTTGGGGATCTTGCCATTAAGAGGCAAGTGACTTTTAAGTAGTCTATGGGTCATTAATTTTGAGTTTTCAAATGTCACACATTAACATAAACACACAATTTGTGAGAGTATTCAAGAGAGTTATTCTGCAAAAAATCCACTGAATTCTACTTTATTAAGAATTTTCCCATGGAAAAATTTTGTTGAATAAGTGATACTTCATGTCTATGAGACTCTAGAAGTTTTTCCAATACTTTTCTGCTTCAGATAACACAGAACATAATGAGACTATTCAGGACAACTCAGTACGCATGTAAGAATGTATCAAAATAGAGTAATATGTGATTGAAGTTATATAATAAAAAATGACATTGATAAGGCCAACATTCCTTTTATTTAGGATAAAGTCCTTACAACATATTTCTTAGATTTAATTTTAAAGAAATTCTTGGAATGCTAAATTATGTATGTATAGTGTTACTCATATAAGACGTTTATGATATTAGTAGTTGTATTAAACCAATTGGCAGTGGATAAATTAAATAAATTACTATATATCAATGGAAAATGTGTTGGGTTTAGGCATTTATTTACGTGTAAATGTGTTTCTTCAAACAACATTTTTTTAAAGTGTGAAACCCAGTAGAATTGGCACAAAATCTGGTTGTACATAGGCAGTGGTTAGTATTTGTTCTTTTTACAAAAATCTGTACTTTGTGAATGTTTTTAAGGAAAAATGGTTGCATATACATGTCTGTGCAAGGATGGAAAAATGTTTGCGGGTATGTTTTTGTTTTGTACATCATGTAATTAATGAAAAGTCTTAGAGAGGCATGGATACTTAATGACTGCAAATTAGGCATAATATTTGCTATTAAGCTAGATCAAGAAAAAATTAATAGGTATTACATTTTTTCTCAATTACCTTTAACTGTATGTCATACCAGATGTTAAAACATATTATTAGATCTGTTGCTTATTCCTGAGGGACTAAATGCTAAACAATTAGGGACCAGGCACAGAGACAGTTATATAATCTAGGTCAGCCAGTGAACAATGCTGAACAACTGAAAATGTAGAGGTGCATCCAACAAAGAAGTCAGTGACTATCAGGTAACTTTGTTTTTGCTGTTTCTTTTTCCTATTTTTATTGTCTATTTAATGCCTTTATTCCTTTTTCCACTAAAATTATGCTATAAAACCAAGAGACTATGTAACTTAATGGAAGTGTTTATTTTAAATACTTTAATTTGTTTATTATTTTTATTTTAGAAAACTTAAGATTTATTTTATTCAAAAGGCAGACAGAGAAGGAGGAGAGACAGAGAGACATACAAAGAGAGACCTTCCATACACTGATTCACTCCCCAAATCTCCTCACAGTCTGGGCTGGTGATCAGGCTGAAACCAGGAGCCAGGAACTCCATCCTGGTCTCCCGTATGGGTGACAGTGAACCAAGTACTTAGAACACCACCAGCTACCTCTGGGCACATTAGCATGGAGCTGGAATGGCAGTATAGGAGCCATATCTTGTTCTAACACTCCAATATGGGATGCCAATATTGAGAGAAGCAGCCTCTGGCATTTAAAATAGGTTTATGCATAGTTATACGATAAATACTACTATGGATTATTGAGGTGTTCAGTCATTATTTATCATGTTCAATCTCTTATCCATACTATTATTATTTAATATGATTTTAGTACAAAAAAATCATTATTTTAAAAACAACTGTCCACAGAGATAGACATGTTAGTGAGTTTAAGACAAGGTTCTGCAGACCCACACAGTGATCACTATATTGTTATTCAGATATCATTTTTTGTTTCTCTGTTCTTCTTCCACTTTTACATCTTTACAGAATGTAAGAATCATGTATACCATTGTATAGCATTTAACTGGTTTGATTAAAATGTGACAATAGAATCTAGACTCCAACTGGTGTTCCAAGGATAGTTAATTTTTTAACCAAAGAAAGAAGATTTCAGAGTTATACAAAATGGATAAGGAACAAAGAAAACAATAAAATAGTATTATAACTTTTGGAAAACTGGGATGGGGAACCAGTACAGAAAACAAGCTCTCTGAGTTTAAGGGACTGTGTATGTACAAGCATTTTTATCACATATCTTACTCATCTGTTTGTGAGGAGATCCTGTGCATTCTTGTTGACTAGAGGACAAGGATTCATATGTACAGTAAAACAGGGCACTTGGTGGCACCGTGACACTAGTGCTACCAGTCTCCTATGATTAGGTTAAAAATATTCTTCATTATCTCTGCTGAGCAACAACAGACTTTATAAGTGAATGATTTTGTACCCACCTGATCACTTTAATAAATTCAGCCATCTAATTGCCAAACAGTGATATTTCTTTGCCATAGCAGGGTGATTTTGGTTTATGCCATCTGTCACTTGTGTGAGTATAATATAGATTTTATTGATGTATATTTTAATTAAGGTTTTATAATAAACACTTAACTTAAAAAACCGACCCTAATTTATATTGTGCATCTACATTTAAAATGTTTTATAGTTTAGTAAAATTAATAAAAGAAATATATTATAAATACAAATATATATATATTAAATATATTATATATATATATTTGAGTTCAAACAGAGTATAGGCCATATCTGTTTGTCAAAGAAGTAACAATCAGACCACAACCACATTCCAATTTTCAATTCTCAACAGATAAACACACTCTTACACCCAGTTCCACAGCCATGTACACATAACACACAGAAAACAGAAGAATGTATATCTCAGGAACATTTGCTATTTCTCATTTATTTTTATTTTACTGAAAGGGTCAATTTGAAAACTAACAGGGCTGGTGCTGAGCCATAGAGGGTTAAGCTACTGTCTGTGAAACCTAGATCCTATATGGGCACCTGTTTGATATCCTGCTGCTCCACTTCCCATCAAGATCCCTACTGGTGTGACTGGGAAAGCAAAGGAAGATGCCCCAAGTGCTTGGGCCCCTGTACCCACGTTGAAGACCTGGAAGAAGCTCCAGGCTCCTGGATTTGGTCTGTCAAAGCCCTGGCCATTGAGACGATTTAGGAAGTGAGCCATTAGATGGAAGTTCTCTCTCTCTCTCTCTCTCTCTCCATTCTTCCTTTCTCTCACTCTTTCTCTCTCTCTCCCCCCAGCCCACACATACTTCATCTTTCAAATAAATAAATAAATCTTTTTTAAAAAGATAGCAATAGGCACATATATTTGTTATATTCTGTTGCTTAGACTTTTATTTCTCACTTGGGCTTTCTTATTTGTTTTCCCACTGGAATGAGGTGTTACACAAAGTGTAATGTGACAAGCCGGTGAGGAAGAATGAAAGATTAGTTCCATAAAGCATGCTTCATCTTTTCTAAGATTTATTTATTGATTTGAGAAGCAGGGTTACATACAGACAGAAAGAGAGGCAGAGAGGTCTTCCATCTGTTAGTTCACTCTCCAAATTACTGCAGTAGTTGGAGCTGGACTGACCTGAAGCCAGGAGCCAAGCTTCTTCTGGGTCTTCCACTCAGGTGCAGGGGCCCAAAGATGTGGGCCATTTTCCACTGCTTTCGAAGACCATTAACAGAGAGCTGGATCACAACAGGAGCAGCCTGGACACGAAACGGCACGCATATGTGTGTCAGCACTGCAGGCAGAGGGTTAGCCTAGTACTCCATAGTGTTGGCCCCATCATGTTTCATTTTCCAGCAAAGCCAAAATACCATACCAAGACGGTAATATGAGACATTGATTTATTTTGACATGTACTCTCATTGTCAGTAATAAAATAGTGTATTTAAATGATGCAATATATATGATCCTTTTGATATAAAATATGACATGTTTACTCCCATCATCTGGCTGGTCACATAAGCATCAAATGTTGCTGCTCTTCACTGGGCAGCAGGTCCGTTCGAGCTCCTCAGGGTCAGCCTTGGGAGCTCGGGGGCCGAGCGGGATGATGAGTGTCAGCCGCAAAGGAACCACACCAGAACCGGGAGATCAGTCAATGCCCAGGGCGCAGCCAGATTCTTGACTTTATTGGGAGTAGATTGTTGGAAATGCTAGGTCACTGAGATGCGGAAGTGCGGCAAATTCGAGCAAAGGCTAGCAACTTTGTTTCCTTTTGGTTGGAGCCCCTGGCAAAATACATTTCATATCATCATGAGAAGAACCTGCTTTTAGTCTATTCAAATCCACTGTCTGAATGTAAGTGATGGGGCCAAGAAAAGCCACTCACTTCCAGAATGACATATAGAAATAAAGATTTTCAACTTCTTTTGCTAGACATTTTTAGATTGCTTTCTAACTCAATAAATGCTATTCAAAACTGGACTTGCCTGGGAATTTTAGAAGGTAAAGAAGAAAATATACAGAAGAAGGTCATGTATTTCCTCATAGAAAAATAGTTATGAATATCTAGAAATGTCACACCCAAATGTATCATTCTCTTGATGCTTTTCATTAGAATTTAGATTGAGAATCAAAGAAGAATGGATAAGGAAAATTGCTCCTCTGTAAGTGAATTCGTTCTCTTGGGAATTACCAATAACCCTGCGATGAAAGTGACCCTATTCATCACACTCCTAGTTGTTTATCTCACTAATCTTCTGGCAAATCTCGGAATGATCATCTTAATTAGAATGGATTCCCGGCTGCACACACCAATGTACTTTTTCCTCAGCCACCTCTCTTTCTGTGACCTCTGCTACTCCACTGCAATTGGACCCAGGATGCTGGCGGATCTACTGGCCAAGAATAAATCCATTTCCATCAATGGCTGTGCTCTGCAATTTCTGATCTTCTGTATCTTTGTAGACTCTGAGTGTCTGCTGCTGGCAGTGATGGCCTTTGATCGCTACAAGGCCATTAGCAACCCCTTGCTCTACACAGTCAACATGTCCAGCAGGGTGTGCTCCCTGCTCATGGCTGGGGTTTACCTGGTGGGAATGACAGATTCATTGTTGCATACATCATTAACATTCCGCTTATGCTTCTGTGGGTCCAATGAGATTAATCATTTCTTTTGTGATGTCCCTCCTCTGCTACTACTGTCCTGCTCAGACACACAGGTCAATGAGTTGGCAATCTTCACTGTTTTTGGTTTCATTGAACTGAGTACCATTTCCGGAGTTTTTGTCTCTTATTGCTACATCATCTCATCTGTTTTGAAGATCCACTCTGTTGAGGGGAGGTTCAAAGCTTTCTCTACCTGCACCTCCCACTTAACTGCAGTTGCGATTTTCCAGGGCACTATGCTCTTCATGTACTTCAGGCCAAGTTCTTCCTACTCTCTAGATGAGGACAAGATGACCTCACTGTTTTACACCCTGGTGATTCCTATGTTGAACCCTCTGATTTACAGCTTGCGGAACAAGGATGTGAAAGAGGCTCTCGAAAAACTGAGAAGCAGCGTGTGTTAAGGCAAATGGGCAGACTTTAAATAAATATGTGTATTTACACACACATGTTAAATAAATATTTTGTTTTCTTTAAATTATATATTAGAATATAACATCAAATATCTAATTTTAATTTAAATTGTACTTTCCAAACCTATAACTCCTCCATATTATTGAACTTCCTAAATATAATAAATTTCTTGTGTATCTTCAATTTAAATAATGCACCATCTTTATTTTGCCCTAACATTTATTGGCTTAATGACAACTATATTTACTATTTTAAGATTCACAGTATACACTATATCCAAAGTTAGTGAACACTATCTTGAAATATCAATCAGTAGTAAATATTTAACCTATTTTAAATGTAATTTATGATTCATACACTTTAAAATATCACTGAGAATTTGACTAATACAGAGAGCTTCTGCAAGAATTCCAGGCTGCATTCTTTACTTGACAAAAAATTCTTATTTTCTAATTATTTCCTGGTTTGTGCAATAAGTTGGCCAGCCATAGTATTTTCATTTTACACCACTGAAAGAAAAAATTAGATAAAGTAAATTTAGCAGAGTTTGTTTAAGCAAAGAATGATTCATGAAACTGGCAGAAACCAGATCTAACAGAGCTGTTGAGAGCTCCACATGGCAGTGTGGATTGCTAGTATTTATAGACAGATAGAAAATGAAGTGCCATATAAAAAAATGTTGATTGGTTTATTGTAGCTAGGCATTGTGTTATTAGGGCATGGTGTGATGAAGCAGTTGTTTTAGCGTCATGTGATCAATTAGCATTTTAGGACTGCCTGAAGTTCAGCTATTTTCAATGACTGAGACTCACCAATTCATTATATAAATACACTCCTCAATTGCAATCAATTTACGTATTATGTTAAGTTTCCTACATAGGAGACAACTTTGGATTCTTTTCTATTTAATTTAGATTTATTTTGTTAATAATGTTCAAATGTTCAGTCACAAAAGAGCACTTCTAAATGCCAATATATGAAATACATATTTGTTACTCCTCTTTATAGTTCTATTTTTAAGTGAAAATAATGTATAAATTTCTAAGATATAGATAAAGATAAAGATATTCTGTTGATTCCAATTTATGTCAGCATTTCTCTTTTGTAGTACAAGTAATAAGTCCTTTGATGACAATTTTTTCTTACAAATAGATAAATATAAGGTAGCCAAATGATTTATTTACATAGAAAATTTTATTACAATATTTTTTATTAAAGATTTATTTATTTATTTGAACATCAGAATTACACAGAGAGAGGAGAGGCAGATAGAGAGGTCTTCCATTGACTGGTTCATTCCCCTGTTGCCTGCAAGAGTTGGAGCTGCGCCAATCCGAAGCCAGGAGTCAGGAGTTTCTTCCAGGTTTCCCACATGGGTGCAGGGGTCTAAAGAGTTGGTTCATCTTCTACTGCTTTCCCAGGCCATAAGAGACAACTGGATTAGAAGTGGAGCAGCCAGGACTCAAATGGTGCCCAAATGAGATGTCAGCACTGCAGGCGGTCTCTTTACCAGCAATACAATTGTGCCAGCCCCTCATTACAATACATTAAATGCTTCAGCAATTGGTAAACATAATCAAGAAGAACAGAAATATCCTTGTGTTCATTATTTTGATGTCAGAAATAAATTCAACAACATGGCAATGTCTATTTTAAGGGTAAAACATGTCTGTACTCTTTTCTGAGAATAAAGATGGTGATAAACTGAAATGAATCATGAATCACAAATTCTATATTTTTGAAGATTAAGAGAAGTTAAAAATTTCACCTATCATTTTCTTGACCATTTTTTCAGTATTTCAGAAGAATAGCAAATAAAGTAAATGGGGAAAATTGCTCCTTCTTGAATCAATTTATTTCATTGAGATTCTGTGTCTTTGTTTTGCAATTGTTCAACTTCTGTATCTTTGCAGATGCAGATTATCTACTGCTGTCAGGGATGACCTTTAATCAGTACAAGGGCATTTGCAATGCTTTCCTTGCTTTATACAGTCCACCTGTCCAGCAGGATGTTCCCTGTGCTCATGGCTGTAAAAAAGTGGGAATTTTGGATATTAAAACAGATAAAATATCAACATTTTTGCTTAGGTTTTTGTTGATTTGTTGCAATTAATTATTTGTTCTTTGATATCCGTCCCCTCCTTTTGATGTTTTGCTCATGTACACCAAACTATGAATTAATTAAATGAATTAGTGAGACAGGGCAGTATAAGCTCAATTACATTGTTAAAATATAGAAAGAATTAAAAAGTGCTCCCTTCAAATACCTGTGAAATCAAAGTTAAATTTGATTTTACTGACATGCCTAAGAGTAGAAAGATCATAGAACATCATAGAAAGATGGATCAACAATTCATGAAGACCTAAAATGGAGGAGTGTGGTGAAATGAGAAAGCCATGCCAAGATGGCCACTGGCAAGCAAGCATAAGCTATGAAGGAATGGCTTTGGAAACCCCCTGGGAAACCCCCTGGCTTCGGAGTCTGCCTGGCAACAGGCTGTGATTGGTCAGGGCATAAACCTCCCCTTGACTGGATTGGCTGCCTCGGCTATATAAGGGGCTATACCAACTGAAATAAACGAGTCTGTGGGCTACTCACCTCTGGTCTGCTTTCACCCACCTCCAGGTGTCTGTGTGGTGACTGCGCCTCTTGTCCCTACCTCGCTCCTCCTCTCAGAACAAATGCACAGCAACAGAGGAGACTATTCCACTTCAATTATAATGAAAAAAGTGTTGGCTGGGTTTCAGAAAGGAAAATGGATTGGCCTGAGGAGATTCCTCTAAGGAAATTCTCAATTCATCATTTCCTCTATCTAATATCCCTGCCAGACAGTAGCTTGGTTCAAACAGCAGCGTTCATCAGAACATTGTTGAGTGAAGGGCTCTGATTTCTAACTCATTACTTTTAATATGAGAAACACACTAAGATTAATGACCGTGCCTTTGGACTCCACCTAAGCCCAGCATAGCACCTGAAAAAAAGGGGAATATAAAAAGAAGCAAAAGCATCAGTTAATTTTCTTGAGAAGATATTACTTGTGAAACAACAACAACAAAAATAATGTACCTCAGGATAATGCTGTTGTATAGTAGGTAAAGTTGCCACCTACAGTGCCAGCAAACCATATGAGCTTCAGTTTGAGTCCCAGCTACTCCTCTTCTGATCAAGCTCTCCACTATGGCCTGGGGAAGCTGTGGAAGATAGCCCAAGTGCTTGGGCCCTTGTACTCACCCCGCCTTGTAGGGGACCTGGAGGAAGCTCCTGGCTCCTGGCTTTGGATCAGCCCAGTTCCAGACATTGTAGCCATTTGGGGAGGGAATCAGCAGAGGGCAGATCTCTCTCTCTCTCTCTCTCTCTCTCTCTCTCTCTCTCTCTCTCTTTGCCTTTGTTTCTCTGTAAATTTCCTTTCAAATAACTAAACAAATCTTTAAAATAATAATGTACTAAGTGTATAGTGTAAGTGGAATATACACACACATTGGAGCACACACAGTAGCCATGAATATTAAAGTGATGAATGTTAAATTTTTGTAAATGTATTCTTTGGAAATAATTAAACCAAAGAACACTTATCTAGCTGCAAACAAATTTTTTTTAGTTTAGTTTTTTTTTTTTTAATTTGAAAGTCAAAGTTACAGAGTAGGAGAGAGAGAAAGAGAGAGAAGGAGAGGGAGAGAGAGATATATATATCTTCCATTCACTGATTGATTTCACAAATGATCTCAATGGTCAAGACTGGTCAAGGCCAAAACAAGAGTCCTGGAACTTCTTCTGAGTCTCCCAAGAACAACAAGACAACAACCAGTACTCCTAAATATGTTATAAACTTCCATGGTCCTACTCTAGTTTACTGAGATCAAAGACTAGAAGTGGCTTCATAATAAATTGGACATGACTATACATTAGAGGGACCATATAAGGCTCAGCAACAATTAAACAAGTTAATGTCATTGAAAATCTCAGAATATCAATGTGCCACTGTGAAAGTCTTGAGTGAAAACATTTTGATTTCCTGGAAAATCTCAACAGGCAAATGATATCTCTTGGAAGATTTTTTTTTTCTGGGATTTGGATATAGTGTATGAAAACCACAGCAGTATAAAAAAAATGAGATGTTTTTCTCATTCATGATATGTCCTCAAACCATGTCGATTGGAAGTTTTACTGTGTGTGTGACATATATATATATATATATATATATATATAAATTTCCTGCTTTTTATATATGTATATATACCTTCAGAAGCAGCACCACAGCAGGAATGTGTTTGAGTTGTGATAAAGCTAAAATTAAGTTACAATCAGTCTCAAAACTAAAGAGATGCATGTTGCTCATCCATTTGAAAATTATAAAATATAAAAACTCAGATCTGATTTATATAGGGATCTTTAATATCCAGCTCTCTTGTGTGAAGTAAAGAGAAGTCAAATATAGACATTAAATGAAGTTCTTTACAGTTAATTAGAGGTGGGCATTCAGATTCAGAAGTTTAATCGGCCTTTTTGGATGCTGGCATCCCATGCCTGAGTGCTTTTGATTGAATCCCACAAGGGCTTCCCATCCAGCTTCCTACCAGTGTGCACTTTGGAAGACAAAAGATGATGACTCAAGTACTTTGATCCCTGCTACCCACTGAAAGTCCCAAATGGAGCCCCAGATTCCTGCATTGGCCACACTCAGCTCCAGGTGTTGTGGACATCTCTCTCTCTCTCTCTCTCTCTCTCTCTCTCTCTCTCTCTCTCTTTCTCTCTCTCTCTTTCTCTCTCTCTCTTTCTATTTATCTCTCTCTTTTTCTCTTTCTCTATCTCTGTGTGTAAGCATCTTTCTCTCTTTATCATCTAAATTTCAAATGAGAATAAAATAAATACACTTTTAATGTAAGCTAAAATTTATCAAAAATAGAATACTATGACTTGCAAAATTTGCCTTTCATGATAAAAACCTTAAGCAAAATGGATACAGAGGGAATACAATGAAAACAATCAAGTAGCTATGTGACAAACCCACAGCCTACATCATATTGAATGGGAAAAAGCTAGAAGTGTTTCTACTGATATCAAGAACTAATAAGGATACTCACTCTCATAATTAGTAGTCAATACAGTTCTGTAAGGTTTAGCCACAGCAACTAGGCAAGAAAAAGAATTGACATACAAATAAAAATAAGGAAGTTACATTATCCCTGTTTGCAGATGACACGATCCTATACAGAAGGGAACCAAAAGACTCCAGTAAGAGACTATTGGAACTCATAAGAGAGTTTACCAAAGTTGTAGATATAAAATCAACACAAAAATAAATAGAATTTGTAATCGCAAACAATTTCATGGCCGAGAACAAACTTGTAAGATCAGTCTCACTGGGGCTGGTGCTGTGGCATAGCAGGGAAAGCCACCGCCTGCAGTGACGGCATCCCATATGGGGACCAGCTCAAGACCCGGACACTCCACTTCCAATACAGCTTTCTGTTATGGCTGGGAAAGCAGTGGAGGATGACACAAGTCTTTGGGCCCCTGCACCCACATGGGAGACGTGGAAGAAGCCCCTGGCTTCAGATTGGTGCAGCTCTAGCCATGGCAGCCATCTGGGAAGTAAACCAGCTGGTAGAAGACTTCTCTCTCCTTCTCTCTGTCTCTCTGTCTCTGTATCTCTCTGTCTCTCTCTATTACCCTATCATTCGAATAAATAAATCTAAAAAAGAAATCAGTCCGATTGACAATAGCTACCAAAAATGTAAATACCTTGGAATAAATTTAACCAAGGATGTGAAATATCTTTAAAATGAAAATTACAAAATATTAAGCATTAATCCACAAAAGATGGAAAAATGTTCAATCTCAAAGATTAGAAGAGTTAAAATCATCAAAATGTCCATTCTACCCAAAGCAATTTATAGATTCAATGTGATCCTAATAAAAATCCAAGGGATATTCTTCTCAGATCCTGAAACAATGACCCTAAAATTCATATGGAAACAAAAAGACTTTGAATAGTTAAAGCAATCTGAAACAATAAAAACAAAGCTGAAGGTACCATAATACCAGATTTCAAGACATATTACAGGGCAATTATATTCAAAACGGCCTAGTAGTGGCACAAAACCAGAAATGTAGAGCTGTGGAGTAGAATAGAAACCCTAGAAATTAGTGTTAATATCTGTAACCCACTAATCCTTGAAAAATGAGCTAATATCACTCCCTGGAGAAAAGACAGTCTCTTCAACAAATTGTATGTGGAAAATTGGATTTTTGCATGCAGAAGTGTGAAATAAGATTCTTATCTTATACTCTATATGAAAATCAACTCAAAGTGGATAAATATCTAAATCTATGACCTGAAACAATCAAATTACTAGAATAAAGCATAAGAGAAACTCTTTAAGAGTTTGACATAGGCAGAGAGTTCTTGGATAAAACTCCAGAAACACAGACAATAAAAGCAAAAATAGACAAATGAGATTACATCAATGTCAACAGTCTGCATAGCAAAGGAAACATGCAATAAAGTGAAGAGGCAACCATCAAAATCAGAGGAAAGATTTTCAAAATATGCATCTCATAAAGGATTAATATCCCAAATATATAAAATCTCAAGAAACTCAACAGTGACAGAATAAAAATCCAATTAAGAAATGGGAAAAAAGCATGAACAGACATGTTGCAAAGGATGAAGCACAAATGACCAATAGAAACATGATAAAAAAAAATCCGGTGTACCAGCCATCAAGGAAATGCAAATAAAAACCACAATTCACCCAATTAAAATAGCTATCATTCAAAAATCAAAAAAATAACAAATGTGGTGAAGATGTGGAGAAAATGGAACACTAATACACTGTCAGTCTGATTATAAACTAATACAACCATTATGGAAGGCAGTATGAAGACTCTCTAGAAATCTGAAAACAGATCTACCATATGACCCAGCCATCCCATTTCCGGGAATTAGCTAAGAGAAATGAAAAGAGCATATGATAGAAATATCTGTACCTCCCACGTTTATAGCAGCTCAATCCACAATAGCCATGATATGGAGTAAATCCGATGTCCATCAACTGATTCCTGGATAAAGAATATGTGATACACACATACACACACACACACACACACACACACACACACACTACTCAGTCACAAAAAGGAATGAAATCCTATCTTTTGTAACAAAGTGTATGCAGCTGGAGACAATTATTCTTAGTCAAATAAGCCAGATCCAAAATGACAAATAGCAGACATTTTTTTCCTGATTTGTGGTAGCTAATATATGGAGTAAAAAAAACAAAAGTGTATGTGTATGAAAAATAAATGGGCCGGCGCCACAGCTCAATAGGCTTATGGTGCTGGCACACCGGGTTCTAGTCCCGGTCGGGGCACTGGATTCTGTCCCGGTTGCCCCTCTTCCAGGCCAGCTCTCTGCTGTGGCCCTGGAGTGCAGTGGAGGATGGCCCAGGTGCTTGGGCCCTGCACCCCATGGGAGACCAGAAGAAGCACCTGGCTCCTGGCTTCTGATCAGCGCGGTATGCTGGCTGCTGTGCACCGGCCGCGGCGGCCATTGTTGGGTGAACCAACGGCAAAAGGAAGACTCTCTCTCTCTCTCTCTCTCTCTCTCTCTCCCTGTCCACTCTGCCTGTCAAAAAAAAAAAAAAAAACTAAAGAAAATGAATAATATACTTCAATAATATACTTCATAAACAAAAACTAAAAATAATTAAAAATATGACTTGGAGGTTCACACATATTATAATATTTCTCTCACTTGCTTATCTCTAGATGTCTTAAACTGCAAGAAATTCTCTTTCATGATTTAAGAAAGCCATCACCATGGAAAAATAAATACCTCCAGGAAGTTAATCAAACTTTTAATAACATAGCAACATACATTCAATTTAAAAATTGTTTTATATATTTACTTGAAATGCATTGTGGCAAGGAAGCATAGTGTTCCATAGTGCAAACTTATACAGAATAAACTTCTGCCATTGAACAATTATATAAATTAGGGTTAAATAACTAAAAGTTCAACCTCTGCTAAAATTGTTGCATATATTCACAGGGGAAAATGCTGAAATAGTAACCTAATTAACCATCACTGAATAACACATAAGAATGAAAAGAGAAGCATAGTATATTTCAGTCCCAACAGTCACAAGGTAGAGGTAAAATGAGAGCTGGTTGTTCAGTACCAGAGAGAACAAAAGGACTTTCTCTTCTCAGGTAGGTTAATGAATAGATAATGTAAAGCAGGGAGAAAACCTAGTCCTTATTTTGGAAACATGAGTAATTGTGTATTGAGGAATTTGTAAAGGAATGATTCTATACCTAACTACACAATTAAATAAACTTGAAATCTAATGGGAAAATTATATTTTCATGTTATACTTATATGGATTCACTAGTTTGCCTTTTGTATAAAGAACACAAAATTTTCATTTATTTATATGTCAAGACTCATAAGTAAATCATTAACATTCATGCAAGTGACAATGTGCATTTAAAGTCAAAATGTGTTTTCTTATTATTCAAATAACTGAGTTAACATATTACAAATACAATTATTAGTAAACCCAAGTCCAAATGGATATTATACCAAAATTTTTAAGTCTGGGAGAAATAAGAGTCAGACCATCACAAGGCTTCTAATGTTCATTTATCAACGGGTAAGCACACACATACATACACCTCCAACACATGTATAAATGCATGCGCAATCATAGGAAATAGAAGCCCATATAATTAAAAATAATCATTGTTTTTCTTCCCATTCTCATTTTAATGAAAATACCTGTATAAAAGCAACTCAAAAAAACATACTCATTCTATTCTGCTGTTTTCTGTTTTTTATCACTTCTTTTTGGGATTTCTCATGGGTTTGTCCTTTGGAATAATTTGAGTTATACAAAGAGGTTATAAACACAGTGATATAATAGTGCTGAAGAGTGATAGAATAGTGCATAAAAATGTGTTTCACAGTTCAGTCAACTCTAAAGATTCTCCATCTGAAACTTAGCATAATATGTTTATTCATCACTATATACCATACAATCTTCAAGGATAAAATGAATTTTATTTTAATAACCATGTAATAAATATGGTTTTTATATCAAATACAAGAGATGTTCAGTCTTATATTTCCTTTCTGTTAATCTAATATTCAATTTATTTTACATTATTTTAAACCTAGAGCCAGCATTAATTTTATTCAAATCTTATCCTGAAATTAAATGAAAGTTGCTAAGATGTACCTCACATTTCAAGAATTATTTTTAATTTTAATTAATTTTACTTATGAACTGACTTTGGTAGACAAATATTGCCTTTTATTCACATGAAAATGACTCTTAGAAAGTACTACTTGCCTGGGCTATTTTCTCAGAATAAAAGAGATAATCACCAGAAATAAAACATGTTCTGCCTTATTTTTAGATTTTCATTTATTTAAAGGCAGAGATACAGTTAAAGAGAATTTCCACCAGCTGGTTCACCCTCCAAATGTTCACAACAGCCAAATCTGGGCCAGGCTGCAGACAGAGGCTCAGATCTCAGTCCAGATCTCACGAATGGGTGCCTGGGACCCAAGAACCTGAGCCGTCACCTGCTGCTTCCAAGAGTCTGCAAGAGCCAAGAGCTGGAGACAAAATAAAGGTTCCTGGACTGAAAGCAGGCACTCCGATAGCAGGTGAGTGTCCTAAGCAACAAACTAACTTCTACACAAATCTTCCACTCTCATGTACTGCATTACTGATAAAACTGTTTGGAAGTCAGGAAAAGGTAAATCCTAACCCATTCTCCAATTGCTGATTTTTCTAATAGCTTAGAAGAACAAAGAAGAATGGACAAGGGAAATTGCTCCTCTGTAAGTGAATTTTTTCTCCTGGGAATTACCAGTAACTCTGGGATGAAAGTGACCCTATTTTCTGTATTTCTAGTTGTTTATCTCATTATTATCTCGGCAAATCTTGGAATGATCATTTTAATTAGACTGGATTCCCGGCTGCACACACCAATGTACTTTTTCCTCAGCCACCTCTCCTTTGCTGACCTCTGCTATTCCACTGCTGTTGGACCAAAGATGCTGGTGGACCTACTTGTCAAAAACAATTCAATTCCAGCCATTGGCTGTGCTCTGCAATTCTTCATCTTCTGCATCTTTACAGATGCAGAGTGTCTGCTGCTGGCAGTGATGGCCTTTGATCGCTACAAGGCCATTAGCAACCCCTTGCTCTACACAGTCAACATGTCCAGCAAGGCTTGCCTCCAACTGTTGGTTGGAGTTTATCTGGTGGGAATGGTAGATGCATTGACACATACGACATTGACATTCCACTTATGCTTCTGTGGCTCCAATGAGATTAATCATTTTTTCTGTGATGTCCCTCCTCTGCTACTACTGTCCTGCTCAGACACACAGGTCAATGAGTTGGCAATCTTCACTGTTTTTGGTTTCATTGAGCTGAGTACCATTTCAGGAGTTCTTGTCTCTTACTGTTATATCATTTTATCAGTCTTAAAGATCAACTCTGCAGAGGGGAGGTTTAAAGCTTTTTCCACCTGCACCTCCCACTTAACTGCAGTTGCGATTTTCCAAGGAACTATGCTTTTCATGTACTTCAGGCCAAGTTCTTCCTACTCTCTAGATGAGGACAAGATGACCTCACTGTTTTACACCCTGGTGATTCCTATGTTGAACCCTCTGATTTACAGCCTGCGGAACAAGGATGTGAAAGAGGCTCTGAAGAAAATGAAGAATAAAATTTTGATTTAAGTAGTTAGGCATGCATTATAAATTTATATTTACACACACATTTATGCTCTTGGTTAGCTTCCTCAAATCTCTTACTATTAAATAAATTTGTAACAAATATTGTAATATAATGCATTGGATACTTCACACCTGAGGGCCCTGCCTCCCCGGATTTAAACATCCACAGGTGGAAAATATTGAGTCAAAAATATGAATGGGCAATGAATATATAAGGACTACTATTCTTGTCATTATTCCAAAAAAAATTTCTTGACTACTGTTTACATAACATTTGCATTATAGGATGTATTTTATTTTATTTTTTATATATATATATATATAAAGCTTTTATTTAAAGAATATAAATTTCCAAAGTACAGCTTATGGATTACAATGGCTCCCCCACACACAACTTCCCTCCCTCCCGCTACCCTCCCCTTTCCCGCTCCCTCTCCCCTTCCATT
>CM027387.1:97643191-97658620 GCA_015711505.1 Sylvilagus bachmani | reverse complement strand
CCTCCTTCTTTGATGGCCCCGTTCTTTCCACTGGGATCTCACTCGCAGAGATCTTTCATTTAGATCTTCTTTTTTTTGTTTTTCAGAGTGTCTTAGCTTTCCATGCCTAAAATATTCTCATGGGCTCTTGAGCCAGATCCGAATGCCTTAAGGGCTGATTCTGAGGCCAGCGTGCTATTTAGAACATCTGCCATTCTATGAGTCTGCTGTGTATCTCACTTCCCATGTTGGATCATTCTCTCCCTTTTTGATTCTATCAATTAGTATTAGCAGACACTAGTCTTGTTTGTGTGATCCCTTTGACTCTTAGACCTATCAGTGTGATCAATTGTGAGCTGAAATTGATCACTTGGACTAATGAGATGGCCTTGGTACATGCCACCTTGATGGGATTGTATTGGAATCCCCTGTCACAATTCTAACTATAGGAGGTATTTTAAATATTCTATAAGTGATCTGAAGCACATGGAAACATTGCAGAAGTTTTATATCTATATATACTATATATACATATATATATATATAAAATATGTGTGTGTGAGTGTGATGCCAATTTATATAAGGGATTTGACCATTTCTTTGTTTTGTTATCAAAGGAAAGCCCTGGTACCATGTGAAGATATTAATGGATTTTACATATTTTCTCTATTACAACATACCAATTTTTCACAGTTTCTGAAATATGTTATGCTTTATTATGTGTCTCCAACTTAAATACGTATCCCTCTATTTTCAAAAAATATACATGTATTTATTGTTTTCATGTTAGCATGCCAAAGTTGTTTCTTTGAAGAATATTTTATTCATTCATTAAATTATTCTTAGGGTTACTGAGTATTTAGTATGAATCTTTTATATCATTGTGTCTTCACATTTCATGACAAATCCACTAGTTTATATGCTAGAGAATTATACTAATTCATTAAGCTTAATATGCAATAAGCTATGAAATATCATGAAGTCAAAACCCTACATATGAACTAGACATCTAAATATAGAGTGTAGATAATAAAAGATTCTTTGAAAAGGAGACAGTTTCTGACCTAAACAATAAATAGATACATGCTGGGAAATGCAGACTTGGAAGAATTCTAGACAAAGGGGCTGGGGAATAGAAATCCTGAGGATTGCATGCTAATGTCTTTTTGGAGGAAAGGAAGTTTTACAACACTGGATGCACTCCGGGTTCTAGTCCCGGTTGGGGCGTCGGATTCTGTCCAGGTTGCCTCTCTTCCAGGCCAGCTCTCTGCTGTGGCCAGGGAGTGCAGTGGAGGATGGCCCAAGTGCTTGGGCCATTGGAGGGTGAACCAATGGCAAAGGAAGACCTTTTTCTCTGTCTCTCTCTCTCACTGTCCACTCTGCCTGTCAAAGAAAAAAAAAAAAAGAGCAAAGTGAACAGTGTCATCAAATTCCATTGCTGTCCAGAAAGTCTCGACTCAGTTAACTTAAACTCAGATTTTCTTCCCACTTCTTCATTCATAATTCTTGTTAAAAGCTATTCTTTATGACTCATAAATATTATTCTCCTGAAGTCATTATTCTATCACTCCTTTTATTAAATCACTGTCCGCAATAAAACAGAGTCCTTTTTGCTTGAGGACTGTAGGATTTATGGCTCTCATCTGTCAAACTGCTTTATGTCTGTACACAAATTGAAAAATAAATGGAAAGCCAACCAATAATAAAAGATGGTTGCAGGTGGGAGGGAGGTTATGGGGGAAAAGTCACTATAATTTAAAAGTTGTACTTTGGAAATCTATATTTATTAAATAAAAGTTGAAAAAAGCCAACACCAGTGAAATATTTGAGTGTGTGCTGCATAGTAAAGTTTAATTAACTGAAGGTTTGATGTTGTGATATTGGGGATGCTAAGATTATTAATCTACAAAGATTTGGGTATCTGGGTACTTTCCTGATATCCACCTACTTCATCTATTTCACCTCAGGGCACTGGGTAAGCTTACTGAGAAAACGTGGGTAAGACAATGTACCTGAACTATCCAACAAAACTCTTGATCATCCAATGTAATTGTCAAAAATAACAAGATATTGAATGATCATTTGTATTTCTTCTTTTATAAAATGTCTATTGGAACCAGAGATATGGGGTAGTGGGAAAAGCTGTCAACTGCAGTACTGACATCCCATATGGACACCAGTTAGAGTCGTGGCTGCTGCACTTCCGATCCAGCTCTCTACTGTGGCCCGAGAAAGCAGCAGAAGATGTCCCAAGTCCTTGGACCTCTGCACCCATGTGGGTGACCTGGAGGAAGCTCCTGGCTCCTGGCTTCGGATCAGCTCAGCTCCAGCCATTGCAGCCATCTGGGGAGTGAACAGTGGATGGAAGACCTCTCTTTCTCTCGCCTCACCCTTTCTGTAACTCTGCCTTTCAAATGAAATAAATAAATCTTTAAAAAAAAAAAAGATATGTCTGTTAAAGACCTTTGTCCATTTTTCAAAAAAAATCAGGATATGATAAATTATATATGTATAATTTTACTCAAATAATACATTTTATGATTTGAAGAGTTCTGTATTAACCAGATGACAGAGGATAGATTAATTAAAGTATTGCATGTAAATAGAATATAATTCATTGGATCTAGACATTACTTACATAAAAATGTTGTTTTTCTAATGTCATTTTAAAAATTGTATTGCTTAAATATAAGAAATACAATAGAATTGGCAACAAAATCTGGTTAAACCTAAGCGGTGTGATAACAATATTAGTTCTGCTTATAAACATCTTTGTGAATGCATTAAAGGAAAACTTGTTGTATATATATGTTCATGAAAGCATATGCAAATGTGGGTGGATGTGTACTTGTTTAGTACATTATGCAATTAAGACAAAATCCTACAGATTTATTGATGAACTGGAAATATTGAATACTTACTGACTGGAGTCATTTCTCTTTTGCTAATTATGTACAATTTTTTCCATTAAGCTGGATCAAGACAAAAGAAAAAAATTATAAAATATTGCATTATGTTTCAATTACTCTACCTGTATAACATATCAGATGTTAAAACATATTATTATATTTCTTACTTATTCCTAAGGGACTACGAGTTAAACACCAAGGGACTAGGCACAGAGATGGTTATATAATCTAGGTCAATCAAGGGACAACGCTGAACACTTGAGTAGGTAGAACTTCATCCAGTGAAGAAATCGGTGATTCTCTATCAGGTAACAATATGCTTGCTATTTTTGTGATTTATTGTGTATATGTATTTAATCCTTTCTCCTTTTTTCCACTGAATATGTTACAAAGCAAAGGAGACTACGTAATTTAATGCAAACATGTATTTTATTATTAATGTTTATTTTTTAACTGAAGTTTTATTTATTCAAAAGTGAGAGAGAGAGAGAGAGAGAGAGAGAGAGAGAGAGAGAGAAACTTCCATCCAACGTTTCACTTTCCAAATCACCTCTATAGCCAGGGCTAGGGGATAGGCCAAAGCCAGGAGCCAGGAATCTCATCCTTGTCTCTCACATGGGTGGCAGTGAACCAAGTACTTGGACAATCAACTGCTGCCTTCTGAGCACATTAGCAGGGAACTGGAATGGTAACACAGGAACCGGAATTTGTACTGGCACTCCAATATGGGATGCCAGCATTGCAAGCAGCAGCCCCTAGCATTTTAAATAGGTATATACATAGTTATAAGTGAATACAATAAATACTACCATGGGTTATTGAAGTTCTCAGACATTATTTTATCACTTTTAATCTCTTACCTGTATTTTAATATGTTCTTATAGTACAAATAAAATAATTATTTTTACAGATCTATCCAAAGAGATAGACATTTAAATGAGTTTAAGCCAAAGTACTGGAGACTCACATACTGACCATTATATTCTTATTCAGATATCATTTTTTGTCTTTGCTTTTGTTCTCCTTCTACTTTCAAGTCCACATTTTTATATATTGAGAGAATGTAAGAGGATGTGTGTGTCATTTTATAGTATATAATTAATTCAGTTAAAGTATAACAATAGGATCTAGAATTCTACTGGTATTCTAGGGACAATTAACTCTTTTAAGCAAAGGTTAGAAGACTTCAGAGGTATACAAAACAAATAAGGACCAAGAAAAAAAAAACAATACAATATATTGGACCAAGACAACAAAATACTTTCTGGAAAACTGGAATGGGGAACATAGTTCAGAAACAAATCTCTCAGAGGCTATGGGGCTGTGAACATACAAGCATTGTTATCACACTTCTTACACATGTACTCTGCTGGTGAATAGATCATGTGTGTTCCTGCTGATTAGGGCACAGGGTTTCATACAGTAAAGTGGTGCCTTTTGTGGATCCCTGTTGCTTGTGCTGCTAATATTCCTGTGGTTAGGCTGAAAATGTTCTATTTCTGCTGGGCATCCGCAGATTTCAGAGGAGGGCATGGCTAGCCCTCATGTAGTTCTATCTCCCCAGCTTATTGTTCACCGAGCCCCTTCCACCTGCTTCTCCTGCATCCACCATACTTTCTATGCCAGGGAATGCTGAATCACAGGCAGTCTCTATCCCAGGAGCAGTGGGATGCAGCTTCACTTACTGAAGCTAGATTGGGCAAGTGGAGTGATGTTATATATAGGAATCTGCTATGGCTTTGTTTACTCCAAATTTTGGATGACAAGGAGAAAATAATGGGACATACTCTATACCCACACTGCTCACTTACATGTCTTCTCTATCACAGGATATAACAATATTTCTACAAAATCTGTAGCAATCTTGTCAGAAGACATGGGTTAACTGGATGAACTGATTGTAAGAACTTTTACCTTGAATTTGAGTACATGAATTTCTTCTTCTACACAATGGAAGTAGTCCAAAAAATCATAAGTACTATGTAGCTTTCCATAGAAATAATACAGTCTGGATGAAAGTGTGCTACAAATTCTCTACAGTAAGATACAAATATAAGAAACATGCTTATCACTGTCATCTTATTAATTTGCATTGCACTGGTAAAGTCAGTTTAGTTTAAATAATCCTGCTATTTCTTACCTCTTTTTTGCTACAATCTCTTAACCCAGTAGGTTAAGTGTTAATGTAGTAAAATGTTAATTTTCTATATCCATCTCCTTTCACAAACAGGGATTTCCAGATCTGAGCAATGAGGATTGAAAACTGCACTGTGTTTGCTGACTTTGTCTTCTTAGGACTCTCTGGCAAGCAAGATGTGCAGCTGGGGCTCTTTGTTCTCTTCCTCCTTGTTTATGGAATAACTGTGACTGCCAATCTAGGGATGATATTGCTGATCAAGATGGACTCCAGACTTCACACGCCCATGTACTATTTCCTGAGCAGTCTGTCTTTCTGTGATGTCTGCTACTCCTCCACTGTCTCTCCCAAGATGCTGGCTGATTTCTTATTGGAACAAAAGAGGATTCCATATAATTTATGTGCCATTCAGATGTATTTTTTCGGGGCTTTTGCAGACATGGAATGTCTCATGTTGGCTGTCATGGCCTACGATCGTTACGTAGCAATCTGCAATCCACTTCTTTATACAATTGCCATGTCTGGGAGAATCTGTATGCAGCTAGTGGCTGCTGCCTTCATTGTAGGCTTGGTGGATTCTGCAATCCATACTAGCTGCACATTTCGATTGTCCTTCTGTAATTCAAATGTCATCAATCACTTTTTCTGTGACATTCCACCCTTGCTAGCCCTCTCTGGCTTAGATACGTCTGTCAATGAGATAGTGATGTTCACTTTCATTGGCTGTGTTGTGGGCTGCAGCATCGTCACTGTCCTACTCTCCTATAGTTGTATCATAGCAACCATCCTTAGGATGAAGTCAGCGGAAGGCAGGCACAAAGCCTTCTCTACATGTGCCTCCCATTTAACAGCTGTAGCTGTATTTCACGGAACTCTCTTGTTCATGTATTTCCGACCCAGCTCAAGTTACTCAATGGACACAGACAAAATGGCCTCTGTTTTCTACACCGTTGTCATCCCTATGTTAAACCCACTAATCTACAGCTTAAGGAACAAGGATGTGAAAGCTGCCCTGAAGAAAGCGATCAGCACTAAATTCTCTTCTGGATGAAACTGGCTTTCCATCTGAAATTACTTAAGGGTTCTGAGTATTAAAGTTCAGGTACAATTACTTTGGCACAAGTTCCTATAATTTTGCCAGTACAACCTCCCAGATATTTTCAGTTACTTCAATTGCACCTAAACTGAACATAGGCAGTGGAAATTTTTGGTCTTCCCTCTAAACTAATAAGAACAGAAACATATTAATTGTGCTGTGTTTCCAACAAGGTCTTTTTGTACTTCTATGCTTGGGCTATGGGTCAGTCCCTTTTCCCTTAACAATTCAGTATACCTTCCTTCAGTTTCCAGCTTAGTAAAATAAGTTTAGCCAGTGCCATGGCTCAATAGGCTAATCCTCTGCCTGCGGCACTGGCACCCGGGGTTCTGATCCTGGTCGGGGCACCGGATTCTGTCCTGGTTGTTCCTCTTCCAGTCCAGCTCTCTGCTGTGGCCCGGGAAGGCAGTGGAGGATGGCCCAAGTCCTTGGTCCCTGCACCCGCATGGGAGACCAGGAGGTGGCACCTGGCTCCTGGCTTGAGATCAGCGCGGTGCAACGGCTGCAGAGCAAAGGCCACAGCAGCTACTGGGGAGTGAACCAACAGAAAAGGAAGACCTCTCTCTCTGTTTCTCTCTCTCTCTCATTGCCCACTCTGCCTGTGAAAAAATAAATAAATAAAAATAAAAATAAGTTTAATGGGTGTAGATTCTCTGCCAAAAGGAAGTTTTAAAGAATCAAACTTAGTCATGTTCCTCCTGTACACAAGTATCAGCACATAAATGCTCCATTGTTGCTCTTAGAATAAGTAGTAAATTAATAAGAATAAAGAGAAAATCTCCTGTCTTAGATTCAAGAGTTACATAGACAGAGCATCCTCGCATATCTTGTTCACCATTATTTGTGCTTTGTTGTCTATAATACATGACTCTGGGATATCAGTTAAAAATAAACAAATTAATGTCCCCTGCAAAGCTGGTGTTGAAAGATCATTTGTATATTAATCAGGAAAAAATTCCCTTTCCTTTTACAATAATAGGTTTGCCTTAGATGGAATCTGCCTGTACTTCTTCTTGTCTTGTGTCCTAGGTTTATCAGAACTATGGATCATTTGATATAACAAACTTCGGTTACATCGATTTCTCATCAGTCTGCCTCAATTCTATCAGCAGTCATCCAAGAACTGGCAGCTCCAGGTTTTTATTTTCCTCAGAGTTGTAGCACCAGTCTGTGCACTTGCCTTCTTGCTCTCATTCTGCAGAACAGATATGGTGCTCTCAACAATTGCAAAGCAATTACACAGGCAGAAGCTGATGGAGAGGGATCTGAACCCTCTTTGAAGACACCTGTCTCCTTTCATGAGTTTCTGGAATTAGAAGTAGTTAGGATGTAATTAAAATAAAAACAACTGAGCAACTGATAAATTTTAGTTGTAAAGGAAGAGTTATTAACATGAATATAACATGAATATTGAGGTGGGAAAATAGTATTTGTATTGATATTTCCTTTATAATGATTTATAATTTCTCTCTGTGTATCTGAAGAATAAACTGGAGTTCTATTCGAAAAAGAACATTAGAAGTGATGATTTCTGAGTGGTTGGACATTAGGAAACACATTAATATATTTAATATATAATTTAATTAGTATAATTGCATATATTTTCTCACTGTAATCAATAAGCAATTAACTATGTAATGAAATATGTAGAATTTCAGTTTTTCAAAATTATTCATTTTATTTTAGATTGTTTTCACGAAAAGAATATTGAGGGTTATAAAAGCTTTTTATATGACTCTTCTACCTTAATTTTACAAGGGTACTTAAAAAGGGTTATGGAAAATTAGAAATTAAAATATAAGCTTCTTTCTAGTAATAATTTTTAAATCCATGCATTTTTTTTAATACACATTTTTGGTTAACTCTTTGAAGACCTCTTATTATCATGGGATTTAAAAAAAAATTTGTGCCAAAGCAAACATCTTTTCCTTATATTTTCCACAAACTTTTTAAGTACTATTCTACATCTCATTTACTGGTAAGTCTGCTGAGATCTAGATAATTCATAATATCATAGGAAAGAAACAATATATGAAAACAAACATTTGTCATTTCTTACTGAGTGATCAGAGTTTAAAACACACTAAAGTATTTTCCTCTCTCTTAAATATTATTTCCTCTAAATCTCAAATAACATATTGTTTTTCATAGAATACATCATTTATTAGGCCCTTTCAATTATTGTCCAATTCACTTTTAAACTCCATATGTTTTATTGGAACTATATTGAATATATTCATATTTATACAAATTAAATATATTTGTGTTATATAAAATCCACTTCAGTGCCCATCATTCATATACATGTGTGAAAGGAAAAATGGATTTGTTGGTTATTTTTTAATTATCTTTCCCTTTGACAAAATCAATTTAATAGTCTTTACACATTGTCAGGAATCCATCATGTTGTGGAATTTTTTTCTTTTTCTTTTAAGAAAATGATAAACATGAGAGAAAGTTTAAGATACAAACTTGGACTTTAAAGTGAGGCATACATGGGTTCCAATCTGTCATTGACTTGTCAGCTGTGTGATCATAGCTAGGTTTCAGTTTCCTCATCTCTAGCACAGGTTGAATGAGTGTCTATCTGTCCATCTGTCTGGTGTATATAGAAACACAGAATATTGGTCAGGAGGGTTTCTGAGCTCACACTGAGCCAACTATGGTGATAAACCTCTTGGTGCTGTTAAAATGATGGGATTGTTCACAGCAACATATCATGAAATGTAGCCTCCAGGCTCCACACTCTGTCTGTTTCAGGATCTGCTCACCTACTTGATGACATTCCAGCTGTAGATCCCAGCGACAGGCCAGATTTGTAAATGGCCATACAGCCACTTTGGGACTTTTATCCTGACTCGGTCTTCACCCAGGATTAGAACTGAATAGAAACTTCCCCATGGCTACCCGTGCTGACCATACCATGACCGTGTTTAGGACAGATGTGTGCAACCTTGCTAACTGATCTGAGTCCCAGATCACACATTTCCAAGAAGTGAGTTTGAATAATTAATCTCAGAGTGCCTCATTGTACATTATCCTTTGTGGCTCTTTCCCAAGGGAGAGCTGCAATGGCACCCTTAGCTACAAAGGAACTATTGAGATAAACCCCTACATGTTACAGCATATTTCCTGGTCAGTATTCAGGACAAAGCATTTAGTCCCTATCAGTCTCAGGATATCATTCTCATCTTCACTATTCAAAGTCCACAGTAGTCATTGCCCTACCTCACCATTGACCTGTATAGGCAAATCCCAAATTGGAAAACTGCATCCCCTGCAGTGAATGGAATAGTGACCTACATTAACCAAAAGGCTTCCACTCTAGTTTACCTTCTATTAAACCTCAGCTTTGAGTTTAACACTCTGTAAACATCTGTTCCAGTCATACCTTCTCTGCAAACCATGCCCCACCAACTAGCTACTTTACAATTCCACCATTCATATGCTTCACTTCTTATCCATGTCACCTATTTGCACGCAATGAAGACTTTTTTTAAGATTCCACATATTCTTAAGAAAATGTTTTATAAGCCACAGTTTAATATAGTCAGTATATAAAAATTGTTTTTAATTGTATGTGACAATACCTTATAATAGTCACTCTTGAGTACAGAATCAATCTGGAGAAGGAATGAAAAACACTAAAAGAGAAATAATTTCTACATATTGGAAGCATGCAATCTAAACTAAAATAACTGAATGTAAACTTCTTCATATTTAGCTTATAAAAAGATCCCTCAAGAAATATAGTTGAGGGGCTGGTGTTGCAGTGTCCTGGGTTAAGTCACTACCTGTAATGGCAGCACCCCATATAGGCTCCAGTTCAAATCCCTGCTGTTCAATTTCCAATCCAGCTCCCTGCTAATGGGCCTGAGATAGCATAAGAGGGTGGCATAAGTGCTTGGACTCTTTCAGCCCTGTGGGAGACCTTCAAGATTCTTCTGACTCCTGGCTTCAGCCTGGCCTTGCCCTGGCCATTGCAACCATTTGGTAGCGAACCAGCAGATGGAAGATTCTCTCTCTCTCTCTCTCTCTCTCTCTCTGTCTCCCCACCATGTAACTCTGTTTTCAAATAAATATATAAACATTTGAAAAACACCAACCTCAATAAATAATAAAATAAATAAATAAATGCAATGTGGAAGGTACCATGATACAGAGACAACAGTTTATATAATTAAGCATTAATGAATAACTCTGGCAAAAGGCAACAGACATGAATATCTGCAAAATAAAATATAAAATAATGAGAGCTTTAAAAGAAAAACACAACACTCCAGTGATATTTAGAATATGAACAAACAAAAAACATAGATGCTAAGGTTTAAGGAAGAATTTTTAGTGTAAGATTCAGAAAGATAAGTTCCCATGTACACACAGTTACTTGGAAATTTAAATCAATGTACAAACACACTGAACAAATTGAATATTTTTTCTCTCACCAAGAGGGAATTTTTATATATCAATGACTTATACATGTTGAAAGTAATTGTGATAAAAGTTTAGGGTGGGAAGGTGAATGAAGTAAGAATATGAAATGTAGGAAATTAAATAGAGAGCGAATTTTCAAGTTTAAAATATAAGAGAAATAAGTGAAGTGAGGAGGCCCCATTTAATGTTAGGCCCTGGTCCTGTTCTGTGGCTGAGGCCTCATCACCCACATATTGGGAATGTCTATGTTAAATTTACTTTTCCAGCAGTTAGAATGAAAGGTTAAGAACTGACCTTGTTCAAGCTGTCAGACATGTTCCACCACTTCTTAAGAAAATAATTTTCAGTTAATAGTTTTTCTTTTTTTAAGAGATTTGTTTATTTATTTGAAAAGCAGAGCTACAGAGTGAGAAAGATCTTCCGTCCACTGGTTCACTCCCCAAATGGCCACAATGGCCAGGGCTGCACCAGGCTGAAGCCAGGAGCCAGGAGCTTCCTCTGAGTCTCCTACAAATGGGTGCAGGGGCTCAAGGACTGGGGCCCTCTTCCACTGCCTTTCCAGGCACATTAACAGGCAGCTGGATCAGAAGTGGAGCAGCCCGGACTCAAAGTGTGGTCCATTTGGGATGCTGGTGCTGCAGGCCACAGCTTAATCTGCGGTGCGACAGCATTGGCCTAAATTAATCATTTTTCTAAAGGCATTTTTGACATCTCTATTTCTTAGACTATAAATCAGTGGATTCAACATAGGTATAATCAATGTATAGAATACAGAGGTCACTTTATCGGTGTCCAGTGAATGACCTGTGCTGGGGCGCAAATAAATGAAGATCAGGGTACCATGATAAATAGTGACCACTATCAGGTGAGAAGCACAAGTGGAGAAGCCTTTTCTTCTTCCCTCAGCAGACCCAGTTCTAAGAATCGCTGCTATAATGCAGACATAAGAAAGAAGAACTGCTAGGAGACAGATAGCTTCCACTAAACTGGCAAAGACCACCAGGATAATGTCATGCATGTAAGTGTCAGTGCAGGACAGAGAGAAGAGTGGGGAGATATCACAAAAGAAATGATTAATTTCTTTAGAGCAGAAAGACAGATAGAAAGTATTAGTGGTGTGAATAATTGAGCTCGTGGTGCCTCCCAGAAATGCTCCAAATGCAAGCTGGCAACAAACTCTCTTGGACATGACAACTGTGTAATGCAGTGGGTTGCAGATTGCTATGTATCGATCATAAGCCATGGCAGCCAAGAGGAAAGATTCTGTGTCAACCAAGGAGCAGAAAAAATATAACTGTGCAGCACAGCCATTGTAAGAAATCACCTTCTCATCAGAGCACAGGTTCACAAGTAATTTGGGGGCAATGACAGAAGAGTAGCATGCATCTACAAAGGACAGAAGGCAGAGGAAAAAGTACATCGGGGTGTGCAAATGGGGACTGATTGTGATTAACAAAATCATCCCAAGGTTGCCCATCAGGGTAACAGAGTAGATGGAAAAGAACACAGCAAAAAGAAGACTCTGAAGCTCTGGATGGTTGCTAAATCCAAGAAGAATGAATTCCGTCTTCACCGTGCCATTCTCCAACTCCATTGTCTATGGTGCATCTGGATTTCTGGAGTCATGACAGAGCAATAATGGGAATGATAACAAAACCTGGGCACTGACAAAAGGAAAAAACAAAGTAAAGTTTCAAGAATAAATAGAAAAGCGATTCTAAATCCACACTGACATTTGAATAGCAACTAGGCATGTCTCCAGTCACTGTAGTTTAACGAATAGTTTTTCAACTTTTAAAATCAATTCAGTAATTTACCATTTGTATTCCTCAAATCTATCTTTTCATATTAAATAAAACTACCAACAAGAAAATTCGCAAACTAGAATCCAGGGTTCTATCCTTAATTTTTTCAACTCTTGCTAACCCTAAACTTTAAATGCAGATTCCCTGTTTTCATTCATATTTTCTACTTATTTCTTCAATAGATAAAAACACTGTAGTTCCAAGAGAATCCCTGTGACTGGAGTAGCAAAATGTCTACATTTCTCACTGTGATGCATGGCTTTCCCTCTGAAGAACCAAGGAGCTCAGACTTGTTTGACGTCTACAGATAAAATAGATATAAAAATTCTGAATCACTTAAAAGGCTGAGTCCTAGCTATTACTCAGCAGTTTCAAAATCTTGGACTGCCCAAATTATTCAGTTTCATCATCCATAGTATGGAAATAATATCATCACTCTCATGAAATTATACATGTTAAATAATTTTTTTCTACAGTATGCTCACTCTCTCTCTCTCCCTCTCCAATTCTCCTCTCTCTCTCTCTTTTATCAGTAATCCAAGCTATGAATAAAACTAGAGAAATATTCATGCTTATAAACCTTAATATATTCAATCTAGATGTGTATGTTATTGATACCAAAAATATTTTCAAATTCTCTATGGTGAAAAAGTGTAAAAAACCACTTTGAAATATGCTTACCACCTGTTCCTCTAAGTTATTTATTCTTTTCATTATTCTTGTTGTAGTGTGCTACTCTGTAAATTATATACCCCAATACAAATTGTCCATGACGTGCATTTTATCTACTGTAAAGACAATTGATTTCTCTCACCTCTGTGGGAAAAATATTTTGTATCTATCTATAAATTTATTTGTGAATACTATTTTGTCTCTTTTGTATCAATTACAATGTTTTAATTATTCTATTAACTGAGAAATTTTAAAATTGTACCTATCTGTACACAACATATAACTGTTTTCAGCACCTCATATTACACACAACTATTTCCTCCATGTGATACCTACTTCAAACTTTCAATTTCAAATCTTTACTACTCTATTTAATACTCTACTATTCCATTTTCTACTCACTCCTGGAAAGTAATATACATTTTGCTAGACAAAAATATAACGAACATGAAAACTCTCAATTTTCTCATCAGGTCATCCCATGGTCAATTAAGTCACTTTCACCATTATCACTAATTTTTCTGCCATAATTTTTAATGCAGAATGTTGAAGAAGATTTCATTTTTAAAACATATTTCTGTATCATCCACTTCCCTTTATTTTCAATAGTTTCATTTTGATGAGTCCTTATGGGCATCTCCTCAGATTTGCACATTCTCACTTCAGCCTACTAAGATAGGATTTTTTTCTGGCAATTTAATTGAAGTCTATTTCTTTTTCAAAATTGCAAACTGCATCCTAGATACCAAATTTGAATACTTTTAAATATGTGAGATACTTTCATTTTCCTGCACCATGTAATAGATTTCTTTCTTTAAATCCCCACATAAGAATTTAAAGCAGTACAGCTAGTATGGAAACCAATACAGAGTCCTTAAAAAACTAGGATAAGAACTTCCACTTGAAAGATAAATCCCACTATTGGGTATCAATCCAAAATCATGAAATCATTATATTAGAAAGTTACTTGCACCGCCATGCATATTGTATCATTAGTCACAACAATAAATATTGGAAATAAACCAAGGTGAACAACAATAGATAAATGGATAAAGAAATCATGTTATAAATATACAATGGAATATTATTCAGCTATGTAAAATATTGGACTTCTGTCATTTGCAGCAAAATGGATGGAACTGGACATTATGGTATATGAGATAAGTCAGATGTAGAAAGAAAAAGGTATATTCTCTCTCATATGTGGAAGTTGGAAGAATTAAGTCTGAATGGGGTCAGCATTGTGGTGAAACAGGTCCAGCCACTATTTTCAATGCCAGCATTCGATATCAAAGTGCTGGTTCAAGTCCCAGCTACTCTGCTTCCAATCCAGCTTCCTGCTAATGAGCCTGGTAAGGCGGTGGATGATGACTCAAGTACTTGTGCTCCTGTGGCCTACATGGAAGACATGGATGAATTTCTTGATTTTGGCCTGTCCCAAGCTTGAATATTGTGGACATCTGGGGAGTGAAATTGTCAATGGAAGGTATTTCTCTCTCTCTCTCTGTCTCTCTCTCTCTTTCTCTCCTTCCCTTCTTCCCTCTCCCTCTGTCACTCTGCCTTTCAAATACATAAATCAATAAATCTTCTTAAAATTCAATGTGAAAGCATAAGAGCAATTATTAGAGCTTGGGAAGGGCATGGGTTGATAGGAATATATTAGACTAAAGGTACCAAATCAGATTAGATAGAAAGAATAAGTTTCTACTATAAGGAACAAGTTCAAACAGCCTAGTGGGGTGACTGAAGCTCACAATAATCTATTAAGTAATTTATAAGTAAATTGAAAATAGGTGCACCAGGGCTCAAGTCAAACAATAATGTGAGGGAGGGGGAAATGGTTTGATCATACATGTTCTTTACATGTGTTGAATGTCACACTGTGAGTCAAAGTATGTACAATATGTGTTAATACATTCCTTTAAAACTTAAAGTCCTTACCTCTCTTGGTTGCCTGTTTGATCTTTGCTAATATCAATATGAGCCAAGTCAACTTCCTGCACATATGGTAGCACTTTCTCAGGGCTTCCTTCTTGACTTGCTTTTCCTTTTACCATGTACTCTTCCTAGGTAATGCTGTGCTTTAGAATATCATCCATGCTTCCAGATATGCAATAAAATAAAATGTGACTAAAAACTAAGGAACGGAGCCATGGCCTCTGCTGTGTAGGTGAGGAGAAGACATGATTATACAAAGCGGCTAGCAAATGAAGGCTAGAGGGAGTTCTTGTTGGTGATTTTCTAATATGTGATTATAAATAATAGCTATTAAAAAGTTGGCATTGAAGGAAAAGACTCATCTTTAAAAACAATGCTTAAATAATATTGAGATCTGGGCCAATGGGGAAAAACCATTTCTTTGGTTAATGTATTTTTCTATCAAAAATCCTTATTTTC
>CM027387.1:97602007-97643091 GCA_015711505.1 Sylvilagus bachmani | reverse complement strand
TCTTTATACACAGAAGATCAGTTTAGTACATATTACGTAGAGATTTCAACAGTTTGCCCTCACATAGAGACACAAAGTGAAAATACTGTTGGAGTATTAGTTATAGTATTAATTCACAATGTACAGCACATTAAGGACAGAGATCCTACACAATTTTTTTTAAAGAATTGATTAATTATCTATGCAATTTCCAATTTAAATTGGAAATTGCATAGATAATTAAAAATCCTTATTTTCAAACACAGAATTAAAGGTGACAAAGATATCAACTTAATGCAGGAAATATTAGTAGTAATATTCTTTCAAGGACATCACATGCTTCAGAAGTGAAATAAACTTCAAGGATACAAAAATCAAAAATGAAAGCCAAATGGATCAGTGGAAGGGAAATGACTATAGAAAACAAACGATTAGTAAGATCCAAAATATGAGTGCAATAACTTCTATAATAATGCTGAGGATTATTTTAAGAATATCATGTACTACGAATGCTTACTTGTTGTTGTTACTGTTTTCATTGGAAACAATTTGAAGACTTAAAAAATGTATTCTAGGCATGTTTACCCTTAAAACATCAGTTTCCTGGGTGGAAAAATAACTGAATAGAAGGAAACATGCACATAAAATCCTATCCAACTGTAATATGCTAGAGTTGTTGAGAATACTCACCAAGTCACTACCCTCCTTTCAGTCACCTTCTTACTCTACTGTAGAATATCTCAGTTCAGCTTCCACAGAACAAAATTAAAGTTAGCACTTACAGAATAACAATACAAAAATGAATCCATTGCAATATTTATCATAGTCCCTTGGAATAGGTCTTCTGCATTGACAGACGAATTTTGTGCCTCCCTTAAGAAGGCTGTGATTGCTTAGTAGAAGCTATTCTTTTATATGTTGTTTTGAGGCTCTTGAGATCAATTTTTTGATCTTACAAAAGATACCAGGAACTCAAACTCATATACCCAAATTCCCAGAAGAGAAAGACATGTGAACAATTAAACAATTCCACTCAGGGATTTATTAAACAAAATATAATGAGGTAATGTGTTTTTTCTACATGTTGAGATGACCATAAGGAAATATATTTAGGCTTTCAACATGATAAATTACTATGTTTAAAATTAGATTATGGCACTTGTTTTCTAATGTGGTTTAACCAACTCAAAATAATTTATCAAGTAATTATCACAATATTCTATGTCAACTGACAGTGGAATAAATTGAAAAGAAACAAAGCATTCATATCTAACAAGTGAGTACTAGATCTTCAGAATTGACATGTTAAAGGAAAACCAATCATGACTAATTTAATAACTCTGATATGTACTGTGATATTTTGCATGCATATTATTAAAATTTTAATTGTATCAATTTGATGACAGAGATCCAGACAGTTGGGAAAGAAGTCTCATCTGCTAGGTGACTACACATCCTCGCAGCAGCTGGGGCTGGGCCAGGCCTACCCCAGGGGTCAGGAAATCAAGCTGGATCTCCTTTAGGGATTTCAGGAGCACAACTAATCAAATCACCTGATGTCTTCCAGATTACATTAGCAGGAAGCTGGAATCGGGAGCAGAGCTGGGACTCAAAGCCAGGCTTTCCAATGTGAGATGCAGGTGTCCCAGGGTGCATCTCCACTGCTAGTCTAACTGCTTATCCCGCCTCCACATTCAAATTAAATTCTAGTCACACAAAGCCATATTATGTCAGGAAATCTTCTTCAACACTTACATTTACTTTGTGAATATTTTGTTTCAGGCATCATTCAAGGTCAAAAGCAGAGAAGGGGAGACTGACCTTAACTGTGCATCAAAAATTTTGTCAAGAATAGTATAAAGAATGAGAGACAGTAGGGGAAAATACAGTAATTTACAAGGGAAAATCCATGGCATAAATGGGGAATTGAAAAAGAGGTTTAGAAAGCACATATCGCTTAATAAACAAAGATAAGTAAGGTTGGAAATGCATATTACATCTGAGGATATATTTCTAAAATTGTCTTAGAATCAGCTCCAAGGAACTTGAATATTAATTAATAAAGAGGACATATATAAGATGTGTTAGTTATCTTTTGCTTGAATGTAGCAGCATATGATTTTACAATGGCTTAAATATAAGCAAGAATTTTTGCTGATATTACTTTAAAAATGTGGATGTAGGAAATTTGAGAGAGGATGCAAATGTTCAAAACAATGTAATGTCAGGTATTTATTTGTTTCCAGCTGTCTGCCATGATTTTGACCTCTAGCTCCATGTGTCTTGATTGATGACTGGTCATGAACACTTCCCTACTGGTTGCAAAGAGAGAGATTTACAAAAATAGAAGAATGCACATTCTTACAGGAAGTCTAAGGTGATAGTAATAAGAAAATTAGAGATGTATGTTGATTTCTTCAGTTTTTAAGTCAGAGGTATACATATTATTTCATAAATACATACACAGAAGTACATGTACGCATATGTATGTGTATGTATATATACATATACAAGAGAGAGAAAGGTACTTAAAAAGTCCATTTAATTCAATTTGGTACCTAATTCTTCATATATATACATGAGGACACAATAAAATATGTGTATGTATGTTCCAGTATGTGTATCCAAAAATGATGCAAAAATGATTTGTGAATGGTTGCTTTTTACACCTGTCTAGAAGTACCCAGTGTGCCTGGGTTATCTCAGTAAGTAAACTGGGGAGTTACTTGTGATGTATCATTGTGAGGGAAGAGAAGCACAATTTGTAATCTTCTGTGCATGAAGTTGAATAAAAAGCAAGCCTCCTTTTTTGTTAACGTGAGAATGAACCTTTGGAAATGAAAATCACACCGATAACTTAATGTGATGTGGAGACTGATGGTTATTCACACTAAACTGAAAGTTACCTGTGCTTGAAGTCCTGAAACCTGTGATCTCTTAAATACGCATTTTGGATTCTGGAGGAAGAGCAAATTAGTGTCTGACTAAGATGAGCATAGTGAGGGAGGTGAGTAAACTTCTTAGATGTAGGGAATTTCAATTCTGGAGCTTTATTGGAAGAGACTAGGGCTCTCCTACGTTAAAGCAGTACCCAGTGGCTCCACCTGTGGAGAGTTTGCTCTCCAGTGGAGATCTGGCAATGTCTGGAGACATTTTCACTTATCCCAAATGAGGGGCACTACACTGGCATCCAATGGATAGAAGCCAAGAATGCTAGTAAAGATCTTGTAATTCGTAGGATACACACTACCATTCTAGTCCTGGCACAGCATTGTTTGCCTCAGAAATGTCAGTAGCACCTGAGGGATCCTGTTCAGTTTCAGGAGCCACGGCGAAAGCTTTTTCTTTTACTTTCATCTTAAAATTCAAAAACTCACCAGTGACATACTCTTGTGGAACAGTGGTTTTTCTACTTGCTGCTTGTCGAATTCTTTATTTAGTGGAGGGTTAAGCGTGTTATTATAAAGTAAACTGAAAGTGCATAATTGTAAAAAGTAAAAGAAAAATAAGAAAGGAAGGATGAAGGAGGGTGGGAGAGTGAGGGAGAGTGTGGGGGGGGGGGAAGAAAAGTATCATTGTGCTCTTAAAATTATATATATATGGGGGCCAGCACGATTTGAGAGCAGGTAAAGCCACTGCCTGCAGCTCCAGCATCACAAATGGGCAGCTGTCCCAGTCCCAGCTGTTTCACTTCCACTGCAGTTCCCTGCCAATGCACCTGGAAAGCAGCAGAGGATGGCCAAATGCTTGGCACTCTGCACCCACACGGGAGACATGGAGGAAGTTCCTGGCTCCTGGCTTCGGCCTGGCCCAGCCTTGGCGGATGTGGCCATCTGGGGAGTGAACCAACACTTGGGAGACCTTTATCTCTCTGCCTCTCTCTCCCTCTGTAATTCCTCTTTTCAAATATATGAAAGTAGATCTTATTGAATCTGTTCCCTTTACATTAAAAAAAAAATCTCAACCCTGTTAAACATTTGTAGATCCATTCAGTGCCTTATTCATGTCATGAGCACAACCTAATTTCAATTTTCCAACCAGAAGTTATTCATGTAAAATACTATGACTGTGGGGCCAGTGCCATGGCACAGTGGGTTAACACCCTGGCCTGAAGCACTGGCATCCCATATGGGCACCGGTTTGAGATCTGGCTGCTCCAGTTCTGATCCAGCACTCTTTTATGGCCTGAAATAGCAGTAGAAAATGGCCCAATTCCTTGGGCCCCTGCACCCATGTGGGAGACCCAGAAGAAACTCCTGGCTCCTGGCTTCGGATTGGCGCAGCTCCGGCCATTGCAGCCAATTGGGGAGTGAACCATCAGATGGAAGACCTCTCTCTCTCTCTCTGCCTCTCATCTCTCTGTATAACTCTGACTTTTAAATAAATAAATAAATTTTTAATCAAATCACTGTTAAAAACTATATTAAAATGGGCTCTTACAGCCTGAGAAGTTAATATCTATTTTCTATATATACAGAATTACAGCTACTGTGATTATTTATAAAATGCTCATTTTTGGTCTTAATTCAGTGTATGATAACATTAACTGTAGCATCTGAGTTGCTTTACAGTTCTATTGTCAGAGGGTAAAAAATATTTTTGGATTAATGGTGTGAGGAAGATCATTCAAATTCTATATAATGAAGATAAAATAAAAGTAAATGATGCATATTTATCCTAAAAGCCATATTAATTTTACTTATATAATTAACAGTGATTTATATTAATTTTAGTGACAATGATTGATTTTTTTTTTGACAGGCAGAGTGGACAGTGCGAGAAAGAGACAGAGAGAAAGGTCTTCCTTTTACCATTGGCTCATCCCTCAATGGCCGCCGCCATGCGACTGACGCACCACACTGATCCGAAGCCAGGAGCCAGGTGCTTGTCCTGGTCTCCCATGCAGGTGCAGGGCCCAAGCACTTGGGCCATCCTCCACTGCACTCCTTGGCCATAGCAGAGAGCTGGACAGGAAGAAGAGCAACCGGGACAGAGTGAGCCATGGTGCTGGCCACGATTGATGTTTATGACTCAGAAATACGTTATCATATGAAAATTTTTGGACATAATTAATACAGACAACAATCAAAGCTGAATTACCCTTTTGCTTTTGATAAATGTTTAAGGATAGTAACATGATATAAGAAAAGTTCACCTCAAAAACATCATGAAAAATGACATTAGAAGCTACTGTGCTACATCATTTATGATGCTGACAGTAGGAAAAAGTCTAATTGTCAAAATTAAAGGAAAAGATAAGCCATTGTGAAAAATATTTATGGTGGAAAATTATCATCTATTAGAAATGATGCTTTGGAAACAATTAATTAAAAGAGTTACTGAAGGGCATGTTGTTTTATTTAAGTTGACTTGAATTAGCATAAATGTGTAGAGGAATGAAGACGTGAATATATCAAATTATCACTTCAATTTGACAAGGCCTTAAAAAAATTTAAACATTTTATCTGCTTTAAAAATAAAGCAAATGGGTAGTGGTATTGTGGCACAGTGGATTAAGCCACTGCCTATGACACTGACATTCCATATAGGTGCTGGTTAGTGTCCTGGCTGCTCCACTTTTGATGTAGCTCCCTGCTAATGGCCTGGGAAAACAACTAAGTGTATGGGCCCCTGTACCCTTTCTGTCTCTTGTTTTTCCCTGGCCCAGCATTGGCAGTTGCAGCCATCTGAGGAGTGATCCAGCGAATGGAAGCACTCTCTCTCTCTCATTCTGTGTGTGTGTGTGTGTGTGTGTGTGTGTGTGTGTGATGTGCCTCTCTCTGTCTGTAACACTTCCAAAATAAATATATAAAATATTTTTTAAATTAAGTTAAAAGAGAAGAAATCCAATTTGGAAAATTGTGTTGTCATTTGTTCCAGACGGATAATAGGAAATTTATCTATGGTGAATGCAAAGCAAAAACAAAAAAAAGTTCAGCTCCTTTTTGAGAGAGAAAGCTCCCATAGCTTGATCTTACATGGTCAACTTACAGGCACATTAACTAAACTGTCAGAATCCTGGTGCCAATTAGGGCACCCTGGTACAGTCTAAAATTCTACATTCTATGATATGGTCTGGGTAAATGAAGCAGGGAAGACATAGAGACAGATAATATAATTTTGCTTACTGTGTATTATTTCCTACATTTCAATATTTGTTAATAAACAGGGAATGTTCAAATTTCCATCAACAACCTCTCAAAACTAAAAGGCAAAAACACTTTTAAGTGTTTTAAGTGCCGGCACACTGGGTAATAGCCCAGGTCGGGGCGCTGGATTCTGTCTCGTTCACTCCTCTTCCTGTTCAGCTCTCTGCTGTGGCCTGGGAGTGCATTGGAGGATGGCCCAAGTCCTTGGGCCCTGCACCTGCATGGGAGACCAGGAGAAGCACCTGACTCCTGGCTTCACATCAGCGTGGTGTGTGGGCCTCAGCGCGCTGGCCACAGCGGCAATTGGAGGGTGAACCAACTGCAAAGGAAGAGTAGGTACACAGGAAGAGTTATAAATATTCTCTAATTAGAAGACATGAGTTAGATATGTTTTTAATATAACATGAGAAACAAGGAACTGGCATTGTAATATAGTGGATAAAGCTACTGTCTGTGAAGCTAATATCTCATATGAGCATCAGTTTGAGACCTATTTGCTCCACTTCTGATCCAGCTCCCTGCTAATGCACCTGAGAAATCAGCAAAAGATAGTACAAGTCCTTGGGCCCCTGAACCCACATGGGAGAACTGGAGGAGGTTCCTGGCATTTGGCTTTCTTATGGACCTGACCTAGAGGGGAACTGATGGGAATTGAACCAACAGTCAGATCTCCTCTCTCTCTCTCTCTCTCTCTCTCTCTCTCTCTCTTTCTCTTATGTGTGCGTGAGTGTGCATGTGTGTGTCTCCCTCTCTGTAAACTCTGCCTTTCTAATAAAAATATAAATATTTGAAAAATGAGAAATATTACTTTTTAAGTTTATTTTTATTTGTTTGAAAGGCAGAATGATAAAGGAAAAATAGGGGGCCAGCACTGTGGCATAGTTGGTTAATCCTCCACCTGCAGCGCCAGCATCCCATATGGGTTCCAGTTCTAGTCCTGCCTGGCTGCTCCTCTTCCAATCCAGCTCTCTGCTGTGGCCTGGGAAAGCAGTAGAACATGGCCCAAGTCCTTGGGCCCCTGCACCCACGTGGGAGACCAGGGAGAAGCACCTGGTTTCCGGCTTCAGATTAGCACAGCTCCAACTGTTGCGGCCAATGGGGAGTGAACCAACGGACGGAAGACCTTTCTCTCTGTTTCTCCCTCTCACTGTCTGTAACTCTACCTCTCAAATAAATAAATAAAATTTTAAAAAAAGACTAAATAGATCCTCCATTTAATTGTTCACTCTTTATATGCCCCCAACACTTGGGCTAGGAAGCCAGGATTCAGAATTCTGAGTTACCCCCATATGAACCATCATCAACTGGTACAGATTACATTATCTCTTGGTACAGATTAGCAGGGACTGAACTGTAAGCAGAGACTGGACTCAAACTCAGGCACTCTGATATGGGATGCAGGCATTCCAAGTAGCAGGTGCACCTATTGTGCCACAATGCCTGCTGCCACACAAACATGAATCTCAAATTTATATTTTTATATAATTGCCATTAATATCTATTATACATATTATGTGATTTCAAATTACTATCTAGTATAATTTTTGTCCTCTGGAATAATTTATTTTAACATTCCTAGTTGTGGAGATCTGTTGGATATAAATTTTCTCAACTTTTGTTAGATAGTAAATGTATTCTTTACCTTTAGGATTTAAAAGATATTTTATAGTACACACAAATCTGGATCGATAGTTTTGTTGTTTCCCCTTCAAAATGTTTAGTTTTGAAATCTTTCCTTGTACTCCTAATTTTCACAGCTTCTGACAAGTAAGCTGCTACAATCTTTACTTTTCTCTCACTAGATCACTTGTCTTAAGGTAGAGATGAATTTGTAATCCAACCACTCACAGAAACACGGAAATTCTGCAAAATATAGAGATTTTCTTTTTGTAGAGGAATGAGGCACTACAGTATCTGGTGTCTATAGACAAAGGAGACTGTTAAGTACCCTATAAATCACAGGTTAGCACCCACAAACCACGGTTTTCAAAACAAAACATCAGCAGTGCTGAGGTTGGAAAGCTTTGTTAAATGTAAAAAACACAGAAAAAAATAAGAAATCCACGTAAAGAAAAACACAGTCAAGTAGAATTTATAGAGATTCGATTTAAAAAGATAAATATCAATTTTAAAAATTTCCAAACTTGATATCCAGACTGTAAGGGCTTCCTCTAATAAACATTACAATTACTAGAGGAAATTAAAAACTCCCCATCACACATTGATCAAATCTTTATGCAGGATTCTGAGGTTTTTCATTTTTATTTTTGTGGAGATGATAACTAAAATGACAGTTAATATAAAATACTGTAGGGGGCAGTATTGTGGGTGGAGTGGGTAAAGTTGTTGCTCGTGACACAGGCATCCCTAATGGGCACCAGTGTGTGTCCTAACTGCTCCATTTCTGATCCAACTCTCTGCTAATGGCCTGGGAAGGTGGCAGAGGGTAACTCCAGTGCTTATACTCCTGCTCTCCAAGTAGGATACCCAAATGAAGCTCTTGGATGGTGGCCTCTGGGGAGTGAACCAGCAGATGGAAGATGTCTCCTTCCCTCCAGCTCTCTCCCCTTCTCTCTCTGTAAGTGTGACTTAAAAATAAATAAATCAATCTTTAAAAAATAGATCGATCTCCAAACTTTAAAATTAATCTGATACTTATAGCTATCTATAGCTATGTATACTATCTAAAGAGTCCTGGTCAGGAAAAACATCCTATGCTCTCATTAAGCAACCCCGAGAGTATTTATTTTAGTAGGTAGATGATGGAAGAAAAATAAACATTGAAAACAAATGTACCATTTCTATTCATTCTCAGTATCTATCTAGTAATTCCAAATCTCATAAATCTTATCTTCCTGCACGCAAGAAAAGTAGCAACATCATGTTCAAATATACATTCTTTGGAACACAATACAGTATACTTTGCATGTACATGACATTAAATAGTAGCTATTATTAATAGGAAAATAGTATAATATTAGTAAATATTCACAAACATTTATTGAATCATTAACTTAGTTACACAGAGTCACTTACTGAACATTCAAGCTCTTAACTTCTGAATCAAACTTCTGTCTTGATCTGTTGTTTTCAAAAAAGCTGAGCATCCATCCAATAGCATGCAAGGATAAAACAATACATCTAAGATCCTAAAATGTGTTTGTTTGTAGGTAGTCTCTCTAATAATTCTATGGTGTTTACTGTATTTAATATTATTATTATGTATGTATTATCACCTTATTTCAAGGTACCAGAATGTGAGACTAACTTCTCCAGTCACTTACTCCATTCAATTTACAATAGAAAATTGTCATTAATTTATCATGTGTAAGTCTATGAACTATCAGGAGATAAGGATGGCTAGAATTTATTACATACATACTATATGCCATATATGCTTACTAACCTTGTTATTGCTCCACAAAGCCATCACATGAATTGAATCATATATATATGATTTTGTGGACAAAGACTGTGGTCAAAGTCAATCAATCTGTCTGATTCATAGAAGAATAAGCAGTCCTAAGTAAAGCCTCTCTGTCCTAAAACTCATAATTCATATTCATTCCATTGTAAAATATTCTTAATTCTTGAAAATCTGAAATAATCTGTAGACAATGAATTCTTGATTCATAGTTCATTCAAAAAAAGAAAATTTTAATGTGCAATAAATATATGAAATGCATTCTAGTGTATACATCAGATAGGAAAAAATTTGATGTGCATTATTTTGCTGACTGTGTCCTTGACATCCTTGTTTCTCAAACTGTAGATCAGAGGATTCAACATGGGGATCACCACTGTGTAAAAGACTGAGGCCACTTTGACTGTGTGTCTGGAGTTCTTGGAGTTGGGCACACAGTAGAGGAAGAGAATGGTGCCATGGAAGATGGTGATGGCAGTCAGGTGGGAGGCACAGGTGGAGAAGACTTTGCGGTGCCCACTAGTTGAGTGCATCTTCAAGGTGGTGACAACAATGAACACATAAGACATGAGAATGATGAAGAGAGTGCTTACCTCATTAAAGGTGGCAACAGTGAAAAGAAGCAATTGAGTAAGGTAAGAATCAGAACAAGAGAGGGACATCAGTGAGGATAATTCGCAGAAGAAGTGATTGATAATGTTAAAACCTCGGAAAGATAATTTTAAAGCAGAGCATGTGAGCGTCAAGGAACACACCACTCCCCATGCATAGGATCCGACAACCATCATGGCACAGAGTCTGGGGGACATGGCCACTGTGTAGAGCAGAGGGTTACAAATGGCCACAAAGCGGTCATAAGCCATCACAGCAAACAGAATTAATTCAGTTACCACAAAAATGCAAAACAGAAAGAACTGCAGCATGCATCCTGTAAATGAAATGCTTCTGTCTTCTATAATGAGATTCACCAGCATCTTGGGAGCAATAATAGAGGAATAACAGAAATCCACAAAGGAGAGATGGCTGAGGAAAAAGTACATGGGGGTGTGCAATTTGGGGTTAATTTTGATGATCAGCATCATCCCAAGATTCCCTACCACACTGAAGCTGTACACCGCCAGAAATACCAAGAAGAGGGGAACCTGCAGTTCCGGGTAATCTGAGAAGCCCAGGAGTGTGAATGTGGCTTCAGAAGTTATATTTCTTCCTGTCAGAAACATGTTTTTCTTTGCTGTAATCTGAAAATAAGTCTTAGAAATAAAATACGGAAGGTGATTGACACATAAAGCATAATTAAGTACCCACTCCATGGAATATAAAATGAGACAAATAGATATTTTTATACACCTGAAAGATGTTAATGATGAAAATATGAAAGAATAAAGTTTCAGAAGTATAATTATTATAAAGTGTGACTTTCCAAAAATTGTCAACTATACCCACTTTTTGAAATATAGTTTTAAAAACATTAAAGATAACAATAATTAAAGTAATCAGTTTAGGTGATAATGTATAATTAAATACTCATGTAAATATTCAGATTGCACTGAAATTCATAAGGCTTACAAAGAAAAATGCACCAATGAAATAGCTTGTTATGTCAATTCTACAATTATAATGAATGTAAAAAATCTAAATAACTTCATGATTAAAATTATTGTCTATATAACAATGATATGTACATATTTTGTGATTTATCTAAAGAGTACTTCATCTAGTTATCATTTATAGAAAAAGGCTCTCTTTAGTTTAACATTCTAATTAATATTCTTTTCACTAAATAGATCAAACATCAATGTTTTTCAGCAATATTATCTATGCTGTTCAATAGATGTTATTTATTGAACAGCACTTTCATACAGCTGAATATGTGGAAGCTTGAAGAACTCAAAATTTGTCCTATGACAGTTGGTAGTGAGTAACCAGTGAACCAGTCTCTCTTGAGTCCCAGTCACACGTCCATCTTGTATACTAGTAACCGATATATATCAGTATCTGATGTACATTGTAGATACAGCTCTTAAAACTTTGCTTTGTAAAGATCACATTTCATATTTCATATAATTATTTTGACTATCTGTAAAAATAGTCTTTGTTTTATACATGGAATGTGAAAATTAGCCTAATGAAAGTATTGAGGGCCTGGAGATGTTTTGAATATATGCTTCACAGTCCAACATACAAAATGGAAGTCACAGAAGTGTCCCCATGTAGGAATAAACAGTATCAGAATGTTACTGCAATCAGCATATATAGGTCACTTGGAGGTCTTTTTCTAGTACTGCCAAGTCATGCATACGAGGATTTCTATCAATCATATGTCTTTAAGAATGAGCATTTCTTACTCAAATGACCATTTCTGGAAAGTGCACCTATGGTTCTACAATCCAAGCAATAAGTTTCAGATATACGGGTACTGAAAGTTTGAGGTCCCACGCACTGATGAGAAACTCTCTACAGTCCTGTATGTTCAGCTGAAGATTTAAGAACAAATGAGAGACCATCTTCCAGTTAATTCTCACTGTTGAGAATAGAATGTCCCCATATAAGATTATGTGAAGATTCATAATCTCTTTATTATCACTCTACTTAAGAGTTTCTAAGTTTGAGCAGTACTGATATTTTCGACCAGATCACGTGTGAAGCTGCTCTGTGAATTGAGTCGCAGCATTCTGGCCTCTGTCCATAGCTGGACGTCTCACTAACCTCAGTGAGCTGTGAAAATCAGCAATGTCTCCAAACCTTGTCAAAGATTCCTTCAGGAAGTGGGGGCAGGGCAGGGCAGGGGCAGGTATTGTACAGTCTACTGTAGTTGAGGGTGACTGCCTAATTCTCTTCATTCTTGCAGACTTTATATTCCTTCTGATTTCAACCCAAGACTTATGTCCACTTTGAATATCATGGTCTCTTAGTTCCCAAATTATGGATTTTGTGGATAAAACAGTTTTTCTTATCTTTTATTCTGCGGAATGTGCTATCCGAATTATGTCTTCTAGTTTCTGCTCTTTTTTCCCCTCTTTGTCCTCATGAGTCTTGTTTTTTTAGCTCATACTCTAAAACCTTACCAGACTGAGTTCTATTTATGTTGTTTCCATAGAAGACATTCTATCCTTTCAATTCAATTTTTAAATATCTTTTAACTTTGATAACTCTTTTAAAATGCACATAAAGAAGGAAACACATGTTCCTGAATATTCTAATGGTCCATCAATCCCCCCTTTAAAGGAAACAGCTGTTTTGGACCTTGTTGTTATAGAAATCAGCTATGCCAGGACCCCAAACAAAAGCTTATAGAAAGTGTTTACTTTCTGTACCTCAACATCCAGATAGATTCTGTCTATAGCGGATTGCATTCTGTCCCCCAGGCTACTTTTCTGTGAAGAAACTAGAAAACCTAAGACTTCATCTAGGTACCTAATGTGAACAAAGATATCTATATTTTCTCTCACCTGCAAATACACCTGCTAGTGGAAATGCCAGACACCTCCTGCCTCAAGAGAGCTTATTTAATGGAGATGCCAACTCTATTTCTTTTCACTCCCTGTAGCATCGTAACCTAGAGAAAAAATGATTGCTTTATTCTCCAAGGACCTCAAGAGAAGCAATTAAAATTAAATATTTTTCTGACATAATTCTGTTTCATGAAAAGCTTAAAAGAAGATGACAGCCTTGTTTGATGCATTTTATATGAAAGTTAGAGACTTAAATTCCATCTCTGTGATTATGATTATTCCTAGGGTCTCTACTTGTGGACGTGTTAATATAAATCATAACAGGATTTCTCTTTGCTATTTACCCAACACTGTGTGTGTTTTGAATGTATCTGTCATCCTCTAATCTTTGGGAAACACAGCTTCCTTCCTTTACACTAACTACACAAAAGAATCAGAATTCCTGCCAAAGACAGCATGCTCATAGCATCTCTTCATATACATTGAAGAACCCAACTTTTGTTGATTGTTTATTACTGTTCTCAGAAGAGCAGTAATCTTGCCAGAAACAGCATATGAGTCTGCAAATAATCCAAATGTCCTATTCACAAATGAATGATTGACTCTTCTTAGAATGGCCTCTATTTGCTTATGATTTCTTTTTACCAACTCACCAAATTCTCAAAAATCTCACCTTTCTATTGAATTCTTAATTATAACCTCTATGATCATTGACATTTCTTTCTGTCATAATTTATTGTTTCATGATTGTACTGTTCAATAAATTCATTGTAAATTCATTCTCTTATAGTCTTATACATGTCTGCCACATGGCCAGTAAAATGACTATAAAAGAAATGAATATATATTTATATATTTATGTGTATTTTATATCTATTAATGTATATATTAGAACACTTCAAAAATTTGTGGAAAATAGAATGAAAAGAGACTGGCGTTGTGACAGCACATTAAACCACTGCCTGCAAAGCTCATATCCCATATGAGCACCGCTTCAAGTCCTGGTTGCCAACTCAGCTACAGGTTAATGTGCCTGGGAAGATAGCAAAAGATGACTTAAATATTTGTGATTCTGACATCCATGTGACAAAACCGGCTGGCATTCCTGACTCCTGACTTCCTCTTGGCTCTGCTCTATCCATTGTGGGCATTTGGAGGAATGGACCAGTGAATGGAACATCTCTCTCTCTCTCTCTCTCTCTCTCTCTCTCTCTCTCTCATTCTACTTTTCAAATAAATTACAAAACTTTTATTACATACAATGAAAGGGAATTTTATGTTGGTTCATAGAGTTTGAAATTCATGTTTCCAAAAGGTCTTTAGAAGTTTATAGATGTGTGCATTAAAAAGAAACTGGCATTAATTTTTCAAATTTCTTTGCACAAAGACATCTTTTAATCCCATCTTCATAATTTTTAGATACTTCATAGTGAATATTTTTCAATTGGTTGAGAAAGAAGAAAAATTGAACTATGTTTCTAAATTAAATGCCTTGGATTCCATGAAAAATGTACTACAAATAATCTTAAATATTTTCTCTTCTACACTTAATTTTGCTCATTTTTTCTATAAATTCATTATTCATAAATATATACCTCCACATTTACATAATGACACATTACCCTACATATCTATATCTTACCACTTATATTTATACATAAAATAGTCTGAGGTGTGAAACATTTCAGGTTATTTTTCTAATTTTAATTAATTTTATTTATTTGAAAGAAAGAGAGTGAGAGAGACAGAGAGACAGAGATCTCCCACCTGTTGGTTCAGTTCCCAAGTAGCCACAAAGCTCGGGATGAGCTATCTAAAACCACTATCTGGGAACTTAATTCAGACTCTCAAATATGTGGCTGGATCCAAGTACTTGAAACATCACTTAATGCTTCTCAGAGTGTGCTTTATTTAGCAAGAAGCTGGAATCTAAATTGCAGCAAGGATTCAAACTCTATATGGGATGGAGACATCCCAAATGGCATCTTTGCTGTGCCAAAGTCATACCCTGCTAAAAAAAAAATTATACATATTTATAGGGTACCTTGTAATGTATATATTGTTTAATGTCCAATCAGGTAAATACATCTGTTTTCTCAAGCATTTTACATTTTGTATTGTGAAAACATTGAATATATTATCTTTACTTTTTATAAGAAAATATATAGTACATTTTCAGGTACTTCACATGTCCCTAGCATTGGTATATGTTTATGGGCCATTTCTATGCTAGTCCTACTTGGTTTTCCAGTGACCTCAGCTCTCTAATAGGTTCAAGAAAAATTGATAGTTTCCAAAATACCTAAATCTAGAAGAATTTGGTGCTGTGATGTTAGTACAAATCTCTTTATAGATGGGTATCATTTGAATTGAATTTATAATTTTGATAATATTGCTTTTAAAATAGTCAACCTCAAAAAAATGAAACTTGCTTTTATAATTGCCATTTAATAAATTTTACTTTAGACTTTTCTGTAAATGTCTTGTGAAAGTCTCTGACAGAATATTAATTCCATTTGAAAACAAAGATACTATCACATGTACATTAACCAACAAAAAATAACAGAATAATACATTTTCAATTATTATAATAATCATTGATGATAAGGATTCATTGCACATCATATGAGTGATGTTTAAAAAAAGTGAATAACAGTGTTATAAAAACACACAAATCTCAGGCCATCTTGATTCATATGATCAAGGTTAGGAGTGCAGAAAATCATGTTATTCTATTAGTAAAAATATTCATTCAAAATAATTTTATCTACTAAAATAAAATTTTAAAATTAAATGCATACAAATGAATATAATTAACTGTTGTATCCTCAGTAACTCTTTATATTTTTCTTTGAAATTTTTACTTAAAAATTGTGACTGCATAGCTAATTATTTTTTAAAGATTATTCAAGGTAGATACCACAGAAAGTAAAAGTAAGAAATTCACATGGCTACATGGGATATGATTCAGAAGCATAAGTTCGTTAAAGTAAGAATTTGCCATGGGACCCCAAATCCCCTTAAACTAGGTGATAAAAATGGCATTCCAAGTGTTACAGAGATCATATGTTTAAGATTAAGTGTTAAAGTGATCATATAAATAGGACTGAATGTTTGATAATGATAATAGATAGAATTAAAAAGGAGTGAATGCCCCAATGTGGGAAGCCATCCCTACAGCAGACTCAAAGAATAACAATTACCCTAAGTAGCACTCTGATCTCAGAATCAACCCTTAAGGGATTAAGGTTTGGCTGAAAAGCCAATGAGAGCATTTCAGGCACGGAAAGCCAAGACACTGAGGCAGAAAATGTTCTACATGAGGGACAACTGTGGGGGAGACTCCAGTGGAAAGAAGTGGCCACCAAAGAAGGATGTACTTTCCTCTGAAGGGAGGAGAGAGCTTTCACTTTCCCCATGGTCTTGTTTAAATATGGAAGGAGTTTGCGGATCCAAAACACTTCCATAGCCAAGGCAGCTCAAATCAAGAGCCTCAGGGCCATTGCTGCAGCTCACTAAGCTAATCCTCTGCCTGCTGTGCTGGTACAGTGGGTTCTAGTCCTGGCTGGGGCACCAGATTCTGTCCCAGTTGCTCCTCTTCCAGTCCAGCTCTCTGCTGTGGCCCGGGAAGGCAGTGGAGAATGGCCCAAGTGCTTGGGCACTGCACCCACATGGAAGACCAGTAGGAAGCACCTGTCTCCTGGCTTTGGATTGGTGCAGCGTGCTAGCCGTAGTGGCCATTTGTAGGGTGAACCAACAGAAAAAGGAAGACCTTTCTCTCTATCTCTCTCTCACTGTCTAACTCTGTCTGTCAAAAAAAAAAAAAAAAAAGAAAAGAAAAAGGAAGAGCGAGCCTTGGCTGATCACAGACATCATACATTAGAGTGTTAACTGTTACATAAACAACAAGAGTCACTGTGCACTAACTTCCCATGCAGGATCTCTGTCCTCAAAGAGTTGTATTATGAGACTTAATAGTAAAACTTGTTCTCAAAGAATTATTTTATTTTAGTGTATTAAGTGGAGGATATTCTTATTTCACACAAATTATAGTTATGTCTAAGTGCTCACAAATGGTAGATCATTCCTGAGTTCCTGTTTAAAGATAATTGTTTCAAAAAAAGAATAGGTAAATTACCAACGAAATGCATTACTTTGATCGGCCCTTATCTGGACTGTTGAGAAATAGCTTTTGTTCTAGTTTTTTCTTTGTTTTTAGTTTTTATGTTTTTTGTTTGTTCTTTTTTTGTTTTTTCTCTCTCTTCCTTTCTTTTTCTCCCTCATAGAAAGTACTGAATTCTTTTTTTTTATTATTTTTGACAGGCAGAGTGGACAGTGAGAGAGAGAGACAGAGAGAAAGGTCTTCCTTTGCCATTGGTTCACCCTCCAATGCATGTAGGATCTCTATCCTTAATGTATTGTACTATGCGAATTAATGGTAAAACTAGTATTCAAACAGTACTTTATACTTTGTGTGTCTGTGTGGGTGCAATCTGTTGATTGCAGTATATACTTAGTATATATTAATTTGATCATCTGTATATAAAGATGATTAAAAATTAATTTTAATGAAGAATGGAATGGGAGAGGGAGTAGGAGATGGGATGGTTTGTAGGTGGGAGGGTGTTTGGGGGGGTTGTTATAATCCAAAAGTTGTACTTTTGAAACTTATATTGTTAAATAAAAGTTTTCTAAAAAAATAAAATTAGTCATGATGAACATTAGATAGCTTTGATATATATTGAAAATTATATTTTATTTTTAAGCATATGTGGGACATTATTTTTGAAGTTATCTGAAAATTCTAACAATTACAAAAATTTCAACATTAAATCTTTAAAAAGTTGTGTTGACTTAATATTTATTTATTTATTATTTATTTGAGAGCCAAAAGAGACACAGTTTGAGCACTTGGTTCACTCCCCAAATGCCTACAAATCCATTGATTCACTTACCAAATAACTGTAATGTCAGGGCTGGGTCAGGATAAAGAGAGAAGCCAGGAATTCAATTTAGGTCCCCAATGTGTGTGTGTGTATGTGTGTGTAGGCAGGAATCCACCTGCAAAAGTTAGAGGAGTATCACAACTTCCTAACACAAACTCATCAAGCCTACACACAATACAATAATCTCAATCCTTATTTGTTTGTTAGTAATGACAGCTAATTTAAGACAATAGTCAAACCCAAATAAGAAAATCAATCACCAATACTTAGAACTATGTGACACCAGTGTTTTATGCGATTTTCTAAATTCCTGATGAGAAGTATTCTCTTTCTTTATTATAGCTGACTTAATGAATATTTATTTTGATTGGTAGGTTATAGAAAAGAAGTATAAACATTTAAATTAACACACTTCTGTGTTTGTACCTAATATTATAATAAACAATCTCATATTAAAAACTCTAAATTTTTTCATCCTCTATACTGGCTTTTTAGAAGAAGAGCAGCATCTTTTTCAGATGTGAATTTCTTGCAGCATCTTACAATATATCTGACATAGATCTGGCATACTGTGATTAGTAAAATAGTATTTTGTGATTAAGTGTTCATAAAAATATATATTCATTGGCCGGCGCCGTGGCTCAATAGGTTAATCCTCTGCCTGCGGTGCTGGCACCCCAGGTTCTAGTCCCGGTCAGGGCTTGATTCTGTCCCGGTTGCCCCTCTTCCAGTCCAGCTCTCTGCTATGGCCCAGGAGGGCAGTGGAGGATGGCCCAGGTCCTTGGGCCCTGCACCCACATGGGAGACCAGGAGAAGCACCTGGCTCCTGGCTTTGGATCAGCGCGGTGCACAGGCAGAAGCGCGTCGGCCATGGTGGCCATTTTGGGGGTGAACCAACAGAAAAAGGAAGACTTTTCTCTCTGTCTCTCTCATTGTCCACTCTGCCTGTCAAAAAAAAAAAATTGAAAAAATACATACTGAATTATTGACTTAATTATGCATAGTCATTCCCTGAACAATATTCACTCTTTTCTTTTCAATAGAATTTCTTTCTTGATCTTTTGTTCACCTACAGATCTGCCCATGGTTCAAGCCATGTTAAAATAGCATGCAAAGATGGAGCAATAAATTTTATATGCAAATATGGATTTGGACTTTCCCCAACAATTCTGTTCTTTATCAATACCACTAGGTTTTCTAGTTCTATAAAATGAGACTACTTTCTCCTGTTGTTTATATCACTACATATATAAAAGAATATTTTTATCTACTTAGTGCCTACAATCTATGAATTTTCAGTGAGGAAATGATGAGAGAGCCGGACTTCACTACATGTATGTGATATTCCATTATATTGTAAATATAATTTCTTTCATAAAACCACTCTATGAACTCATTATTGTTTTGTAGAAAAAGATTGAAGCAAAGGACATTAAATCTTGTTAGATTTATATAAGTACAAACTTACTAAAGACTAACATTTCTGTAATCAACACATTAAACATGTAGTAGTACACACATTCAAAAGGAAAAGAAATGTGTGTGTATTACTTTGGCTGCTGTATCCTTGACATCCTTGTTTCTCAGACTGTAGATCAGAGGATTCAACATGGGGATCACCACTGTGTAAAAGACTGAGGCCACTTTGACTGTGTGTCTGGAGTTCTTGGAGTTGGGCACACAGTAGAGGAAGAGGATGGTGCCATGGAAGATGGTGATGGCGGTCAGGTGGGAGGCACAGGTGGAGAAGGCTTTGCGGCGTCCACTGGCTGAACGCATCTTGAGGATGGTCACAACAATGAACACATAAGACATGAGAATGATGAGGAGTGTGCTGACTACATTGAAGGTGGCGAAAATGAACAGCAGCAACTGGTGGATGTAAGTGTCAGAGCAAGACAAGGAGAGGAGAGAGGAGAACTCACAGAAGAAGTGATTGATAATGTTAAAACCGTGGAAAGATAATTTTAAAGCAGAGCATGTGAATGTTAAAGAACATGTTACTCCCCATGCATATGACCCCACCACCATCATGGCACAGAGTCTGGGGGACATGGCCACTGTGTAGAGCAAAGGGTTACAAATGGCCACAAAGCGGTCATAGGCCATGGCAGATAACAAAAATGCTTCAGTTACCACAAAAATGCAAAACAGAAAGTATTGTACTATGCAACCTGTAAATGAAATGGTTCTGTCTTCTACAATTAGGTTGACAAGCATCTTGGGAGCAATGATAGAAGAATACCAGAAATCCACAAAGGAGAGATGGCTGAGGAAAAAGTACATGGGGGTGTGCAGTTGGGGGTTAATTTTGATGAGTGCAATCATCCCAAGATTCCCTACCACACTGAAGCTATATACTGTCAGAAAAACCAAGAAGAGAGGAACCTGTAATTCCGGGTAATCTGAGAAGCCCAAGAGTACAAATATGGCTTCAGAAGTTGTATTTCTTCCTGTCAGAGACATGTTTCTCTCTGCTGGAATCTGAAATAAATCTTGGAAATAAAATACAGAAAGTGATTAACAAAGGAAGCATGCTTAACTACCCCTCAGTAGAATATAAAATGAGGCAGAATATATCTCTTATAATGTTGACAAGTGCTACTAATAAGACAGCCAAAACAAAATGTCCAGAAATAAAGCTATTAAAATACTATTCTCTCAAAAATTATAAAATTAATCTGACTCATTTTCAAACATGAGTATAAAAATTATACAAGTGTAATAATTATTAATTCTATTTGGATGTGACATAAAATCAAATCCTCATATAAAATATTGAACTTTCGCTGAGCTTCATGAGTCCTACAAATTCCAATGCAAGGGTATCATTCACCCTGACCATCCTACAATGACTAATGAAAAGAGATACACCTGAAATAATTTCTGAAATTATAACACTTTTCCATGCAACAATGATATCTGCAAATACTGATATATTTAAAGAATAGTCAATATAAATATTATTTAAATATGTGGTTTGGTTATTAGTTTAGCATTTTTATTATTAATCTTTTCTTTGACTAAGTAGGTTAAACACCAGTAGTCTTCAATAGAGATCATTTATTGATTTTATATATGTATAGATGAGCAAACAGAAGTCAATATCATAACTTCCCATTGAAAAATAGGTACTGATGTGCAGTGAGCCCAGTTTCCTAGATTTCCAGGCATGCACTCTTCTCTGTGACAGCATCTGACACATGTTTCAAAAAGAGATCTTAACAATATACTTAGTGGAGGTCATGTTTTCATATTTCATTTGATAATACTTTTGACTAGAGATGTTTTTTAAGATATAAATTCTGAAAATTAGTCCATTGATAGTGTGAAGGGCCTTGAAATGCTGTATTTTTTTTAAAGTAAAACCTACAGGATAGAAATTAGAAAAATTTCCTCTAGGAACAAGTATGATAAAAATTTATACATATCAAAAAAATCACTTCCTTTTTTCTAGGACTCCCTTTCTTTCTCTTGTAGGTCTCCTGGAATCTTTATTCTGTCTCTCTATGACTTCACAAGAAAATGAATGAGAAACTGAAGATGTAATCACAATTTACAGATGATCCTGAGAAAGGATTTCTTAATAAACAAGAATGGTGGGCGTTCCCTAACTGGTACCAGGGAGGGTCATTCAAAAAATTACAAACCCCAGTTAAGTCTGAGATTCACATAAATAACAAATTGATTATAGTATGTCTCAGAACCCACATGAGACATGCTCTCACTTAAAAAAATCCACCTCTTTGTTTACCTGAAGTTCAGATTTAATTGGGAATCCTATATGTTTATTTAGTAAATCTAACAAACCTATGTTCACAATTGAGAAAAATCACTGCAACCAGCACATCACGTTCACATCTCAGTTTTCTCTTGTCAGTGTGGTCAGTCACACCCACCAGGAATAACTTCAAACACATTCCCTTATAAAGAGCATTTCCTACTCAGGCAACACTTCTAATAAGGATATGTCTGGTTCTAGAATCACAGAAATCTGTTCTAGGTGTTTGTTCCCTGAAGAAGTAAGATCTCATGCAACACAGAGAACCTCTCCATGGTCATGAATATTCAAAGTCCAAGGATTTAAGGACCAAAGGAAAGTCAGTCTTTCCAATTAATTCTCACTGCTGTGAAAGAAATGTCCCAACACAGGAATGAGCAGGATAAGAACTCATAATCGATTATCACCCTTTTCAGTGTTTCTAAATATGAGTAGTACTGATTTTTTTTTTCTACCGGGACATCCTTTGGTTTGGGAATTTACCTTGTAAACTGTTCCTTGTGTAGCAGCATCCCTGGCTCTGTTCACTAGCTGAGTATTTCACAGACTCCACTGTGTTGGGAAAGTCATCAATGTCTTCAGACCTTGTCAAAGTTTCTTTTGGGGACAGGGGGAGGTGTTGTATAATCTACTCTAAAATACCACTGATGCCTTATGCCTTTATTCTGACAGATCTATTGTTTCTTCTATCTGACTTCAGCCTAAGGTTGAAGCACAACTTAAATATCATTTTTCCTTATCTCTCTAAAGGTGGTATTTTGTGTATTAAATGATTTGTATTATATTTGAATCTGGGAAACATTATGTCTAAAATCTACCTTCTAATTTCTTCTCATTTTTTTATCCTTATGAGCTTTTTCTTTAATATTCCATGTTCTAAAATCTTATTTCATTGAGCTATCATTATTCATCTCCAGAAGACTCATCCACATTGTGTTCTTTCCAATTCAGTTTTTAAAATACAGTTTCCTTGTACAACTCTTCTAAAACTTCTCAGAAACAAGGAGATACATATTCCTGGAAACTTATGAAAGCCATTCTGTTCTACTAATCCTAGGAAACAATTATTGATGACAATGCTGTAACAGAAATCAGCTATGCCAGGGCCCCAGGACAAAGGTGTACAGAAAGTGCTTCCCATTCTACTACTATGCAAATACATTATGTCCATAATGTCCGTATTGGCTTAAATCCACCCCCCCCCCACAGAAATTATTTTTCCTGAGAGGAATCAACAAAACTTAAGGCTGCTTCTAGATAATTTCCATGAAAAAGATTCTCTCCAATTTCTCTCACCTGCGAGTAAACCTGGTGGAGGAAATGCCAGCTTTCTCCTGCCACTGAAGATCTTATTTAGGGGAGATTCCAAAACTCATATTTCTACTCCCTCCGGCATCATAACCTAAAGACCATCGATTGTCTTAGTGTTAAGGGGCCTCAAAGGAAACAATTAAAATTGAGTACTCCTTTCTGATGTAATTCTAACTTCATTTAAAAAAATCCCTGAAGGCAACTATGAGAAACATTTTATATGAAAAATCACTGTAAAGTTTAAATGTCAACTCTTTGTGCTCTATGACCAAGTTATTATCTTGAATTTTTTGTTGGTATAATGAAAACAAAAGTTTACTTACTCAACAGTTATTTTGTAAAATATCTATCATACCCCTGGTCTTTCCCGTACTTAACATCCCCTTTTTCCACTAATCACACTAGAGAAGCAAGGAGACTTTCCATTCAGTCTCTTGATTTCTTACTTTCCTTCCGACAAAGGATTATTATGTATCATTATGTATTATGTACATAGAAACTCATCATATTTATTGAGAGTAAAACCACTAATGTTTGTGATTTTTTTTGCCAGTATTCCAAGATAAGCTACATTGGGCTAGAGATACTTTATTAGGGTATCAAATTTTTTTTCTCAAAATCTCAGATGTCCTATGAACAAATATAATGTCAACTTTTCATACAATGGTCTCTTCTTTGTATCTGAGTTGTCATATAATTTTTATTGAATCATTGGACTATTGATATTTGTCAGTACTATTAAATTCCTGATTATCTTCTCTGTCATCATTGACATCTTTAATCAAATTTTATTGTTTCACATTTATACCTTTCAACATGGAGAGAACTTCCATATGCTGGTTTAAATCACAAATATCTACAGCAGCCATGACTGGGCCAAAATGAAGTCAAGAACCTGGAACTCCATCTGGGTCTTCCATGTGGGTGGCAGGGTTCCAAGGACTTGAACCATCATTACCTGGTGCCTCTTAAGGTGTGCATTAAAAGTAAACTGAATCAAAAGTGGAGTAGTGACTTGCACAAAGTCACCATGACTGGGATGTGAGAATCCTAAGTAGCGCCTTAGCCAAATGCATACCGTTAACAGTTTTTATTTATGATGAAAATATTTGAAAGCCTATCTTCCAGTTTTTGGCATGGAATTATATAATGCATTACTATTACAAACTGTAATATTATGCAATAGAACCCCAGAACTTGTTACGTGTTCCTAATTCTAAGTCAGTACCTAATCCATATTTCCCATCTCTTCCTCTCCCTTCCCTCTTAGCCTCGAATGGCAACCATTTCTCTTTGAATTTCTAACTGATAACCTTATATTAGACCTTGTGGAAGAGTGAGATAATATGATACTTTTCTTCCTGCGGTTAGTATATTGTACCTAACATATGGCCTCTAAGTCCTTCCGTGTGGTCAAGATCAACCGGCTTTTATCCTTTTTGATGACTGAGGAGAATTTCACTGTGTGCAAGTAACACATATTATTTATCTATTTTCTTTATTTGTCAATGTTACAACACTTAATTGTTTTCATTCTTAGCTACTATAAATAGTACTACAATAAATTGAGCATGTGGATAATTTTTCAACAGAAATTATTTTATTTTTCCTAGATACATATTCATGAATGGGATTCTGGATAGTATAGTAATTCAAATTTTAGGTTTTTTTTTGAGGAACCGCCATACTGTTTACCTAGTGTGTATACTAATTTACATTCCCTCAAAACTGTGTATAAATGTTGAATTTTCTCCACCTTTAGACCACTATGCATTATCTTTTGCATTTCTGATAAAATCAGAATGAAATGAAATCAGGATGATATGAAATGTTTTATTGTTGCTTTGATTCACAGTTCACTCATGATCAGTGATATTGAGCATTTTTTCATATACCTGATAGCCATTTGTATATCTTACTTTAAAAAGTGTCTGTTTAAATACTACTCATTTTATATTAGATTATTTGGGTCTTTGCTGTTAGGTTATTTGAGTTCCTTAAATATTTTTTTAGTAACAATTTGTCAGATTGTGGCTTTCAAATATCTTCTCCTATAATGCATGTCATCTCTTGTCTCTCTACAGTGTAGAAGCTCTTCAGTTTGGTAATATTTCATTTGTCGATTTTTGCTTTTGTTTTCTGTAATTTTAGGGTCTGATCCCAATAATGATTTAACACTATGATGTGTGAAATACTCAACGAAACGTTTCTTCCTCTTTCAAAGCTCATGATTTATTGATAGTCTCAATTTCTGTGAATCTGTTGTTATCTGATTGTTTCTGAAGCCATGGTGTGAGGTAGGTAATTGTTTACAAATTTGCGTGATTTCATTCTGGTTAAAGTGGGGATTCTGGGAGAACACAGCAACTGCTTTGTCACCTAAATATACTCAACACTTGTCTACTTGAGAATACTTGAGAATAGATATACCCATGTAAAGGATACAAAACAGAATGATTAAATTTATTTTTTTCGCCTAAAATATTTGCTCTATCATGAATATACTTTGTATTGGGAGTATTTATGTACCCATAGTTAAAAGTAATGTATGGGCCTGCGCCATGGCTTGATTGGCTAAATCCTCCACTTGCAGCACCAGTACTCCAGATTCTAGTCATGGTTGGGGCGCCGGATTCTGTCTGTGTTGCTCCTCTTCCAGTCCAGCTCTCTGCCGTGGCCCAGCAGGGCAGCGGAGGATGGCCCAAGTGCTTGGGTGCCTGCACCCACATGGGAGGAAGCACCCGGCTCCTGGCTTTAGATAGGCATAGTGCTGGCCATAGCGGCCATTAGGGGAGTTAACCAACGGAAGGAAGATCTTTCTCTGTCTGTCTCTCACTGTCTATAACTCTACCTGTCCAAAAAAAAAAGTAATGAAAAGTAATGTACAAATTCCCACAGCCAGGACTGCATCATTAAATCTTAAGTTCTGGTTTTCTGGGATTTTTCTACATCATTCTGACATTAGGCTCCCAGACTAAATATCCAATAGTCATTAATTGGAAAGTATTGATTGAGCTATGAAAAGTAAGTTTAAAAAACATAATATTTGCACACTGTGGTGCAGCTGGCTAAGCTGGCACTGAGAGGCCTGCATCGCATATCAGGGTATCCAGGTTGCACCCGGGGTTATCATCCAGCTTCTTGTTATGTGCAACCTGGTGGTTAGTGGGTGATGGCTCAACTACTTTAGTCTCTAACCACCTATGTGGGAGACCTGGATGGAGCACCTGGCTCCTGTGTTCAGCCTGATCTAGCTCCAGATATTGCAATCATTTGGGGAAGGAACTAGCCAATACAAGATATTCTCTCTCTCTCTCTCTCTCTCTCTCTCTCTCTCTCTCCCTCTCTCTCTTTCCATCACTTTGACTTGAAAGTAAATCCTTTAAACGTAAACAAAATTTACAATAATATAACTGAATTATTGTTTATTTGATGATAGAATTCTAAAAAAAACAGTAACTTGAGTTGTTCACATTTAATCTATTCTAAGACATACATGTATCTATTAAAACATCTGTAATTGAATATGCCTCAGAATTAACAGTAAAGATTGCATTATGCCATTGCTTAACTAACAATGTTTCTTTTCTGTGGAATTTTAAATGTCATTGTGGGGGCTGGCTCTGAGACATAATGGGCTAAGCCTCCAACTGCAGCACTGGCATCCCATATGGACTTTACTTTGTGTCCCGGTTGCTCCTCTTCAGATCCAAATCTCTGCTGGAAATTCTTCCAAGCTCTTTGCACATAACGTATTTTCCAACATTTTTGAAATAATTAGTATTGTCCCCATTTTTCAATTTAGACAGTATCTAAAGTCCCCAAAACAGTATACACTGTATTAACTGTAAAATGATAATAAAGGAAACATGAAATAAGCAAATAACAGTATATTAGCATATTTTAGATTGGTACTCTCTGTATAAGCCATTTGATCCAGGAGTGTTCTTCATTGTAAAATATCAGAAATTAATTTTTGAAAAGTGTATTTATATAAATTTTGTTGAAAGTATGAATTATGTATGTTATTGATTAAACTTTTAAAGATTATAATAAAATAATTATTTGCATTTTGACAGTGCTATTACCCATATCAGTTTAAAGCACTACATATTGCAGAACAGCAAATAACTACAATACAAATTTTGAGAATGCTTAATACAATTATTTTTCATTGTAGATATACAAACATAAGTGAAATAAAAGACACATAACTATCTAGTTTCTGAGGATTCTCCTTACTCCAAATTTTCAGCCCATCTATTCACCCCTCACCCATTTTTCCAGTCCCAAGTATTACTAATAAAATATTCCCTAAGAAAATATTTTGGAGCCCACCACTTTTCTGAGAGCATCTTTCACATCTTTGTTCCTCAAGCTATAGATCAGAGGGTTCAGCATGGGAATCACTATCGTGTAGAACACAGTGGTCACTTTGTCAATATCCAGGCTATTGCCGGAACTAGGCTGACAATAAATGAAAAGGATTGTTCCGTGGAAGATGGTGATGACTGTGAAGTGGGAGGCACAGGTGGAAAAGGCTTTGCGTCTTCCCTCCGCAGAGCGCATCCTCAGGATGGTGATGAGAATGAACAAGTAGGAGGTGAAGATGATCACAATAGTAATGATCTCATTGAAAGTGACCACTGTGAACAATAGTACCTCATTCATACTGACATTAGAGCAAGCAAGACTTAAGAGAGGGGGTAGATCGCAGAAAAAGTGATTAATCACATTTGATCTATAGGACGGGATCTCAAGAGCCAAACACAAGTGAATCAGAGAGCAAACGGTTCCACAGAGATAGCAACCAGACACCAGCTCCACACAGAGCTTCTGAGGCATGGCAGTCACGTACAGCAGGGGGTTACAGATGGCCACGAAGCGGTCATAGGCCATCACCGCCAGCAGAAAGACCTCAGTGACTGCAAAAGTACAAAATAAATAGAACTGCACCATGCAACCCAGGAAGGAGATGGTTTTGTTCTTGGTTAATATATTAGCCAGCATCTTTGGCACAATGATGGAGGAGTAGCAGAAATCCACGAAGGACAACTGAGTGAGGAAAAAGTACATGGGAGTGTGAAGTTGAGAGCTGATCTGAATCAGTGCAGTCATGCCCAGGTTGGCCAAAACTGTGACTCCGTAGATGAGAAGAAACACCAGGAAAAGAAACAGTCTCAGCTCAGGCACATCTGACAACCCCAAGAGAATGAACTCTGTCACAGCAGTGCAGTTCTTCTCGTCCATTGTAACTATAATCAGGCCAGAGACATCAAACACAGTTCTTGCTGTTTCTGAGTTGTTTTCAGTAAATAAATTAATTCTAAATGCAATGCATGTATGAAGAATAAGAGAAGCACAATTGTCATTGCTTCCCAAATGTTAAACAATGATTAAGATAATTGAAAATGTGAAATATTTCAGGGGATCCTACAGGTAAAATTAATTTCTGATCCATCAATAATATTGGATGATTCATAAACACTTCATTCCATGGCAGAATATACATGATCAATTAATTTGGATAGTTTGATGGATGTAGAAATTGATTCAGTGACATTATTTCATGTCACTTGCATATTAATCATTTTTCTTGAAAATGTTAATAGTTTCTGCCCACACATGCTAGTAGCTACTCTGATAGTATATGATATGTGCTACCCTGCTGTTGTTCAATCCACCCATAGTGCTAATTTGCAGAAAACCATGTTTTCTACAATTCTTTACAGGACAAATTGCTTCAATATTCATACATTCCATTCAAATCTGTAATTATAAAAAATAAAAAGGAAGAGTTAAAACATACAATGGAATTTGTACTTTTTAGTTATTAAATTATTTAAGAAATTTAATTCAATATAATAGTAATTATGAAGGTCTACAATGACTCAGAGAAATGGAAAGTTTGTATAAATCTTTTGCAAAAACCATTAGATAATATTTGTGCAAACTCTGAATAATCATAATAAATGATAAATGTTTTATTAAGCTATTTTAGTCATCCTAATGTGATAAACAATATATTGAAATAGCTGTGGAAAACTATGCTCAGAGGTACGCTGCAGCTTTTTTGATTTTTGCAATAAAAAAACCTGTGAAATGTGGATGAAATGTTAAGCAACAGTGCACCACAGTTTGGTAGAAAATTATTCTGGTTTTATTATTTCTATTTTTATTATTTTATTTCTATTATTTTATGATGTTTTTGGAGTTATTTATTTTAAAAAGCTGATATCCATGTTATATTTAGTGTATTCATATAGATACAAATTAAATGTATATATAGAAATCAGTATACATACATATATATTACATGTTATGATTTATTGGGGCACATCCCTGTAATATGAATGTACACTAAAATACAAGTACATGGATACTTTAGAAACTTATGAAAAGTTTGTTTTAGAAAGTGGTTAAGTTGTTCATTTAGGACCAACAGTCACCCAGGCTTTTTCCGTTAAGTAAAAGACACAAAGAAGTTGAGCAATTTTACTGTCTTCATACATGGCTTCAATAATAGGCTGAGAGGAAAATGAGTGAGACATCCTGGACCAGTAATACAGCTCGGTACTTTCACCATATCTTTGTGACAACAAACCATAGTGCCACCAGATTGGGTCTCCCTCTCTCACAGAAGGAAGAGGACCACCTGCTGTCCTAACTGGAACTTCTCTCCAGACATAAAGTGTAAATGCTATCAGGAGACTTGCTGTTAAGTTGGGACACCCCAATAAGAAGTATCTGAAAAGGCCATTCCTAAAGAATGATAAGGGATACTGTGACTCACGTTCCTACCCCCAGATCCCTGTGGTTTGTAGCGGTGTAAAACCTCTGCACCTTGACCATTCTGTGGAAGAAGCAGAGCAACCTTGCTGCCGCCATACCTGCAGCACCTACCACCTCCATCTGGAATCCCATATGAGAGTTACCTAAACTCTTTCATTCCTATACAGCTCTTCCTTTTCATTTTTCAGGATCATTGGTCAGTTCAGGGACATTACAGAATCTGCCTTACCAACACTACCTGGTAACAATATTCAACTAATTTTAAAGAAATGACAACAAATTATGGTCTCGAAGTCAGGGCTGGTCTCATTACCTGACCCCAATCCTAAAAAAGGTGACACATTTGCTTGGATAGGGAGAAAATTTTCTTGGCATTTTTGGTTTCAAATATTGTATGCTGGTAAAAAGACAATAATATATGAATCTAAAGGGCATCCAAACAATTCATCTCCTTTAGTGAGAATAAAAAGTTCATGGGGCACTGGTGCTGTGGCATGCCATGTCAAGATGCTGCCTGCAGTGCCAGTGTCCCATATAGGTGCCGGTTCAAGTCCCAACTGCTCCACTTCTGATCCAGCTCTCTGCTATGGCCTGGGAAAGCAGTAGAAAATGGCCCAACTCCTTGGCTCCTGCACCCATGTGGGAGACCAGGAAGAAGCTCCTGGTTCCTGATTTCGGATCAGCACTGCTCCTGCCACTGTGGCTATCTGGGAAATGAACCAGCAGATGGAAGACTTTTCTCTCTCTCTCTGCCTCTCCTCTCTCTGTGTAACTCTGACTTTCAAATAAATAAATAAATCTTAAAAAAAAAAATCACAAGTTCTCACTCCATGTGACCTGCCTACAGGTACATTAACTCAACTAACAGGACCAAAGAGACAATTAGGAGTTATTCTTTGGTCATTATAGGTTTTCATAAAGGAAGTTGGTGTGGAAAAATGAGAGAAGAGGAGACAGAGAATCAAAAAGTCTATAATTTTGTTTACTCTGTTTTTTACAAATGCTTCCAGCTTTTTATATTACAGAGAAAACTTTTTTCTTAAAAAACTATCTTTAAAAAAAAGTAGAAAATCATTTTTAAGAGTAAAAGTAGAGGGACATTCTCTATTTAGAAAAGAGAAACGTTAGACTCATCTCAGTAATTCCTTTTTGTTTGGCAAATATATTCACTTCAATGTTAAAGTATCAAGAGTCCAGTTCTCATGTACAAACCTGAGGCACAGACATTCACTCCTTGATGCTGAATATGGTGATATGTAGAGACTACAGTTAGACACTTATCATGTAATTTAAGCTCCTGGGAAATGGGCCCCTAATGAGAAATAATTAATCTCTAAGTTTCAACAACATAACTAAATATTGAACTACAATATATGTGATCTAAGACTCAAAAATAATTAGTCTCTGTGGAGTATCATCAGGGTTTCTAATAATTACCTATATTTGGGAATAGTTTTTTAAAATCTACAATGTCTCCTTCCAAGTTTTATGGTTCATTATGGAATTCTACAAACCGAAGTTTCTTATCTGAGCCATGGCTCACAATGTCATTCTGGAACAACATGAATTGGTGCCAAGAACCAATTCCTTATCTCATCATATAACCAAATCCCCTGATTCCTGACAAGGCTGATTATATAAATCCTCTACAGGATTCCTTCAAAATCAGAACCAGGTGGTTGAAAGACTCTTTTTGAAAATATGTTTGTTTATTTATTTATTTGTTTATTTTATTTGAAAGGTAGAGTTACAGAGTGAGAGGGAGAGACTTACAGAGGGAGAGACTAAGAGAAAGATCTACCATCTGCTGGTTCATTCCCCCGATGGTGACAAAAGTGTGTTTTTTTTTTTTTCTAGGCAAAATTGGGAGCCTGAAACTCCATCCAGGTTTCAAATGTGAGTGCAGGGTCATAAAGACTTGAAACATCTTCCACTGCTTTCCAGCAGGGAGATGGATCAGAATTAGAATAGTCAGGACTGGAACTGGAACCCACATATGATGCTGGAATTGCAGTAAAAGGGGCTTAATCCATTGTGCCACAATGCAGGCCCCTCAAAAGACTTTTAAGAAGAGTTCACACTTATTAGAATTTATTATATTTGTGAAAGAAGTTGTAATGTTTCTTCAAAGTTAATGTGAGAATATTCCAAAGCTTTGTGGAAAAATTGAGTTAACAGATAACTTTGTTTTGGTGCAAAGTTGTTTTGAAATCAATGCATAGTGTTTTCAAAGTATTTTCCATGAACAACCAAGGAAAATATAAGTGTCCTTACTTTATCAAAATTGTGGAGAAAGTATTAGTTTTGCCATATGATTTGCACCATGGAAGCTTCCTAAACTTGACTTTAAAGATTGGCCAACAATTTATGTTTCATTTGGTTTATAAGTGGTATCTAGAATCAGTTGTATCTGTATAATTAAGTAATGAATGAAACCTGAATGGTTCAACAATTAGGTGTTAAAATAGAGGGTAATGAGTAAAGCTATACCTGCCACACCTGGCATTCTATATGGGAGCTGGTTCAAGTTCCAGATGCTAAACTCCCAATCCAGCTCCCTGCTAATGCACCAGGAAAAGCAGCAGAGGATGGCCCAAATTCTCGGGCTTCTTCACCCATGTGGGAGAGCCAGAAGAACCTCCTGGTCCCTGGCTCCTGCCTTGCCCAGGTGCAGCCCCAGCCTTGTAGCCATTTGGGGAATGAGTGAGTAGATGGAAGATCTCCCTCCCTGACTCTCCCTCTTAATCTGTAACTCTTTCAAATAACTAAATATTTAAAAAAAGGAAAAAGATTCACAAAACAGCTCATAAATTGCAAGTAGTTCAGTAGCTGGGATTGTGGCCTCTTGTCTCATTTCCTCATTCATTCTCCTGTTTGTGCTATGATAGTGCCTGGAGACTATCCAACTGCATTCTTCTGATTCCCTTTCATGGAGCTTCCTATTCAGTTTTGCAAATGGGAAGAAAGAAAAAGGAGGGAGGGAAAGAAAAAAGATAAGAAGGAAATAAGGGAAAACAAGGGAATAGCTATACGTTTAATTTTCCATTGTTGTGAATCCAGGTACAAAATATTTAATGCCGCCTTTTTATTATGATGCTTTCTTCAGAAGTAGGAGTAGCACCGGCATGGTCCCCTTTGGAATTTATGAAGGCATATCACCAATACCTGAAAAGTGCTAAATCCTGACTTAGTTTCAGAGGCACAGAAACAGTGAGAGCTGTGTGTCTTCTCCAGCAGATTAAAGGCAGCTGAATGGAGTGGGTCTTCTTAACTCTGAGGTTCTGACTGAATGATTCTTTCCTACTGATCACCAACATCAAAAGTCATGCTACATCCTGCTGTTAACAGTCCTTCAATTAATAAATCTCTACATTCCTTCAGTCCTCTAATACCTAACATTTCTTATATAAAATCCTTCTGGGGATTTTTTTTTTTGACAGGCAGAGTTAGACAGTGAGAGAGAGAGACAGAGAGGAAGGTCTTCCTTCATTGGTTCACACCCCAGGTGGCCGCTACGGCTGGCGCACTGCACTGATCCAAAGCCAGGAGGCAGGTACTTCCCCCTTGTCTCCGAAGCAGGTGCAGGGCCCAAGCACTTGGGCCATCCTCCACTGCACTCCCAGGCCACAGCAGAGAGCTGGACTTAAGAGGGGCAACCGGGACAGAATCCAGCACCCCAACTGGGACTAGAACCCAGAGTGCCAGCGCCACAGGCGAAGGATTAGCCTAGTGAGCCGCGGCGCTGGCCAAGGGGCGATTTGTTTTCTTAAGTGAACACCATTAATAGAAATCTTATGATATTTTAGGATAATGCAGAGCCAATTCAAAATTCTTAATAGCTCCTATAGTGCTCTAAACTCATTTATTAATTCCATGTCATGAATTCACCAGTACTTACATTTTCACCCATTTAATAAAAAAGAAAAACAACGAGAACTTGTTATGTTCCATTTATGGTAAACCAGAAAAATGACTAAATAACTCTTCACTTCATGGCTTCATTTGTACAAGAAGTAAATATTTTCTCAGTGTCACTGAGTACATAAACATTTTGAAAATTTAATCTCAACAAAAGTCCATGAGGTTAGCAATATTAACCTTTGTTAAAATGGAGGATGACTGGAGTTGAAGTAGGTAATATTCACCCAATTAAAAATGAAGATCAAAGCATCAATGTTGTTTTCATAAAATCAAATCTGTTAGTTTTCCAACACTATAGATCCAAGGAGGTAAGCTTGATTTCAACAAGTGTATGAAACTTTTGAATTGACATAAATCATAACAGAACTACAAATAAAGCATCAGCAGAGCATGCGAATGAGGACGAATGAAGGGATGCAGCTTATTTACGTGGAAAAAATGGCGACAAGAGGGCATTTCAAGAAAACATATGCAAGGAAGATGAAGAGATGCGACAAATCCTCTTACAAGTTGCAGATAGCTCTTCACCCATAACAGCAAAGAGTTAGCATGAAGATGAGTCAGAAATGCTGTCCTGCATAACAACTGTTCTAAATTAGCTATGAGGTCAGGAGAGGAGAGACAGAATGAAGTGGGAACTCATTATATTCCAGGGTTTATTCAAAGACCTTTGTGTGTATTGTTATTATTAATATTCTCCATTTATCAAACAATTTAGGATCCAAATTTCAAAGAACATTAGAAACTGCAAAAACAACTAAAAATATAATGACTAGAAAATAAAATAAGTGAACATGAAGGAACAAAATAAATCAGAACAGTAAGAAACCGTATACGTGTATGAAAACCTCATTCAGGGCATACGCTGTTGGACTACAACATGATCTTCATTACAACACAACAGCAATTCTATTTTCAAGAGTAGCATTGTTTCTATAGAAAATACTGAAATAAAGTGTGACTTTGGGAGTGTTTTCGTGAGTCTTGTAGAGGAAACTAAATGTGTGTGCCTGAATACCACCATCAGCTGTATTGATGTGTTGAAGAAAAGCAAAGAAATGGGCTTTAAACTTGGAAGTGTGTTCAAATCTATACTTACATATTAAAAAGGCATGAAGAAGAGTGAATAAGACTCACCCTTTGCTTACTTAGCTTCTTATTGTTCACATCAACACTATAGTGCACCTCATGACCCTTCCTCTGCCCCAACTGGGAATCCTGATAAGAAAATATTCGCTAGAGACGTATTCTGGAGCCCATCAGTTTCCTGAAAGCTTCCTTTACATCCTTGTTCCTCAGGCTGTAGATCAAGGGGTTCAGCATGGGAATCACTACTGTGTAGAACACAGAGGACACTTTGCCAATATCATTATTGTTGCCTGAACTGGGCTGGCAATAAATGGAGAGGATTGTTCCATGGAAAACAACAATAGCTGTGAGGTGGGAGGCACAGGTGGAAAAGGCTTTGCGTCTTCCTTCTGCAGAGCGCATCCTCAGGATGGTGATGAGAATGAACAAGTAGGAGGTGAGGATGACCACAATAGTAATCGACTCATTGAATGTGGCCACAGTGAACAAAAGCATCTCATTCATAGTGACATCAACACAAGCAAGACTTAAGAGAGGGGGTAGATCGCAGAAGAAGTGATTAATCACATTTGACCTATAGGATGGGATCTTAAAAACTAAGCACAAGTGGATCAGAGAACACACTGATGCACAGAGGTAGCAGCCAGAAACCAGCTCCACACAGAGCTTCTGACACATGATGACCATGTACAGCAGAGGGTTACAGATGGCCACAAAGCGGTCATAGGCCATCACCGCCAGCAGGAAGACCTCAGTGACCACACATGTGCAAAACAAGTAGAATTGCACCATACAGCCAAGGAAAGAGATGGTTTTGTCCTTGGTTAAGATATTTGTCAGCATCTTCGGCACAATGGTTGAAGAGTAACAGAAATCCACGAAGGATAAATGGCTGAGAAAAAAGTACATGGGAGTGTGAAGCTGAGAGCTGGCTTGGATCAGTGCAGTCATGCCCAGGTTGGCCAAAACCGTGACTCCATAAATGAGAAGAAACACCAGGAAGAGAAAGACTCTCAACTCAGGAGCATCTGATAATCCCAAGAGAATGAACTCTGTCACAGCGGTGCAGTTTTCCTCAACCATGTTCCCACTTTTTATGTTAGCTGCAATAGAAATCTAAAATTTATCCTCCATTTTATGTTCTAAAATTTAGTTTAGACTTTCTCCTAAAATAAGACAAAAGGAGAAGTAAATTAGTTAATTTATTAACATATAGACAGGATATTTTTAATACAAAAATAGGCAAAATGTACACATTGTACAAGAGTGGCAAAGTTTCATGAAAATGCCTATGATGAAAAAACATCATAAAATTTTGGGTCATTTTTTTGATAAACTTACCTTTTACATTCATTTTCCAAAAAGCCCCGAGTTTCATTCAGAGATCATGAAAAATCATTAATATTTAAAAATATATAATTTTTTTAAAGTTTGACAAAGACTGTATTTTTAGCAAAACTGATAAACACCCTTTTTATCTTTAGAATTTTTGGCACAATTTATAACTTCAGCAAATGTTTCCTTTTAAATTTAATTTTAATGTTAGCAGGTCCACTATGGTTTGTAGATAAAAGTAAGAATATAATGATATTCCTCTCCTAACTACTCTCCTCCATCCTTCCTTCCACCTTTTCTCTTTGTTTAGTTTTTAAGAAAATATTTTAAAGATAAATTACAGTAAAAAAAAGGGAGTATAATACCTCATTGAATAGGAAATGGAACAAGTAAAAGCAAAAGGATCCAAGTTTACTGGGAATACACACAATAAGTACAAACAATAATTGAATTAATATATGATCATTTCACTCATATACAGTTTTTTTGGTCAATTAGTTTTTCATGATTTTATTCTAAATATACCCTGTGTGGTTATAAGATATTGGTTAAGTTCATTTTGGCTATAAGCCATTTCCTATCAGCAGTTTATGCATAGGAATAATTTTATGCACAATTGCAATGCAAATAACTATGCATTATATTCTTGTACTCTCTTGGTTACCACAGATCAGACAAAACATATGATATTTGTCTTTTGGGGACTGATTTATTTCAATAAGAATAATGAATTACAGTTGCATCCATTTTGTTGTGAAAAACAATATTTCCTTCTTTTTTAAAGCTGAGTCATATTTCATACTGTATATGTATATTTTCTTAATCCAGTCATCGCTTGATGGGCATCTGTGTTGATTCCATATCTTAGCTATTGTGAATTGATCTTCACTAAACATGAAGGTAAAGATAACTGTTCCATATGCTGATTTCATTTCATTTGGGTAATTCCCAAGAGTGTGATTGCTGGGTCACATGATAGCTCTGCTTTCAGCTTTCTGAGGAAACTCGATATCTTCTTCCAAAATGGCTGTACTAGCCAGCATTTGCATCACCAGTGGACTTGGGAACTTTTTTCTCACATCCTCAGCAGCATGCGTTGCTTTTTGATTTCTGTAGGACAGCCATTCAAACATGTATGAGGTGAAACCACATTTTCATTTTTACTTACATTTCCCTGATGGCTAATGATCCTGTTCTGTGTGTGTGTGTGTGTGTTGACCATTTTTCTTCTTTAAAAATATCTTTTCAACTCTTTTGTCCATTTCTTTATTGGATTTTTTATTTTATTGTTACTGAATTTCTTGACCTCTTTATAGGTTCTAGATATTAATCCTTTATCAGTTTCATAGCTTGCAAGTATTTTCTCTAGTCTGTCAATAGTTAATTAATTCACTTCACTGAGTATTTTCTTTACAGTGCAGAAGCATATTAGCTTGATGTCACCCCATTTGTCTATCGTTGCTTTAATTTCCTGTGCTTCTGGGGTCTTTTCTAAGAAGTATTTGCCCATGCCAATGTCTTGCAGAGTTTCCCCAATGTTCTGTTCTAGTAAGTAAGTGATATCAGATAATTTATGTAGAGCATTTATCTATTGTGAGTTGATTTTTGTATAAGATGTAAGTTGATTTTGTAAAAGATAAGGGGTCTTATGTCACACTTCTCTATATGGAGATCCAGTTTTCCCAGCACCATTTGTTGAATAGATTATCCTTTCTCCAGCATCATATTAAATGGGAAATAGCTGGAAGCATTTACACTAAGATCTAGAACTGGACAAGGATGCCCACTTTCACCACTGTTATTCAATATATTCCTTGAAGTTTAGCCAGAACCATTAGGAAAGAAAAAGAAATTAAAGAGATACAAATTGTAATGGTGGAAGTCAAATTATCCCTGTTTGCAGATGACATGATTATGTGTATAATATATATATAAGGAAACCAAAGACTCAACTAAGAGACTTTTGGAACTCATAAGAGCTTGGTAAAGTTGCCAAATATAAAAATAACACACAAAAATCAATAATCTTTGTATACATAGACAATGACATGACTAACAAATAATTTGTAAGATCAGTCCCATTGACAATAGCTACAAAAAATTTAAATACCGTGGAATAAACTTAACCAAGGAGGTGAAAGATCTACACCATGCAAATTATAAAAAAATTAAAGAAAGAATATATAATGACACAAAAAAATGTAAAAAATCTTCCATGTTGGTAGATTGGGAAAATTAACATCATCAAAATGTTCATACTACTGAAAGCAATTTACAGATTCAATGAGATCCCAATCAAAATGCCAATATACCAATGACGTTCTTCTCAGATCTAGAAAAAAAACACTAAAATTAATATAGAGGCACAGGAGAACCTAAATAGCTAAAACAATCTTAACCAACACAAACAAAGCCAGAGCCATCACAATATCAGATTTCAAGACATATTTTGGGTTAGTTATAATCAAAACAATCTGGTGCTGGCACAGAAATAGACATGTATACCAATGGATTACATAAAATCCCCAGAAATCAATCCAAACATGTAAATCCAACTAGTCTTTCACAGAGAAGGTAAAAATATATCATTATTTCAATTAATTGATTCAAAATTTAGAGCCTAACATTTATCCGCTATGAAAGAGGTCAAAGAATAATTTGATTAGCCTTTTTGCTGTGTGAAATTCAAATCTCTTTTCCCTGGCAGACTCTTCTAAGCAATACTCCAAGCATTTATTTCCTAGAAAATAATTTTAGGGTTGGTGCTGTGGCATACTGGGTTAAGCTGTTGCTTGTGATGCCAGTATAATTGTGGGCTCTGGTTTGTGTCCCAGACACTCCACTTCCAATCCAGGTCCCTGCTAATTTGCCTGGGAAAGCACCAGAAGATGATCCAAGTCCTTGGGCCCCTGCCACCCACCTGGGAGACTCAAGAAGAAACTCCTGTCTCCTGGCAGCAGATCAGACCAGCTCTGGCCCTGTCGCCAATTAGGGAGTAAACCAGCTGGTGGACTATCTTACCCTCTCTCTGTCTCTTCCTCTGTTTCTCTATAACTCTGATTTTCAGATAAGTAAATAAATGTTTTTTAAAAACAAAAAGAATTTTAACATATCTATTACCTTACCCTAAGTTTACCACTAAAGTGATAAAAATATGATAATTGGGATTATTAATCCACATTGTTTATATTTTATTCATATATTTTAGTTGAAGAAAATAAATTTTATACCCAAGACTAGCATTTTCTACATCAAATTGACATCATAATTTTGTTAATTATACTCCTTAGTATGACTAATGGTTAAGATCACTCATGGTTTGTATATATCTACACACAAACTTCACATAACCATAGGTGTTTATTTGGTGATTCAGTTTATTGCTATTAATCTATTTAAATGATTGATTAATGAGTAAATAAGAAATTATTTTACAATATCCACTGCTGCATTGAAACATTATTTATGACATTAACACTCAAAAATGAGCTTGATATATATATACATATATATATATATACATATATACACACAAATAAAATATAGAAACTATTACAATAACTTTACTTATGTTTAATGGCAGAAAAATTATGGTGGTAGAAGTCTAGAAAATGTAGGCCATATTGTACAGGTACATTATGTGTACAACAAAAAGCATTGTATATAATTTAATCATCTAAGCATTTGATTATCTTATCAAGTGTAATCTATAAACCTTCCTGAATTATCACAGAATATAAGTATCATGGATCAGAGTAGGAAAGGAGAATGAGACTTTTTTTTTTCTTTTTCAAAATTCAAGGCCTGGACACTTAGCAAGTACAAGAGAATGAGAAACTCTCATTCACTCTCTGTCTCTGGCCCTTCATAGACACATCCATGAGTCTAGGGGCTCCAGTCAGGCATTTCTGGAGGAAAAATAATCGGGACTGGAGACCAACAGAACAAGGTATTTTCCCCACAGATCACCTTCAAAGGTGATCAATGATACATGTATTATCATTGCATGATATATATGCTAACACATAATACTTTGAAAACAAATAATAGCTATAATTACAATATGTTCCCTTTCTAAATGGCCAGGAAAAGTAATCTATTTATCTTTTGACGGTTTTTAAATGGTACATAGTTCTGAAAACTCTTTCTTGTTTTCAGTCTGTGGATTCTGCACAGAACATTCCTTTCTTCCAAGGAATAAATTTGATCCCAAAGCCAATAGGACATTTCTACGGTCAAAACAAGAAAAAATGTGACTGACATCTAATCTGGATGCTGCCAAATGCTCTAAATGCACATGCCAGGCTCCACCACCAGCCCCAACACACACTACAAAACTTTACCTGGACTAAAATGCCATTAGCATGATAGTTGAGAAACTTACCATAAAGAGACATTTCAAAGTCCTCTGTACAAAGCCAGGTTAACGCCTTTGCTCTGTGTTTTCAGAAGGAGTTCACATATCCCTGTTCCTTCAGAGACAGTTCTGCCACCCTTTTATGGCCACCCATGTCATCACAGTGACTCTCAGTAAGATCTTCAGCAGTGGTTACCATGTTTCATGGAAGAGATAAGGAGAAAGGGGGAAGGAGACAGAAAATGATCATTCCAATTTGTTCACACTGATTTCCCTCTCATACAAATAGCTATTGTTGCATATTTGGTCCTGCAGATTAAATTCTTCCAATTTCTATTCAAGTCATGGAATTCTCAAAATATTCTTTAATTAGGAAAGAAAACAGAGATTTAAAAACAAGTCTCCCACTAACACAATTCCTCCTTCTACCTAGAATAAATTTCCCCATGACAAACTTAAGAACAACATTCCTGTTTCCAAAAAATATTGTTCAAGTCTATTGCTAAAAACAAAGTGTGGGACAACCAACCTATGGGAAACAGTGGTTT
>CM027387.1:97585494-97601507 GCA_015711505.1 Sylvilagus bachmani | reverse complement strand
ACCCCAGGCTTCTTGGTTTTAGGTTTTAGGCATTCACTTTTGTTTTTCTTATCAGGTTTATTTGCATGGTAAGGCAGGAAAACTCCTTGCTGTTGAATATTGAGCATTTCACAACCCTTTCTCTCTCAATATTTAACAACAAGGGGTTTCACCTACCTACTCACTATGCAAATAACACTGATTAGAAAAACAAAACCTATCAAATTGTTAAATCAACAACAGGAGTCACTGTGTACTTACATCTCATGAAGGATCTGTCCTTAATGTTTTGTTCAATGTGAAGTAATCCTATAACTAATACTGAAACAGAATTTTTACACTTTGTGTTTCTGTGTGGGTGAAAACTGATGAAATCTTTGCTTAGTATATACTGAATCGATCTGTATATAAAGATAATTGAAACTAAAAAAAAAAACCTTCGTGTTAAATTGGAAATTGCATAGAAAATTAATCAATTAAAAAAAATATCATGTAGGATCTCTATCCTTAATGTGCTTTACATTGTGAATTAATACTATAACTAGTACTCCAACAGTATTTTTCACTTTGTGTTGCTATGTGGGGGCAAACTGTTAAAATCTTTATGTAATATGTACTAAACTGATCTTCTGTATATAAAGAGAATTTAAAATGAATTTTGATTGAATGTAAGGGGAGAGAGAGCGGGAAAGGGGAGGGTTGTGGGTGGGAGGGAAATTATGGGGGGGAGCCATTGTATTCCATAAGCTGTACTTTGGAAATTTATATTCTTTAAATATATATATATATTATATATATCTATATATATTATATATATATATTAATATGTTAATATAATATATATTATATATTATATATATAAAATATATAATATATATTATATAATAATATATATTATATATATTTAATATATATAATATCTAGATATTATATATTATATAATATCTAGATATTATATATTATATATATTATATATATAATATATAATATCTATATATTATATATTATATATAGATATTATATATTATATAGATATTATATAATATATATATAATATATAATATATAGATATTATATATTATATATATATTATATATTATAAAATATATATATATTATAATATATATATACAAAAGAAAGTAGAAGCAGCAAAAATAAAATAGAATTTTACCAGAAAAAATAAAGAAAAGAAAAACGAAACCTAAAACCTAAAACCAAGAGTTACAGGAAAGTTGTTCCCCTTGAGGCTTGAAGTTCTCCCTGATGAAAATACTTCAAGCCTATAATCTGAATTCTTGTTTCTCTCTGGTGTGTTTGTAAATTTCTTTACATGGAAAACAATGACTTTAGCCAATGGAGAATGTTTTAAAATGAGATATATTGCACTTTGATGAAAATATCTGTTGAATACTTATTGTTGTTCTATGTGCAGCCTCAGAGTGTTCTCAGATATGCAGTTCTCTCAAAAGAGAGAACTCAAGGCTACATGGCCAACACATGTGCACCAAAAACATCATATCAGTGATGTCCTGCTACACCTGGCATTCCATATGGGTGCTGGTTCAAGTTCCAGATGCTAAACTCCCAATCCAGCTCCCTGCTAATGCACCAGGAAAAGCAGCAGAAGATGGCCCAAATTCTCAGGCTCCTTCACCCATGTGGGAGAGCCAGAAGAACCTCCTGGTTCCTGGCTCCTGGCTCCTGGCTCCTGGCTCCTGGCTCCTGGCTCCTGCCTTGCCCTGGCGCAGCCCCAGCCTTGTGGCCATTTGGGGAATGAGTGAGCAGATGGAAGATCTCCCTCCCTGACTCTCCCTCTTAATCTGTAACTCTGTCTTTCAAATAATTAAATAAATCTTTAAAAAAAGAATAATTCTTGCTCATAAATTGTGAGTACTTCAGAAGCTGGGTTTGTGGCCTCTTGTTTCATTTCCTCATTCACTCTCCTGTTTCTGCTAGGATAGTGCCTAGAGACTATCCAACTGCATTCTTCTGATTCCCTTTCTTGTTGGCTTCCTATTCAATTTTGCCAATGGGAAAAAATAAAAGAGGAAGGAGGGAAAGAAAAAGATAAGAAGGAAATAAGGGAATGCCCATTGCCGCAGAGTTCAGCTCCTGGTTCTGCTCCCGAGAAAGCCCCAGTCAGCTCATATTCTTCTACCCTAAACTTCCCTCAGCGCAGGGCCCTGACTGGATGCCCGGAGTCCCTGGAAGCCGGAAGCAAGGAGCGTGAGTTTCAGGAAAAGCTCAAGGAAAAATTTGCATAGGAAGCTCTTCTGGATCTAGTGGATGTGACACGGACAACCTGCAGGGAGAGCAAGAATGGCCACGACTCCGGAGCCCAACAGCAGAGTCTACGCATCTGTGCTGGAATGGGAGGTGAGGTCAGTAACCCAAGACATTGGCGGGAAACAGCAGATAGAGCATAGAGGGAACTAGACTTGAAGCCCCACTGGGGAAAGTTCACCAGGTTAACTAGCAGAGAGAGAGAAAAAAAGATGGACCGGTATGGATGAGTTTCTCTCTCCGCCCACCTCACAAAGGCAAGCAAGAAACAAAGAGCAGGCGCCATTTTGGACATATGTAAAAGGTGCGTGACCTCAGGGCTGTGCTTGACCTCAGAGCTGCTCCCGTCCTCAGTCAAACAGAAAAACCTGACTCTGGGGGGGGGGGTGAAATAACAGGTGGTTAGGACCTAGTGAATGGGTAGAGCTGATGAACTGAGGTGGTGCAAAAAGAGACAGTGAGTGAGAGAACTCACAGAGTTCACGTGAGTACTCTCCAGAGATGCTACAATTCAGTAACCTTGGCAAACCAGTGGGAGATTGCAGGAGAATTTGAGCCCACACTGAGGGCAGAACAGATTCTTTGTGTGGTCCTTTGGAAAAAGCAGGCAAATGATATACCAACAGAAGCCAGCAATCAGAAACTGACTACCTTCAATTCCACTCAGCTATGCAGTATTACTTCCTTTCTGAATCCAAATAAATAAATAAATAGAGAGAGATTTACCACGCCTAACCTGAGTGTGTCACCTTTAGCACACCCTTAACCCTGAAGAACCAAGCAGAGCTCTCTGGCCACACCCATCTCAAGCCTCTAAGGCTTCTCCAAATGCCGACAGTCCACTTAGTACAGTCTTAGTATAACAAGAAAAAAACACCACAGCGAAAAAAGAATAATTCAAAGAATATCTCCACAATGCCAAACAACAAACACAGAAACTGAGGAAACAAGAATAAGGAAAACATTGTGACACCCCCAAATAAACAAGACACCCCAAGCCAAGATTATGAATATGATGAGATAGAAGAAATGCAAGATACAGATTTCAAAAAATGTATAAGAACATTTAGAAGTTTTCAAAAACAAATTCTTGAACTATGGAAATCCTTACTAGACAGGATAGAAATATCTCTCTTGTGAAAATGAAATCTTAATGAGGAATCAAAATGAAACACAGAAACTAGTAGAACAGGAAAGTGTGATAGTGAAGAGAAATAAAAAAGAAATGAAGAACTCAATAGCTCAAATGACAAAAACATTAGAGAGTCTTAATAACAGAGTCAGTGAAACAGAAGAGAGAGAATATTGGACTTAGAAGACAGAGCACAGAAAATTTTACAGTCAAACCAAAGAAAAGAAGAGGAAAATAAAAAATATTGTTGGGAATCTGCAGGATAGTAGGAGTACCTGAAGGCTTGGAGAGAGAGAAAGGATTAGAAGGCCTTTATAGTGAGATACTAGCAGAGAACTTTCCGGGTTTGGAGAAGGACAGAGACATTCTAGTATGGGAAGCTCATAGAACCTCTAGTAAACATGACCATAAGAGATCCTCATCACGACACGTTGTAATCAAAATCACCACAGTGAAACATAAAGAAAAGATTCTAAAATGTGCGAGAGAAACGTCAGATTACTCTCAAAGGATCTCCATTTAGACTCACAGCAGACTTATCAGAAACCCTACAGGCTAGGAGGGAATGGTAAGACATAGCCCAGGCGCTAAGAGAGAAAAACTGCCAGCCCAGAATATTATATCCTGCAAAGCTCTCATTTGTGAATGAAGGTGAATTAAAGACCTTTCATAGCAAACAGAAATTGAAGGAATTTGTCGCCACTCATCCAGCCCTGCAAAAGATGTTTAAGAAACACAGAAACACAGTCACCAATATGAAAGAAGGTAAAGGAAGGAAACCTCTCAGCAAAAGATCACAGGAAGTTCAAAGCATATATTAGAAAATATCTTTGGGAAAATGGCAGGGCAAAGTTACTACTTATCAATAGTCACATTGAACGTTAATGGCCTCAACTCTCCAGTTAAAACGCACAGATTGGCTGAATGGGTTAAGGTACAGAACCCAACTATTTGCTGCTTCCAAGAAACATGTCTTTCCAACAAAGATGCATACAGACTGAAAGTGAAAGGTTGGAAAAAGATATACCATGCCAACAGAAATGAATAAAGGGTGGGCATAACCATCTTAATACCAGACAAAATAAACTTTAACACAAAAACTGTTAAAAGAGACAAAGAGGGGCACTATACAATGATTAAGGGATCAATTCAACAGGAAGATACAACGATTATCAATGTATGTGCACCTAATTACAGGGCACCGGTTTATTTAAAAGATATGTTAAGGAACTTAAAGGGAGACTTAGATTCCAATACAATAGTACTGGAGGACTTCAATATTCCAATTTCAGAAATAGGCAGATCAACAGAACAGGATATCAACAAGGAGACAGTGGATTTAAACAACACTATTGCCCAAATGGATCTAACAGATATCTACAGAATTTTTCATCCTACACATAAAGAATTTACATTCTTCTCAGCAGTACATGGAACCTACTCTAGGATTGACCACATACTAGGCCACAAAGCAATTCTCAACAGATTCAAAAGAATTAGAATCTTACAATACAGCTTCTCACACCATAGTGGAATGAAGTTGGAAATTAGCAACTCAGGAATCCCTAGAGCATATGCAAACACCTGCAAATTGAACAATATGCTCCTGAATGAACACTGGATCATATAAGAAATCAAAAGAGAAATCAAAAACTTTTGGAAGTAAATGAGGACAACAGCACAACATATCAAAACAACAAAAGCAGTGTTAAGAGGAAAATTTATATCAATAGGTGCCTACATCAAGAAATTGAAAAAGCACCAAATAAATGAGCTTTCAATGCATCTCAAGGATCTAGAAAAACTACAGCAAACCAGACCCAAATCTAGTAGGAGAAGAGAAATAAAAAATCAGAGAAGAAATCAATAGGATTGAATAAAAAAAAATTACAAAAAATCAGCCAAACAAGGAGCTGGTTTTTTGAAAAAATAAACAAAATTGACATCTCATTGGCCCAAGTAACTAAAAAAAGAAGAGAAAAGACTAAAATCAATAAAATCAGAGATGAAAAAGGTAATGTAACAACAGACACCACAGAAATAAAAAGAATCATTAGAAATTACTACAAAGAGTTGTATGCCAGCAAACAGGGAAATCTATTAGAAATGGATAGATTCCTGGACACATACACCTACCTAAATTGAACCAGGAAGACATAGAAGACATAAATAGACCCATAACTGAGACAGAAATTGAAACACCCAAGAAAGAAAAGCCCAGGACAGGATGGATTCACTCCTGAAGTCTATCATATATTCAAAGAAGAAATAACTCCAAATCTTCTCAAACTATTCAGAACAATCAAAAAAGATGGAATCCTCCCAAATTCTTTCTATGCAGCCAGCATAACCTTAATCCCTAAGCCATTGAAAGATGCAGGATTGAAAGAGAATTACAGACCAATAGCCCTGATGAACATAGACTCCAAAATCCTCAATAAAATTCTCGCCAATAGAATACAACAACACACCAGAAAAATCATCCACCCTACCAGGTGGGATTAATCCCTGGTATGCAGGGATGGTTCAGTGTTCACAAATCAATCAATGTGATATACCACATTAACACACTACAGAATAAAAACCATAGGATTATCCCAATAGATGCAGAGAAAGCATTCGATAAAATTCAACCCCGTTTCATGATGAAAACCCTAAGCAAACTGGGTATAGAAGTAACATTTCTCAATATGATAAAAACAATTTATGAAAAACCCACGGCCAGCATCTTATTGAATGGGGAAAAGTGGGAAGCATTTCCACTGAGATCTGGTACCAGAAAGGGATGCCCACTCTCACCACTGCTATTCAATATAGTTCTGGAAGTTTTAGCCAGAGCCATTAGGCTCAAAAAAGAAATTAAAGTGATACAAATTAGGGAGGAAGAAGTCAAACTATTGCTCTTTGCAGATGATATCATTCTTTACTTAGGAGATCCAAAGAACTCTACTAAGTGACTATTGGAACTCATAGAAGAGTTTGGCAAAGTAGCAGGATATAAAATCAATGCACAAAAATCAACAGCCTTTGTATACACAGGCAATGTTACAGCTGAGAAAGAACTTCTAAGATCAATCCAATTCACAATAGCTACAAAACCAAATACCTTGGAATAAACTTAACCAAGGACGTTAAACATCTCTGCAATGAGAATTACAAAACCTTAAAGAAAGAAATAGAAGAGGATACCAAATAATGGAAAAATCTTCCATGCTCATGGATTGGAAGAATCCATATCATCAAAATATCCATTCGCTCAAAAGCGATTTATAGATTCAATGCGATGCCAATCAAGATACCAAAGACATTGTTCTCAGAGCTGGAAAAAATGATGCTAAAATTCATATAGAGACGCAGGAGACCTTGAATAGCTAAAGCAATCTTGTACAACAAAAACAAAGCCGGAGGCATCACAATATCAGGGCACACTATAGGGCAGTTGTAATCAAAATAAAGTGGTACTGGTACAGAAAAGATGGATAGACCAATGGAACAGAATAGAAACACCAGAAATCAATCCAAAAATCTCCAGCCAACTTTATTTGATCAACGATCCAAAACCAATCTCTAGAGTAAGGACAATCTATTAAATAAATGGTGCTAGGAAAATTGGATTTCCACGTGCAGAAGCATGAAGCAAGACCCCTACCTTTTACCTTACACAAAAATACATTCAACATGGATTAAAGACCTAAATCTATGACCCAACACCATCAAATTATTAGAGAACATTTGAGAAACCCTGCAATAAATTGGCATTGGCAAAGACGTCTTGGAAAAGAACCCAGAAACACAGGCAGTCAAAGCCAAAATTAACATTTGGGATTGCATCAAATTGAGAAGTTTCTGTACTGCAAAGGAAGCAGCCAGGAAAATGAAGAGGCAACCAACAGAATGGGAAAAAATATTTGCAAACTATGCAACAGATAAAGGGTTAATAACCAGAATCTACAAAGAGATCAAGAAACTCCACAACATTAAAACAAAATGGGCCAAGGACCTCAATAGACATTTTTCAAAAGAGGAAATCCACGGCCAGAGCCATGGCTCAATAGGCTAATCCTCCGCCTTGCAGCGCCGGCACACTGGGTTCTAGTCCCAGTCGGGGTGCCGGATTCTGTCCCAGTTGCCCCTTTTCCAGGCCAGCTCTCTGCTGTGGCCAGGGAGTGCAGTGGAGGATGGCCCAAGTGCTTGGGCCCTGCACCCATGGGAGACCAGGATAAGCAACTGGCTCCTGGCTTTGGATCAGCACAGTGCGCAGGCTGCAGCACACCGGCCGTGGTGGCTATTGGAGGTTGAACCAACGGCAAAGGAAGACCTTTATCTCTGTCTCTCTCTCTCACTGTCCACTCTGCCTGTCAAAAATCAATCAATAAATAAAATAATAAAATAAAAAAGAGGAAATCCGAATGCCCAACAGACATATGAAAAAATGCTCAGGATCACTAGCCATCAGGGAAATGTAAATCAAAACCACAATGAGGTTTCACCTCACCCCGGTGAGAATGGCTCACATTCAGAAATCTACCAACAACAGATGCTGGAGAGGATGTAGGGAAAAAGGGACACTAACCCACTGTTGTTGGGAATGCAAACTGGTTAAGCCACTATGGCAGTCAGCCTGAAGATTCCTCAGAAACCTGAATATAACCCTACCATTCAACCCAGCCATCCCACTCCTTGGAATTTACCCAAAGGAAATTAAATTGGCAAACAAAAAAGCTGTTGCACCTTAATGCTTATTACAGCTCAATTCACCATAGCTAAGACCTGGAATCAACCCAAATAACCATCAACAGTAGACTAGATAAAGAAATTATGGGATATGTACTCTATAGAATAGTATACAGCAGTCAAAAATATTGAAGCCGGGTCATTTGCAACAAAATGGAGGAATCTGGAAAACATCATGCTGAGTGAAAAAGCCAGTCCCAAAGGGACAAATATCATATGTTCTCCCTGCTTGGTGACAACTAACTGAGCACGAAAGGGAAAACCTGTTGCAGTGAAATGGACACTATGAGAAACAGTGACTTAATCATGCCTTGTCTTGACTGTTGATGTACAATTTAATACTTTATCCCTTTTAGTTTTTTTATGTTCTACTTAGCACTATTGGTTGAGCTATGTAATTAACACACAATTATTCTTATGTGTTGAAATTTAACTGAAAAGTGATCTGTTAAATATAAGAGTGGGAATAAGAGAGGGAGGGGATGTACAATTTGGAACATGGTCAAGCTGACTTGCCCCAAGTGGTGGAGTTAGAAATGTGCCAGGGGATTCCGATACAATCCCATCAAGGCTACATGTACTAATGTCATCTCACTAGTCCAAGTGATTAATTTCTTTTCACAACTGATCATAATGATAGGTCTAATAGTCAAAGGGATCAAATAAATAAGTCTAGTGTCTGCTAATACTAACTGATAGAATAAAAAAGGGAGAGAACTACCAACATGGGAAACCGGGTCACAGAAAACTCATAGAATGGCAGATGTCCTAAACAGCACTCTGGCCTCAGAATCAGCCATTAAGGAGTTCAGATCTGGCTGAAGAGCCCATGAGAGTATTTTAGGCATGGGAAGCCAAGACAATCTGGCAAAAATAAATAAATAAATAAAACCTAAATGAAAGATCTCTGTGAGTGAAATCCCAGTGGAAAGAACGGGCCATCAAAGGAGGTACCTTTCTCTGAAGGGAAGAGAGAACTTCCACGTGGACTATGGCCTTGTCCAAATATGATCAAAGTCGGTGAGCTCACGGAGCTTCCATGGCATTGGAAACTCATGACTAGAGCCTGGGAGTTTGCTGACGCCTTAAACAAGAGTGTCAGTTTGTTAAGTCAAAAACAGGAGTCACTGTGCACCTATTCCTCATGTAGGTTATCTGTCCTTAATGTGTAGTTCAATGTGAATTAATGATATGACTAGTGCTCCAACAGTATTTTGCACTTTGTGTTCTGTGTGGGGGTAAACTGATGAAACCTTTACTTAATATATACTAAATCGATATTCTGTATGTAAAGATAATTGAAAACGAATCTTGATGGGAGGGTTGTGGGTGGGAGGGAAGTTATGGGGGGGTGGGAAGCCATTGTAATCCATAAACTGTACTTTGGAAATTTATATCTACAAAATAAAAGTTAAAAAAAGAAGGAAATAAGGGAAAACAAGGGAATAGCTATACGTTTAATTTTCCATTGTTGTGAATCCAGGTACAAAATATTTAGTGCCGTCTTTTAATTACTTATGATGCTTTCTTCAGAAGTAGGAGTAGCACCGGCATGGTCCCCTTTGGAATTTATGAAGGCATATCACCAATACCTGAAAAGTGCTAAATCCTGACTTGGTTTCAGAGGCACAGAAATATAGTGAGAGCTGTGTGTCTTCTCCAGCAGATTAAAGGCAGCTGAATGGAGTGGGTCTTCTTAACTCTGAGGTTCTGACTGACTGATTCTTTCCTACTGATCAACAATATCAAAAGCCATGCTACATCCTGCTGTTAACAGTTCCTCAATTAATAAATTTCTACATTCCTTCAGTCCTCTAATACCTAACATTTCTTATATAAAATCCTTCTGGGGATTTTTTTTCTTAAGTGGAACCCATTGATAGAAATCTTATGATATTGTAGTACAATACAGAGCCAATTCAAAATTCTTAATAGCTCCTATAAGGTTCTAAACTCATTTATTAATTCCATATCATTAATTCACCAGTAATTATATATTCACCCATTTAATAAAAAAGAAAAATAATGAGAAATTGTCATGTTCCATTTATGGTAAACCAGAAAAATGACTAAATAATTCTTCACTCATGGTTTCATTTGTACACAGAGTATCTTCTCAGTGTCACTGAGTACATAAGCATTTTGAAAATTTAATCTCAACAAAAGTCCATGAGGTTAGCAATATTAACCTTTGATAAAATGGAGGATGACTGGAGTTGAAGTAGGTAATATTCACCCAATTAAAAATCAAGATCAAAGCATAATTCTTGTTTTCAGAGACTGAAATCTGTTAGTTTTCCAAAACTATATACATCAAAGGAGAGAAGCTTCATCTCAACAAGTGCATGAAACATATGAATTGATATAAATAATAGCAGAACTACTAATAAAGCATTAGTAGTATATGTGAATGAGGACTGAATGAAGGGATGTGGTTTATTTACATGGAAAAATTGGCAACAAGAGGGCATTTCAAGAAAACATATGCAAGGAAGATGAAGAGATGGATCCTCTTACAAGTTTCAGATAGCTCTTCACCCATAATGACAAAGAGTTAAAATGAAGATGAATCAGAAATGCTGTTCTTCAACAACTGTTTTGAATTAGCTATGAGGTCAGGAGAGGAGAGACAGAATGAAGTGGGAACTAGTTATATTCCAGGGTTTATTCAAAGCTCCTGTGTGTGTATCACTATTATTAATATTCTCCATTTATCCAACAATTTAGGACCCAAATTTAAAAGAACAATGGAAACTGCCAAAAAATTACAAAATCTGATAAAGAGAAAATAAAATAAGTAAACATATAAAACAAAGGAAGACAAACAAGTAAGAAACTGAATTCGTGTATGAAATCCTCATTCTGGGCATACACTGTTGGATTGCGCTCTGATCTGGATTACAACACAAGAGCAATTCTATTTTGAAGAGAATCATAGTTTCTATAGTAAATACTGAATGAAGTGTGTCTTTGGGAGTGTTTCATTAGACTCATGAGTGTTGTAGAGGACACTAAATGTGTGTTTGAATAGCACTATCATCTGTATCAGTGTGTTGAAGAAAAGCAAAGAAATGGGCTTCAAACTTGGGAATGTGTTCAAATCTACACTTACATATTAAAAAGCAAAAAGAAGAGTGAATAAGAAGATTCACCCTTTAATTATAGCTTTTTACTGTTCACATCAAATAAATAAATAAATAAATACATAAATAAATAAAAGAAAAAAAAGAAAATGTTCCCTAAAGATGTATTCTGGAGCCCATTAGTTTCCTGAAAGCTTCCTTCACATCCTTATTCCTCAGGCTATAGATCAAGGGGTTCAGCATGGGAATCACTACTGTGTAGAACACAGAGGACACTTTGCCAATATCATTATTGTTGCCTGAACTGGGCTGGCAATAAATGGAGAGGATTGTTCCATGGAAAACAACAATAGCTGTGAGGTGGGAGGCACAGGTGGAAAAGGCTTTGCGTCTTCCTTCTGCAGAGCGCATCCTCAGGATGGTGATGAGAATGAACAAGTAGGAGGTGAGGATGACCACAATAGTAATCGACTCATTGAATGTGGCCACAGTGAACAAAAGCATCTCATTCATAGTGACATCAACACAAGCAAGACTTAAGAGAGGGGGTAGATCGCAGAAGAAGTGATTAATCACATTTGACCTATAGGATGGGATCTTAAAAACTAAGCACAAGTGGATCAGAGAACACACTGATGCACAGAGGTAGCAGCCAGAAACCAGCTCCACACAGAGCTTCTGACACATGATGACCATGTACAGCAGAGGGTTACAGATGGCCACAAAGCGGTCATAGGCCATCACTGCCAGCAGGAAGACCTCAGTGATTATACATGTGGAAAACAAGTAGAATTGCACCATACAGCCGAGGAAAGAGATGGTTTTGTCCTTGGTTAAGATATTTGTCAGCATCTTCGGCACAATGGTTGAGGAGTAACAAAAATCCACGAAGGATAAATGGCTGAGAAAAAAGTACATGGGAGTGTGAAGCTGAGAGCTGGCTTGGATCAGTGCAGTCATGCCCAGGTTGGCCAAAACCGTGACTCCATAAATGAGAAGAAACACCAGGAAGAGAAAGACTCTCAACTCAGGAGCATCTGATAATCCCAAGAGAATGAACTCTGTCACAGCGGTGCAGTTTTCCTCAACCATGTTCCCACTTTTTATGTTAGCTGCAATAGAAATCTAAAATTTATCCTCCATTTTATGTTCTAAAATTTAGTTTAGACTTTCTCCTAAAATAAGACAAAAGGAGAAGTAAATTAGTTAATTTATTAACATATAGACAGGATATTTTTAATACAAAAATAGGCAAAATGTACACATTGTACAAGAGTGGCAAAGTTTCATGAAAAAGCCTGTGATGAAAAAACAATGCTTTTATCTCAAAATTTTGGGTCATTTTTTTTTATAAACTTACCTTTTACATTCATTTTCCAAAAAGCCCAGAGTTTCATTCAGAGATCATGAAAAATCATTAATATTTAAAAATATGTAATCTTTTAAATAAAGTCTGACAAAGATTCTATTTTTAGCAAAACTGATAAGCAGCCTTTTTATCTTTAGAAGTTTTGGCACAATTTATAACTTCAGCAAATGTTTCCTTTTTAATTTTTTAACTTTAATGTTAGCAGGTCCACTATGGTTTGTAGACACAAGTAAGAATACAATGATATTCCTCTCCTAACTACTCTCCTAGCTCCTTCCTTCTACCTTTCTTTTCTTTTTTTAGTTTTTAAGACAACATTTTAAAGATGCTCAAAGCAAAAAAAGATGTAATACTTCACTGAATAGGAAATGTAACACATAAAAAGCAAAAGAACTTAGGTTAGTGGGAATACACACAACAACTACAAATAATAATTGAATGAATAAATGATTTTACTCATATACTTTTTCTGGTCAAATAGGTTTTCACGATTTCTTTCAGTGAAACATATCCAATGAAAATGTAACATCTAAATATACCCTGTGCAGTTATAAGGTATTGATTAAGTTCATTTTGGCTGTAAGTCATTTCCTCTCAACAGTTTATACACAGAAATAATTTTATGCAGCACTGCAAGGGAAATATCTGTACATTATATTCTGGTACCCTATTGGTTACCAGAGAACAGACAAAATATATGATGTTTGTTTATTGGGACTGAATTATTTCAGTAAGAATAATGATTTACAGTTGCATACACTTTGTTGTGAAAGACAGTATTTCCTTCTTTTTTACAGCTGCATAATATTCCATACTGTATATGTATATTTTATTAATTTAGTCAGCACTTGATTGGCATCTGGGTTTATTCCATATCTTAGCTATTGTGAATTGATCTTCAGTAACCATGGAAGTACAGATAACTGTTTCATATACTGATTTCATTTCATTTGGGTAATTCCGAAGAGTTTGATGGCTGGGTCATATGATAGATTTGTTTTCAGCTTTCTGAGGAAACTCTATATCTTCTCCCACAATGGCTGTACTAGCTGGCATTTCCACCAACAGTAGATTTGGGAGCTCTTTTCTCACAACCTCACCAGCAGGTATTGTTTTTTGATTTCTGTGTGAGGTCCATTCAAACGTGTATGAGGTGAAACCACATTTTGGTTTTTACTTGAATTTCCCTGACGACTAGTGATACTGTGCTCTGGATGTGTGTGTGTGTGTGTGTGTGTGTGTGTGTGAGAGAGAGAGAGAGAGAGAGAGAGAGAGAGAGAGAGAGAGAGCTGACTATTTGAATTTCCTCTACTTGTAGCACCAGGATGATTTATGGGCTATGGTTTGTGTCCTAGCCACTCCACTTCCAATTCAGGTCCCTGCTAATTTGCCCAGAAAAGCGCAGAAAATGATCCAAGTCCTTGGGCCTCTGCCATCCATCTGGGAGACTCAGAAGAAACTCCTGTCTCCTGGAAGCAGATCAGCCCAGCTCTAGCACTGTCGCCAATTGGGAAGTGAACCATCTGGTGGAGTATCTTTCTCTCTCTCTGTCTATCCCTCTCTTTCTCTGTAACTCTGACTTTCAGATAAATAAATAAATATTTTTTTAAAAAGGAAAATAATTTTGACATATCTATTACCTTACCTGAATTTTCCCCTTAAGTGATAAAAAATATAATTGGGATCATTAACCCACAATGTTTATATTTGATTGAAATATTTTAGTTGAAGAAAATAAATTTTATACTCAATACTAACAATTTTCTCCATCAAATTGACATCATTATTTTGTAAATTATACTCTTTAGTATGACTCATTGTTCAGACCACTCATGGTTTGTGTATTCCTACACACAAACTTCACATAATCATGGGTGCTTATTTGGTGAATCAGTTTATTGCTATTAATCTTTTTAAATGATTGATTAAGAAATACATAATAAATCATTTTAAAATGTCCACTGCTGCATTGAAACATTATTTGTGACATTAACACTCAAAAATGAACTCTGCATTTATATATACACAAATACACACTGGAAACTAAGCATCTATTAAAAATAATTTTACTTATGTTTAATGGCAGAAAAAATGATGGTGGTAGAAAATCTAGAAAAAGTAGGCCATATTGTACAGGTACATTATGTGCACAACAAAAAGCATTGTATATAATTTAATCATCAAAGCATTTGATTATTTTATAAAGTGTAATCTATAAACCTTCCTGAATTATCACAGAATATAAGTATCATGGATCAGAGTAGGAAAGGAGAATGAGACTTTTTTTTCAAAATTCAAGGCCTGGACACATAGCAAGTACAAGAGAATGAGAAACTCTCATTCACTCTCATAGACGCATCCATGAGTCTGGGGGCACCAGTCAGGCATTTCTGGAGGAAAAATAATCGGGACTGGAGACCAACAGAACAAGGTATTTTCCCCACGGATCACCTTCAAAGGTGATCAATGGTACGTGTATTATCATTGCATGATATATATGCTAACACATAATACTTTGAAAACAAATAATAGCTATAATTACAATATGTTCCCTTTCTAAATGGCCAGGAAAAGTAATCTATTTATCTTTTGACGGTTTTTAAATGGTACATAGTTCTGAAAACTCTTTCTTGTTTTCAGTCTGTGGATTCTGCACAGAACATTCCTTTCTTCCAAGGAATAAATTTGATCCCAAAGCCAATAGGACATTTCTACGGTCAAAACAAGAAAAAATGTGACTGACATCTAATCTGGATGCTGCCAAATGCTCTAAATGTACATGCCAGGCTCCACCACCAGCCCCAACACACACTACAAAACTTTACCTGGACTAAAATGCCATTAGCATGATAGTTGAGAAACTTACCATAAAGAGACATTTCAAAGTCCTCTGTACAAAGCCAGGTTAACGCCTTTGCTCTGTGTTTTCAGAAGGAGTTCACATATCCCTGTTCCTTCAGAGACAGTTCTGCCACCCTTTTATGGCCACCCATGTCATCACAGTGACTCTCAGTAAGATCTTCAGCAGTGGTTACCATGTTTCATGGAAGAGATAAGGCGAAAGGAGGAAGGAGACAGAAAATGATCATTCCAATTTGTTCACACTGATTTCCCTCTCATACAAATAGCTATTGCTACCATTTGGTTCTGCACATTAAATTTTTCTAATTACCTATACAGATTTTCCCTAAAATATAATGAGAAAAATTATTTTCATAATATTCAAGTCATGGTATTCTCAAAATATTCTTTAATTAGGAAAGAAAACAGAGATTTAAAAACAAGTCTCCCACTAACACAATTCCTCCTTCTACCTAGAATAAATTTCCCCATGACAAACTTAAGAACAACATTCCTGTTTCCAAAAAATATTGTTCAAGTCTATTGCTAAAAACAAAGTGTGGGACAACCAACCTATGGGAAACAGTGGTTT
>CM027387.1:97568861-97584994 GCA_015711505.1 Sylvilagus bachmani | reverse complement strand
TCCCTCTGCGTTCAATCAAGTTCGACTTTGCAAGGTGGGCGACTAGAGAGGCCAGTGCCCGCACGGGCTCGCCTCAACTGTTCTGTTTCCCCCGTGGGGGTCTGCTTCCGCCCGCCAGTGTCTCAGGATCCCTGTATCGGTTCCCGTTCAAGCGCGCAGATCCTGTGGCGACTTTGTTCAGCCCGCCTCCCGCCCCAGCCGGCGGGCGCGCGCCGTCCCACTGTAGCACAATTTGCTGTCCGCAAACTTACTTTCCCCTAGGTCCGGAAGAATTTCCTCTGCATTTTTTCACTGAGATTTTTCCAGAGACTACAGTAACTCTGTTTTTATTAAACTATCTTTTTGCGGACTGCTTGTGCGCGTCCTCACTATTCCGCCATCTTGGCTCCGCCCCCTACATTCCTATTTGTGACATTTTCATAGGTGGAAAATAGCATGAAAACAGGGTGAGTAGGCATTAACATACTTGGTTTTGAGTATAAGATTTTCTACACCTTTGGTTGTGTCTGTTATAGATATAGCACACTGAAGATCTTCAAAGACATGATCAAGGTATAGATCATAATTATTCACATTTCTCTTTATGCCATATATCCTGTATACACAATATAACACACACACACACACACACACACTCACAAACATTGTACCCAATAAGTTAATAAAATAGTTCTTGTACCTTTGAGTTAATATTACATTTTTACATCCTTGATTTTACTCATTATTTTCTCCTAGTAGTCCATCTTCACTATAATGTGTTTCCTAAAACTTTACACATTCTTTTTTCCAAGGCCAAATCCAAAGACTATCTTTTACATGATGACATCACTCTGACACCTCCAAATGAATTTGAATTTTCTCTTCTCTCTAAACCTCTATAATTTTCTGTTTTACACAATACACAATTACCATCCCACCAACACCAGATTTCACATTCTTGAAGGCAAGTATTATGTCTTAACTGCTATTTGCACTTTTATAACAGAGATTCATATGTTTATTGAAAACATACTCTACTTCTGATATCATACAAGGAAGGGGAATTGAGTTGTATGAGGTTTCTTACATAATATATATGTGATTTAAAAAAAAATCTTAACAGTTTCTGAGCCAAAACATGTTATCCCAATTTTACAAATGAAATATTAAGGATGAGAAAGATTGCTGAGAGACAAAACTAAGTTTAGCCTTTTGAAGCCAAGTTCATTTCCATTCTGTGGCTCAACATTCATCTATTAGATTTAAAAATATCTTTAAAATCAACATTTCCAAACACATTATTTTTATAGATATTTATATGAGTAATCATAGTGGATGTCAGGGGTAACATCCACTACAATAATATCCTCCAAAAGCTTTTGTGTCCATTATCTTACTGACGGTGTCCTTGACATCCTTGTTTCTCAGACTGTAGATCAGAGGATTCAACATGGGGATCACCACTGTGTAAAAGACTGAGGCCACTTTGACTGTGTGTCTGGAGTTCTTGGAGTTGGGCACACAGTAGAGGAAGAGGATGGTGCCATGGAAGATGGTGATGGCGGTCAGGTGGGAGGCACAGGTGGAGAAGGCTTTGCGGCGTCCACTGGCTGAGCGCATCTTGAGGATGGTCACAACAATGAACACATAAGACATGAGAATGATGAGGAGTGTGCTGATTTCATTGAAGGTGGCGAAAATGAACAGTAGCAATTGGTTGGTGGAAGTGTCAGAGCAAGACAAGGAAAGGAGAGAGGAGAACTCACAGAAGAAGTGATTGATAATGTTAAAACCGTGGAAAGATAATTTTAAAGCAGAGCATGTAAGTATCAGAGAACATGTTATTCCCCACGCATACGACCCCACCACCAGCATTGCACAGAGCTTTTGGGACATGGCCACTGTGTAGAGCAGAGGGTTGCGAATGGCCACAAAGCGGTCATAAGCCATCACTGCTAATAAAAAGGATTCTGTTACCACAAAGGTACAGAAGAAAAAGAATTGCAGGATGCACCCCCAAAATGAAATGTCTCTGTCATTGACAACCAGGTTGAGCAACATCTTGGGAGCAACAGTTGAGGAATAGCAGAAATCCACAAATGAGAGATGGCTGAGAAAAAAGTACATGGGAGTGTGTAGTTTGGGGTTAATTTTGATAACCATCATCATCCCAAGATTCCCAACAACAGTGACACTGTAAATGGTCATAAAAACTAAGAAGAGTGGGACTTCCAGCTCTGGGTACTCTGAAAAGCCTAGGAGAATAAATGTGGCCCCACTTTTATTTCTGCCTGACACTAACATGGTTTCTGATTGTGGCTCTGAAAGTTAGTCCTGAAAACAAAAAACATTAAAGTGAGTGAAGAAATTGGAAACCCAGTTGTCTCTTAGTATTTTTCATACAAGAGGCACGTTGAAAACGTCATAATCATTGTAAAATTTTCTCTTTGGAGAAAACAATCACTGAATTAAATTTTAAGCTCTCAATTATAATTTTGTACAAATGTAGGAAATCGAGATAAAATCACTTATTGCGGTTTTAAATCAAATCTTCATGTAATATTTAAAGCTGTCATTCATGAACCATAAGCCTAACATGACATGATATATGATAACAACACTTTAATTAGCAATAAAATCTGTAATCTCGGCCGGCGTCACGGCTCACTAGGCTAATCCTCCGCCTGCAGTGCTGGCACTCTGGGTTCTAATCCCAGTTGCTCCTCTTCCAGTCCAGCTCTGCTGTGGCCCAGGAAGGCAGTGGAGGATGACCCAAGTGCTTGGGCCCTGCCCCCGCATGGGAGACCATGAGGAAGCATCTGGCTCCTGGCTTCAAATCAGTGCAGCGTGCTGGCCGTGGTGGCCATTTGGGCGGTGAAACAATGGAAAAGGAAGACCTTTCTGTCTCTCTCTCTCTCTCTCTCACTGTCTAATTCTGCCTGTCAAAAAAAAAATATATCAGTAATTTCTAAACAACTTAATTTTACATCAAATATTCACAGAATTACTTTATAAATGAAAGATTGTAATACTAATGTCTTTGTCTTTATTAATTCCATATAGCAACTTAATCTTTGCCTGTCTGTCTCAGGCAGTAAATCTGATACAAAGTAAGCTTCACTTGTGTTTTACAGCAGTTATCTTCCTTAGTTCTGGGACTTTCAACCTTTGCTCTTTATTTGAAAAATAATAAAATTAGAACAGATCTAAAAATAATGTTGCTTACTCCCTTACTCTAGAAGTGACATACCAGAAGCCAAAAAACCTGAATTTTCTCATCGATATGCAGATGAATCCCAAGCTACACATCTGCTCAGACTCCATAGTCAGGCTTCAGGCTCTTTAGATCAAAATCAGCTCCCTGTTCCAGGAGAAGATACTACCATACTTCCTATATTACTAATCATACTTTCAGTTAATGGACAGTCGAGAGACTCTAACCTCAAGGAAATAGACCAATGAGAGTCTTCATGACCCGAAATCACCATGAGTGTTAAACACATAAGAACAGGAGTTTGGGAGATTTTCTCAACCAGGAATAACTAATGATAGTAAAGGTTCAGTATTAAAACCTTTATCTGTCTAACCACTCTGTCACTTTTCCAACTGTCCCTTCAAGATATCTGGAATATTTATTCCATCACTATTATTAACTGAAAGATTAAAAACAAGAGCTATGAAGACACTTAATGATAAAACGGCTATCTGAAAAAAAATCATTTTGCTTACTATTGGTGCCCAGAACCACTCAGATCCAGTCATACCAGGAATTTTGTTCTCTATTATTTCTGTTAATGTTATCTCCAGGCATACAACAGAAACTGTACATTTAAGATAGTCCATCAATAAAGATATCACATGCAAGATCTAATCACTCATATCCCTTTATGTTCCTATTCTTTTGAATCTGAGTACTAAAGATAAGCTCAGAGAAGTATGTATGATTATCTTCTTAGAATCATAACTATGAAGTACATGAAATCTGTTCATGTAAATTGATACAAATTTTTAAAAAGCAATACATTCTAATTATCACATTTTTCTTATTTGTTTTCAACTATCTTAGGCACTTTAAACGTTGCTGAAATCAATGTTAAATTTAATGTAACAGCTTTTATATTCCAAAGGCTGTATATCAAATCTCTGGTAAAAGTTTCTAACTCTTTGAGTTCAAGAAATAAAATTAATGATATCTCCCCCTAGGTTTTTGCTCCCAGATTTGGTTGTTATTTTGCTGTCAGGGTTCATATGTCTTTCTTGTTTTGCAATCTCAAAGGTGGCTGCTTTTATTTATTCATTTGTTAGTACATTCAATCTTAGTTTATTTTATTTTAGTTAAATACTTGTCCCCTTTACTTTGATTACTTTTCCAAAAATTTACAGAAAGAAGACAATACACATTACTCAAATTTACAAAACTCTTCTCTTCCCTGGCCCCAGCAATCTGTTTTTCATGGGGCTATTGAGGATCTACCAACTATGCCCTCTAACACAAAACTTTGCAGAAAACTCAATTTCTGTTTTTATGCCTTCTCTAATATTTCCCAAGAACAGTCAGGATATAAAGGGTAAATTTCCTTCCTCCTAAGTTGTTTTCAAGATTGAAATGAATAAAAAACTGAATTTAGAATCTTATTACAAACCTGCTGATGGTAAATGTGGGTCCTCTCCTACCTGGGGTTGATACATGCATTCTTATATGTATAGTTACAACCTTGGAGACATGGACCCAAGAGAACATCACCCCATTCTCTTGAGGTCACAAAACAAACAATTAAAATTAATCATCTTTATCTGATGTAATTCTTTTATACTGGAAAACTAGTTGAAAAATTATAGCACCATGAGGGGTATTTCATGTTAAATATTGTATTTTAGTCATCTTCCCCAGTCATCTGCTTACTCCCAAACCCTTCCATAAATACAAAAATATATGTAATTATCAGATTAATTATCATCAAACATTGATTGAGTGACTATGATTAGACACTACAATGCACTTGTCATGTTGGAGGAGAGAGGATATTTATCATTCAGTTCTTTATAACTCATTGAAAGTTAAAGCAGAAATATTTACAAAGGTAAACATTCATGACATAGTTCCCAGTAAATCTTTGTCCTATCTATTACTCTTCTTTTGCAGTCTTCTCTTCTAGTGTTTCCTTGGTCTGGAAGTATTTCCCTTAAGTTTCTGTTCAAATGCTTCTTTTCAGTAAAATATTCCATGAACCACTATTATTCTAGAAGGATTAATGTCTGAAGTACTTACAATAGTTAAGCTCTATTTTAAAAAATATTAATTTCTTTATTCAAAAATCAGAGTTACACAGAGAGAGAAGGAGAGGCAGAGAGAAACGGAGAGGTCTTCCATCTGCTGGCTCACTCCCCAGTTGGCTTCAAAACGGACAGAGGTGCTCTGATCTGAAGCCAGGAGCCAGGAGCCAGGAGATTCCTCTGGTCCTCCACACAGGTGCAGGGACCCAAGGACTTGGGCCATCTTCTACTGCTTTCCCAGGCCATAGCAGAGAGCTGGATCAGAAGTGGGACAGCCAAGACTTGAACTGACGCCCACATGGGATGCTGGTACTGCAGGCAGCAGCCCCACCTGCTACTGCACAACAGCAGCCCCCTTTAGGCCCTATTTTAAACTGATTTATGGGGCTGGTGTTGTGGTATAACTGGTAATGCTGTCACTCACAATGCCATCATCCCATATGGGTGTGGGTTTGTGTCTTGGCTACTTCACTTTTGATCCAGCTCCCTACACATGGCCTGTAAAAAGCATAGTAAGATGGCTCAAGTGTTTGGGCCTCTACCACTCAGGTGGAAAATCTGGAAGAAGTTTCTGTCCCCTGATTTTAGTCCTAGTCTTGACTGTTGTAGCCATGTGGAGAATAAACCAGCGTTGGAATATCTATTTCTCTCTGTGTGTCTCCCCCTTTCTCTGTAACTCTGATCTGCAAACAAATTAAAAAAAGAAACAAAATTCTTATTTATTGCATATATCAAATGTTTGTTTCCTCTGCCAGAATAAACCTTTTTGGAAAGCAGCAATTCTTTATTGTTTTGTTCACTGATATGTCCCAAGATCCTGGGTCACTAACTAACACAAAGGGTACTATAAATATTTATTTAATGATAAATATGACCCCTTTCATAAGTGGAAAAAGAGCCAAAACTGCCAAAAATATGGGAAATTAGATTGCAAATGATAGAAGTATACGTGTATTATCCCCCAATAATGATAAGTGCTTAAAAATATAATTCGAGATGTCATTTTAAGGAGGAAGATGAAGCAAGGCAACAAGGAGGTGAGTTATAAAAGTAAATGGGGAAACAGTGTTGAGTTTTGTGCAAAGGGAAGACTAAGTGCAAGCTATTTTCAGATGGACAGTCACTTTTAAATGTATCTCAACAATTGTGCAGTAGGTGGTAATGTCCTGTGCTTTCTGAATCCTTTGTAAAATTCACCATGGATACTTCACGATGATTTTAGCTATAGCTGAAAAAGAAGGGATTCTGCTTGATTATGTCTTTTTTTCTCTAAAAATTATCTTTGAATTTGGTACATTAATGATATACAAAATGAGTACATTATATTATCATAATAAATTAAAAATAAATAATTTCGGGTTTTCAGAAATAATCTGGGATGATAAAATCATGTTTATCCATGTTATGCTAAACATTTTAGTTCGGAATACTCAAGGAAACAGCTTAATGCTCTCACCATTGAGTCACTGATTTCTCCATGATCCAACTATGTTTCCTCACCAAGTATTCTTTTGTGCAGCCCAGAAAACAACACTACCTGGAGAACTCATGTTCTGACAGAGGAGGGCATCTGTAAAAACAGTGAGTCACTAACTTCTAATCCTATAAATCTATGTCATCTAAAACATAACCATATTTAAAGTTCCTCTAATTCTGTATCAGTTCACTTATTGAGAAAATTAAGTCAATGATTCATAAAAAAGTGCAAGCATTCATGAAAATTTGGGTAAGCAGTCACATCAAAATTGTGCATAACAACAATAATAATATAACTTAACCTCATTCTATACTTAATCCATGTATAAACTCTCCCAGTTGTTCCAAAACCATATTTTTCCAGGTAGTTGGAATCAAGAGTCAAACAAATGTGGTTGTCATAACTAAGCTTTTCTTAGTTTTTACAATTTGGTTTGTGAGATTGAGTGTGTGTGTTCAGACAGGTTTGGGAAAACATGGACAATCTGCACAATGCTTCAAGCTCTGTGAGCGGCTTATTGCCTCATTTGGTTTGATTTAACTTGTTCCTGCACCAGTTCTTTTTTTTTTAAGATTTATTTTATTTATTTGAAAATCAGAGTTATGCAGAGAGAGAAGGAGAGGCAGAGAGAGAGAGACAGAGAGAGTAAGAGAGAGAGAGAAATTGTAGTCTTCCATCTGTTGGTTCACTCCCAAATTGGCCATAATGGCCAGAGCTACACTGATCAGAAGCCAGGAGCCAGGGGCTTCTGCGTTTCCCACAGGGGTGCAGGGGTCCAAGCATTTGGGCCATTTTCCACTGCCTTCCCAGGCCACAGCAGAGAGCTGGGCAGGAAGTAGGCAGCCAGGACTGGATCTGGTGTCCATATGGAATGCCTTCACAGCAGGTGGTGGCCTTACCAGCTATTCCACAGCTCTGGCCCCCAACCAATTTTTTTTTAAATGAGTATTCAGCTGTTGGACAGTGCCTTGGCTCAATAGGCTAATCCTCCACCTGTGGCGCTGGCACACTGGGTTCTAGGCCCAGTCAGGGTGCCGGAATCTGTCCCGGTTGCCGTTCTTCCAGTCCAGGTCTCTGCTGTGGCCCGGGAGTGCAGTGGAGAATGGCCCAAGTCCTTGCAAGGGAGACTGGGAGAAGAACCTGGCTCCTGGCTTCGGATCAGCGGGGTGCACTGGCCGCAGCTTGCAGGCTGCAGCGGCCATTGGAGGGTGAACCAAGGTAAAGGAAGACCTTTCTCTCTGTCTCTCTCTCTCACTGTCCACTCTGCCTGTCCAAAAAAAAAAAAAAAAAGACCTCTCTTTCTCTCTCTCTCTCTCTCTCTCTGCCTCTCCTTCTCTCTGTGTAACTCTGACTTTCAAATACATAAATAAATCTTTTTAAAAAAATGAGTATTCAGCTATAAAATCTTTGGTAGTACAAGTTCATCCCTTCCATCTCTTTCAGAAAAGGATCTTTCATAGGTCTTACTATACTATTGCCAGTTGCATTCACTGGGATGTCAGTTGGTTGTCCACATTCAGTGATATTAATTCTGATCTGTTAATTCATATAATGTTAGCTTGATTTTTTAATTTTGAAATTTCCCCTCCGGGGCTGACACTGTAGCACAACAGGTTAAAGCCCTGACCTGAGGCACTGGCATTCCATATAGGCCCTGGTTCAAGACCTGGCTGCTCAACTTCCGATCCAGCTCTCTGCTATGGCCCAAGTCCTAGGGCTCTTGTTCCTCCATTGGAGACCTGGAAGAATCTCCTGGCTCTTGGCTTTGCATTGGCGCAATGACATTGCAGCCAACTGGGGAGTGAACCAGTGGGTAGAAGACCTCTTTCTCTCTCTGCCTCTTCTTCTCTCTTTGCATAACTATGACTTTCAAATAAATAAATTTTTTTTTTTTTTGGATAGACAGAGTTAGACAGTGAGAGAGAGAGAGACAGGTCTTCCTTCCGTTGGCCCATCCCCCAAAATGGCTGCTTCAGCCAGCACACTGGACCAATCCAAAGCCAGGAGCCAGGTGCTTCCTCCTGGTCTCCCTTGCGGGTGAAGGGCCCAAGGACCTGGGCCATCCTCCACTGCACTCCCAGGCCACAGCAGAGAGCTGGACAGGAAGAGGAGTAACCGGTACAGAGCCAGCACCCCAATTAGCACTAGAACCCCAGGGGTGCTGGCGCCGCAGGTGGAGAGTGAGCCATGGAGCCAGCCAGTAATTTTTTATATAACATAGATAAATAATATGCCAGGTAACACAGAAAGCTGCCAGCTTTATTTGGCTCTGCTGCACAACTAGGTTCCATAATTGGCCTAGGTTCACAAGGTACCTGTGGTGGGGGAAGAAGGTACAACATGGAGATTATACCAGTCCCCTTGGGAGAATAACAGTGTAGGCATCTGTTAATCTAGAATGATGGCATGCCATCCATGACAAAAAATCCAAGTCCTTTGATTGTGCTGATTGTCCCTGTTGGTGGGTCTGGAAAGGAGTGGTAGGTTTACTCAGATTGTCAAGAATGCAAGGATCTAACTGGGGACTACAAGGGTTCTTAAAAAAAAAAAAAAGCTGTAAAAATTGAATAAAAGAGAATGCACACCTCTGTGAGCTTTCTGAAGACTTCTTATATTTATCTTTGGTAAATCATGGATTGCTTGACACCCATTGGTTTTAGAGCATTAAACATTGTTCCAAAATTGATGTTTCTGGAATAAATATAACAGAGTAAGGTTGCAAATCACTCTCTGTCTCTGTCTCCCTTGCCCTGATATTTTCTACTTATTAAGAATATTAATTAAAATTTATGGTAGATTCAGTATTTTATAGACTACTTAATATTTAAGCAATATTGTTTTTAAGAGGATGTGGGACTAAAGCATTTCATTATTTAATTGCATTGACATAATCTTGAAAGATGGTGTGCTCATATGTGGCAGAAATACAAATTACTTTCAATAAAGTGAAGCAGTGGTTCCAAGGACACTGACTGATGGCTATTTCATGTTTAATGAGAAGCTAGAATGAACAATTTTCTTTTATACATTCCAACACACAAACTCACACCATGCATGGGAATAGTCAAGAATAATATAATGAACATTAGCAGCAGTTATATCTTAATAACTTCACTTTATTTATTTATCCCTCAGGTTTTCTAAGACAATTTATATACTTTTCTATAGGTAAAAGTTCTAAAATAAAATGATGATTTAGGTTTGGTGAGGCTTGTTTTCAGTAATTCAAATGAGACTATGTTCTTTCAAATTTCCAAACAGAATGACATTGAATCTAATATCTGAGTTTGGGTTCCAAAAATAAGTAGTAGTTAGTAGAGTATCTCTGGAGTCTAAATCCCCAGTGTCAAAGAGGCTACATCAGCCCTATAATTAGTTCCTAGGAGTCAGAAGCAGCTTCAATATCTCTCCCTCTCCCTTTCTGTGTCTTCTTTGCCCTCTTTCCCCCTTTAGCCTTTCTTTCCCTGAATTTTCTGAATACTAATAAAGAAAGATATTATTGGATAATTAATTAAAATTTATTGTGGATTCCTGTTACATTAACTCATTTCTTCAGTTTAGATAACACTTTAATCCTGAGTAGAAGTTTCCCTGGAGACTGTTACTAGACAAGAGGAGGGTCTTCAGGTGAGTTGGCTACAGCATGGTGATATAGCTTGTGTTATTTTTCACTCATAGAGGGACATTGGAGTCCAGCCATCTTTGAAAAGGGAATTCTCCAAGAATCTCAATGCTGGATATATTGAATCTTCTCAAGAACTCAGGCTTCTAAGCTTTGATTTCTTCCTGCTTCTCGGGGAAACCAATCCTGATTTTTGCTTTTGTGAGATCTCCTATGTGTCTGTCAATAGTACAAGCACACTGAAAACCTTTAAAGGATAATATAAAATCTGAGAATGTCCTTGGTATCTTAAGAGTCTCTTAGAAAAAATTAACTACATATAGTAACAGTGAACGTTGTATATGATATTGTGACTTCTTAATATTAACATCTGTAGGGTGAGAATGCAGGAGACACTGCTGGAGTAAAAACAAATGGTTCTTAGTGCTCACAGTTTTCATCTAGCATTTTACAGATTACAAATGCTGGATCAGTCGACTAGAAAAATAAGATATTTGAAGTGAAAGTAAAGAAAAAATGAGCAAGCTAAGGCACAAATGGATTCTGACAATATCAGTATTATTAAAGAAAATTAAATATGTGAGAATATCTCAGGTAAGAATTTATAGAGGGCTGGCACTGTGGCGCAGTAGGTTAATCCTCTACCTGCGGAGCCAGCATCCCATATGGGTGCCGGTTCTAGTCCCTGCTGCTCCTCTTCCAATCCAGCTCTCTGTTATGGCCTGGGAAAGCAGTGGAAGATGGCCCAAGCCCTTGGACCCCTGCACTCACCTGGGAGACCAGGAAGAGGCTCCTGGCTCCTGGCTTTGGATCAGCACAGATCCAGTCATTGCAGCCATTTGGGGAGTGAACCAGCGGACGGAAAACCTTTCTCTCTGTCTCTCCCTCTCAGTATCTGTAACTCTACCTCTCAAATAAATAAATCAATAAATAATTTGGATAGAACAAGCAGAGAGTGTAGGTTGCCATAGTAACCACAGGAAATTAGAGATGAATTGTTGAACCCACAGAGCAGAGTAGAGCACTGTAGTGTATGCTGGGCAGGTGGCTGTAATGCAATGGTTGCAGTTCAGTAAATCTCCCCAGGAACAAACCTGATAGGAGAAATAGAGGACCAGAAAGAGTTCTATCATGATGAAAAAGGGGAAGAAAGCATAGAGAATTTGTAGAAGGACAATTATTAATGCATTAGGACCAGGGCAGGACCGGGACAGGATGGTATGAGGAGTTTAACCTGAAGGAAACTTTGAATACCTACACTGTATCCACTATATCCACATGTGCTCTTATGCCCATGGTGGCTCGTGATTGAATTATCAGATTTTTCAATGATACAATGGTTGGAAAATAATGCCACTTAGTGACAGAACTCATGTCAAGATTGTAGAACAAACAAACAAAAAAAGCATGTGTTCTACAACAGTGTAGAAGAGTTTTCTGTTTATCATGCAGAAAGCTATTTCATGCAACTTCTGCCACTCATGATCAATTTCTAGATCCCACTCACTACTAATACAGTGTCTAACTACAAATAAGCTCCTTAACTTATATATACCTCCACTCACTTATATGTATCTGAAAATATGAGGCTGCTTGTGTCACAATGAATGATGTATGTTTTAGCATATGCTTGAAAAAGTGTAAATATTATGCTTGACAGATCTTTTTCCTTCTTCTTTGTATCATTATTTCAGATTCTCTCTAGCAACAATCATGTTGCTAGCTGAAGGAAATCAGACTTCTGCAGTCACCTTCACCCTCGTGGGCTTCTCAGAATATCTGGACCTGCAGGTGCCCCTGTTCCTGGTATTCCTGCCAATCTATTCAATCACCCTGCTGGGGAAAGTGAGCATGATTCTGATCATCAGGATCAACCCCAAACTCCAAACTCCCATGTACTTTTTCTCAGCCACTTGTCCTTTATTGATTTCTGCTGTTCCACCACAGTCACACCCAAACTGTTGGAGAGTTGGTAGTGGAAGGCAGAACCATCTCCTTCACAGGAAGCATCATGCAATTCGCTTTGCTTGTTTATTTGCAGTGACAGAAGCATTCATGTTGGCCGTGATGGCTTATGATAGATATGTAGCAGTTTCTAAACCTCTGCTCTACACAGTCATCATGTCCCCAAAGCTCTGTGCTGTGTTGGTTGCTGGGCCCTACAGATGGGGTATAGACTGTTCCCTGATACCCACTTATTTTCTCTTGAAATTATCCTTCTGTAGGTCTAACATCATAAATAATTTTCTCTGTGAGTATTCTGCCATCATCTCTTTCTCCTGCTCTGTTCCCTACATCGGCCAAATGTTCTCTTCTGTCATCGCCATAGTCAATCAGGTGAGCTCCTTGGTAATCATTCTCGCTACTTATACTTTCATCTTTGTCAATCTCATAACAATGCAGTCCGCTGGCAGGAAGCAAAAAGCTTTCTCTACCTGTGCCTCCCACCTGACTTCCATCACAATTTTCCATGGCACTATCATGTTCCTTTATTGGGTACCCAACTCCAAACATTCATGGCTGATGATCAAACTAGGTTCTGTGTTTTATATAGTCGTCATCCCCATGCTGAATCCTTTAATCTATAGCCTACAGAATAAAGATGTAAAAGACAGTTTTAGGAAGTTAGTGAATCATGCAACGTCATTGTATTGAATATTTCTATTTATGAAAGAAATTCAAATGGTTATGTCATGAATTGTTCAATATTTCTAGTAAAGATGATGATTTGAATTATTTAGTCCACTACAAAGGAATTGAAATCTCTTCTCATAAGTAAATTATTTGACCATTTTATTTCTATTCATGTCACTGTTTAGAGCAATAGTTGTGAATATGTGAAATAAAACATGTGTTATGTGTTGAATAATGTTCCCCAAACTTTGCCTGTCACCCAGAACTGCAGAAGTGACCTTACGTGGAAATAGTATACAGAAGTAATTAGGTAAGGTGGAGTTGAGATCACAGGGAGATTGGACAAAGCAGACACTCAAGGAAGAAGGGCTTGTGAAAGTGGGAGTAGATTGACACTTTCTTGCTATTGGCCAGGAGTGGAGGAAGGGTTCTCTGTTACCAAATTCAGGTAGAACACAGTCACTGCTAGTACTATGAGTAAATTCTGATCCTGAGAATCTCAAAAACATACATAAACCTTGTCTTTGCCAAATTTGTGTCAGTATGCTGCAGTAGCCTCAGGAAACCCATTTACCAAGTCAGCATAAGACCACAGAACATAAATTGCTTCACGTATGTATCAACTTTGTATTTTTCAACACATTCTTCGACTCCACTTTCACAATGAGAGTCTGAACATACAGAAGAAATGGGCCTCTCCTGAATAGGAGTGTGCATATGGAAGGAATCACAGTGGGAAGTGAGAAACACTGTTAGTAAGATTCTACCGGTTTCTTCATTCCTTTTCAATAAGAGACTTTTATTGTGGTACAGGAAACAATGTTAAATGTGATGACTAAGTATCATGTGTTGATTTTATGTGAAGTTCTTGTAATATTATCAAGAAAATAAAAGTTGAGTTATTAATCTCATGATTTCAAACTAATATCTCAGACTTGATTGTATGAATTCTACTGACAGTGAATATCATAATAAATTTCAGAAATAGTTATATAATCTTGCTTTATTTATAAGATTAATCTTTTGGGCTGGCGCTGTGGCTTTCTTGGTTAATCCACCTGCAGCGCAGTCATCCCGTATGGGTGCTGGGTACTAGTCCCTGTGGCCCGAAATTGCAGTGGAGGATGGCCCAGGTGCTTGGCTCCTGCACCTGCATGGGAGACCAGGAAGAAGCACCTGGCTCCTTTCTTCAGATTGGTGCAATGCCAGCCATGGCAGCCATTTGGGGTGATGAATCAATGGAAGGAAAACCTTTCTGTCTGTCTCTCACTGTCTAATTCTGTCAAATAAATAAATAAGAAAAGATTAACCTTTTGTTGATTACATATTTTATCTGCATGGAATAATTCTGTTTATTAAACAAAAATCACACATTAGTAACTGTTTTGACTCAAATGTTATCTAAATCCATTATTCAGAATTGTGTTCAATATAGCCGTTAATACTCCACTTTGGAGGGCCTGGGCTCCTTGGAATGACTGTGTTCAAGTCATACTTTGGCTCTAGATTCCAGCCTTCTGCTAATTCAAATTCTGTGAAACAGCAAATGCTGACTCAGTTAAGTCTCTGCCACTCACATGGGAGACCTGAACTGAGTTCTTGGCTCCTGGCTCCAGGCTATTTCAGCTCAGGCCTTTTCGGGCATTTGGAGAGTGAACTTGTGGATTGAAGTTACTAAGACCATTTTAAATCATAACCTTTTACCTTTCTTCCACTGGCAATAAGTTGATTTTAATGTTAAATTTTAGTTAGAATGCACATACCAGGAAGCACAATATTATAGCTTTTTATTTCAGAATAATTATAACTTTACCAATAAAGAATGGTGACTACTTCAAAGATTTTCCATATGCCCCCCATTTAACTTTTCCTATTATTTTTATATCAGCATGCTGCATTGTGGGGACCCATGGATAGGCCTGCCATGGGACCCCCCATGCTGGGCTCGGCTTATAGCAGTAATGCGGATGTAGCAGCTGATTGAACTTTCCATCTAGCTGAGGATCATGGTAAACAACAAGATGGCGCTGATGCCCTGCCTGCTGCATGACTCCACAGCTGAGCATGATCAAGTGCCGGATTGGAGAGCTCTGTGCATGGACTGTGATTGATTGACTGTGATTGGTTGAATTCTGTATATAAGCAGACCGCGGGAGAAGAGGGGGGGCGCGCCAGCTTTCCCCCTTAAGGAACGTGCGCACCATCTCTCCCTCTTCTCCCAGTCCCCCACTCTCTTTCCTACTCCAACTAAGTAAAAGTCCCTTGAAGACCGATTAACTGCGAGCAGCATCGTTCCTTCTGCGGCCGAAGGATCCGACAAGTGGTGCTGTGACTCGGATCGCCAGACCGATCACTGGAAGCAGGAAGTAAGAAAAGGATGAACGTGCATACACGGGAATCTAGGCGGGTAAAGTGAAAAGCCTAGGATTATAACCGCGGTTCCGTCGCAAAGACGGGGAGTAAAACGCCAGAAAGGCGGGAGTAAAAGGATAAACGTGCATACACGGGAATCTAGGCGGGTGAAGTAAAAAGCCTAGGATTATGACCGCGGTTCCGTCGCAAAGACGGGGAGTAAAACGCCAGAAAGGCGGGAGTAAAAGGATAAATGTGCATACACGGGAATCTAGGCTGGTAAAGTAAAGAGCCTAGGACTATAGCTGCGGTTCCGTCGACAAAAGACGGGGAGTGAAACGCCAGGAGACAGGCGGAAGTAAACCGTCGACAAAAGACGGGGAGTAAAATGCCAGAAAGGCGGGAATAAACTGTCGAAAAAAGACAGGGAATCTAGGCGGGTTAAAAGGCCTAGGATTATAACCGTGGGGAGTGGAGCACCAGAAGACAGGCGGGAGTAGGCGGTCGACAGAAGACGGGGAGTGGAGCGCCGGAGGACAGGCGGGAGTGGACTGTGGACAAAGGATGGGGAGTAAAATGCCGGGAGAAAGGCAGGAGTGAACCGTTGTAAAGACTGGGAGTGGAACGCCAGGAGAAAGGCGGGAGTACTGATTGTGATTGATTTTACCATATGTTTCACAAGCAATAGAGCCTGCTCATCAGCGACATGGAGAAGCAAAAATCCTCCAGTATATGGATTTATATATTGGAAGCAGTGTTCATAACATTAAGCTCATGTCTACAGGAGGCAGGATT
>CM027387.1:97546563-97568361 GCA_015711505.1 Sylvilagus bachmani | reverse complement strand
AACTAGTGTTTAAAGCTTATAAGATGTGGAGTGGCTGTCTGCATTCAGAACATGTGAAGAATAATACCAATTAAGCATTTTACTTTGAACTAAGTATTTCTTGAATAAGATGTATCCTTTGTGCCTAATTGCTAATGTGAAATTATGAAGGAATTTGCTAAAACTTATGTGTTGGATTTAAGTAGCAAGTAGTAAGAAAGCTGACCTAATTTGATTTGTTTTCTTGAATGTACTTAAAGCTGTTAATTCATAATTTGATAAAACTGTTCTGGCTTTCAAAACTCCAATAGCCCAGAAGTTCTGATCAGAACTGTAACACTCTGCCAGCAGCGTACCAGCCTGGTAATTCAGCAGGCTATGCTAGCACCTTGCGCTCTTACCCCCATGGAGAAGTGTGGCTTAACGTGATGAAACGGTAGTCAATAACGGGTAATCGCCGATTGGCGCAACTAGCAACCTAAGACAGAGGGTAGGACAAGCTTCCTATTACCTCCATGAGAGGTAAGCAGGTTGCGCGCCATTGGGAACCCAAGACAGGCACGTTTCCATGTCACTTAATATAATAAAAACGGGGGAGATGTGGGGACCCATGGATAGGCCTGCCATGGGACCCCCCCATGCTGGGCTCTGCTTATAGCAGTAATGCGGATGTAGCAGCTGATTGAACTTTCCATCTAGCTGAGGATCGTGGTAAACAACAAGATGGCGCTGATGCCCTGCCTGCTGCGTGACTCCACAGCTGAGCATGATCAAGTGCCGGATTGGAGAGCTCTGTGCATGGACTGTGATTGATTGACTGTGATTGGTTGAATTCTGTATATAAGCAGACCGCGGGAGAAGAGGGGGGGCGCGCCAGCTTTCCCCCTTAAGGAACGTGCGCACCATCTCTCCCTCTTCTCCCAGTCCCCCACTCTCTTTCCTACTCCAACTAAGTAAAAGTCTCTTGAAGACCGATTAACTGCGAGCAGCGTCGTTCCTTCTGCGGCCGAAGGATCCGACACTGCATTTGTCACAATATTGGCTAAAAAGTAGAAGTACACTGTTTTTAAAAAGATAATCTACTAGTGGTGGCATTGTAGCATAAAGAGTTCAGTTGCTTCCTGCAATATTGGAATTCTATATTGGCATCTATTTGAATCCTTACTGCTCCACTTCTGATCCAGCTCCCTGCTAATTCTCCTGGTAGAACAGCAGAAGATGGCCAAGTCCTTGGGCTCCTGCTCCCCTGTAGAAGATGCAGATAAAGTTCCTGGTTCCTGACCCAGCCCCTGCCCTTGTGGTCATTTGGGGAGTGAACCAACAGATGGAATTTCTCTCTCTCTCTCTCTCTCTCTCTCTCTCTCTCTCTCTGCCTCTTCCTCTCCCTCTCTATAACTCTACCTTTCAAATAAATAAAATATCATTAAAAGATTATGTATTTAAATTTGAGAAATTAAGTTTTCATGACTCTCATGAAATAATTTATTAATGATTTGTTTAAATCCCTATGAAGTTCCTGCAAGATGTGACAGGAGGAGACTAGTAGGATGGGACTGAAAGATAGGACACGCAGGCAAGCATGGCCTTGTAGTATGCTTTGATAAACTTGGGCTTTTGTTTTTAGTGAAATATAGAAATCCTAGAGACTATTAGGAGGGTTATATGATCTAATTAAAATTTTACATCTTGACTGCCATTCCCAATGAAACCTCTTTTCAGCTTGAAGCAGCCAGACCGACCATCGTCCAGTCCCCCTAAGAGAGGTTAGGCTCCATTCTTGTTGAGGAGGTGGAATTTGAGTAGTCATGGTTTAATAGGCAGTGTGGAAATCAAGGGTGGAAAATGTTAACCCAGCAGTTTCCTTAGCAAGGTCAGAAGTGCCTGCCTACCCACTCCTTGGGAGCTTCCAAATTTACCAGAATAGCAGGGAGTGTTCACTCCATCCTCCTGAGCTAACAGTTTATTGTGAAAACAAGTTACCTTTCCCACAATTCTGGATTGTTTTATTTTGTTTTGTTTTATCTTGAGCAAGTCAGATAGGATAAAAGATTGTAAATCAGGTCTTTGATGGGTTTTTGTCCCTGCCTTGTAATTGAATGTCAATCAAAATTGTGCTGGGGGCTAGCACCGCAGCTCATTAGGCTAATCTGCCTGCAGTGCTGGTACTGCTCCGGATTCTGTCCTGGTTGCTACTCTTCTAGTCCAGCTCTTGCTGTGGCCTGGGAAGGCAGTGGAGGATGGCCCCAGTGCTTGGGCCCTACACCCACATGGGAGACCAGAAAGAAGCACCTGGCTCCTGGCTTTGGATTGGCACAGTGCTGGCTGTAGCAGCCATTTTGGGGGGTGAAACAATGGAAAAGGAAGACCTTTCTCTCTGTGTCTCTCTCACTGTCTAACTGTCTGTCCAAAAAAAAAATTGTGCTGGAAACTCAGTATTCTGCTGGATATTGTTTACTATATCCAGATATTTCTTTTTCACGTTAGCTAATCTATTGATTTAGGAAATCTTATAGTCATCACTCCATGAATTTTTTTTTTTTTTTGTATTTTTGACAGGCAGAGTGGACAGTGAGAGAGAGAGACAGAGAGAAAGGTCTTCCTTTACCATTGGTTCACCCTCCACTGGCTGCTGCGGCCGGCGCGCTTAGGCTGGCACTCCACGCTGATCCGAAGCCAGGAGCCAGGTGCTTCTCCTGGTCTCCCATGCTGGTGCAGGGGCCAAGCACTTGGGCCATCCTCCACTGCACTCCCTGGCCACAGCAGAGAGCTGGCCTGGAAGAGGGGCAACCGGGACAGAATCCGGCGCCCCGACCGGGACTAGAACCCGGTGTGCTGGCGCTGCAGGCAGAGGATTAGCCTGTTGAGCCGCGGCACCATCAAGTAAAGGGATACTTGATAGAGAGGAGAAGAAAGCATGACAGTGGGAACAGACTGCGGTAATGCTTCACAAGGCATGGACACTGACAATGCCCAGAAGCAGAAAAAATCGAGAAACAGCAGACTCCCCACTACATCTTCCAGAGGAACCAGTGCTGTAGATAACTTGATTCAAGCCCCATACAACGTGTTTTGAACTTCTGACTTCCAGAATTGTGAGATAATAAATTTGTATTATTTGGAACTGCTAAGTTTGTGTAATTTATTTTTGAGTAATATTTAATTACTCAAAACTATTTAATTACCTTTCTAAAAATTCATAGATTTGGGGCTGGTGCCTTGGCATAGTAGATTAAGCCTCCACCTGCTCTGCTGGCATTCTATGGGAGCCGGTTCATGTCCCGGTCGTTCCTTTTCTGATCTAGCTCTCTGATGGGAAGCAGTGAAAGATTGGTCCAAGTGCTTGGGCCCGTACACCCATGTAGGAGACTCAGAGGAAGCTTCTGACTCCTGGCTTTGGATTGTCCCAGTTCCAGTCATTGCAGGCATTTGGGGAATGAACCAGTGGATGGAGGACCTTTCTTTCTGTCTCTGTCTCTCTCTCTCTGTCTCTCTCTCTGTCTCTCTCTCACTCTCTCTCTCTTTCTCTCTCTCTCATAAACCTTTAAAAATTCATACCTTTAAAAGGTATTTAAGTAGAAACTGTAAATATGGCCGTGAGTTCAGAAATTGATTAATCTTTTTCCTAAAGGGAATGGCTCAAGGATACCATAAGGCTATCAGGAAACCTGAATAAAGCAAATTTGCTACAACTCATTCCAGGAAATCAAGATTTTAAAAACAGCACTCTGCTGCTTGGACTGGCCTCTCTTTAGAGTGGCCAGTGAAAAAAGAGTGAGTAGCTTTCCTGTAAAGGCCTGTAAAGTAACAGCCTACAGAAAGGCTTCTTATTCCTGGGAAGGGCAGGAGGCTGCAGTTGTATTAGGGACGAGTCCTTAAACTAATTATGAAAACTGGCAGAGGTTTGTGTAAGTATCTGTATTCATGGTAGCAGTCAAAACATGTGTACACTTTATTGAAATTTAAAATAAATGTGTACTTGCATAACGTTCCACCCCTTGAATGACATACACGTTCAGGGGTTGGTACGGCGGTGCAGCAAATGAAGCTGCTACTTGAGATGCAGACATTCGACAATGGAGTGGTTTAAATCCTAGCCACTATGCTTCTCCAGCATCCTGCGAATGGCCCTGGGAAGGTAGCAGAAGATGGACTGAGCATTTGGGTCTCTGCACCCATGTGGGAGACCTGGATGGAACTCCTGGCTCTTGACCTCAGCCCAGCTGTTGTGGCCTATAAAGAGAGAACCGGTGGACAGAAGATAGATTTCTTTTTCTCTCTCTTCATTTCTTTTCCCTCCCTATCACTCTTCCTTTAAAATAAGTAAATGTTGATATAAATAAAAATACATTCACAAAATCAAATGGGAAATACTGTAAGGTTTCGCAAAATAATTTTGTGAGCTACATAGGAAGCAAAATCTATTCAGTTTCGCCGGCGCCGAGGCTCAACAGGCTAATCCTCCGCCTTGCGGCGCCGGCACACCAGGTTCTAGTCCCGGTCGGGGCGCTGGATTCTGACCCGGTTGCCCCTCTTCCAGGCCAGCTTTCTGCTGTGGCCCAGGAGTGCAGTGGAGGATGGCCCAGGTGCTTGGGCCCTGCACCCCATGGGAGACCAGGAAAAGCACCTGGCACCTGGCTCCTGCCATCGGATCAGCGGGGTGCGCCGGCTGCAGAGCGCCGGCTGCGGCAGCCATTGGAGGGTGAACCAATGGCAAAGGAAGACCTTTCTCTCTCTCTCTCTCTCTCTCACTGTCCACTCTTCCTGTCAAAAAAAAATCTATTTAGTTTCTTAATTTATACAAATTGGATGAAGGAATAGTTCAATAATGAGTTCAACTATGGATATAAAGAATAACATCATGCTATTTTTCTCTGATTATCCTAAGTCAGAAATCAGCTATTAATGGTCTTGAGACACAAGTTCTCAGTACACAGAGAGTGGCTCACTATATGTTGCTCCCTGTTCTATTTAACACATACACACACACACACACACACACACACATCTTCTCTGACCAAATATCTTCTTATGAAAATATAAACACATTGAGGGACACCTGAAGTATGAAGAATGCATGTGTTATCTACATTCTGGAAACTAATACTTGAGTTTTTCTCTATTGGTCTTGCAGTCTTGGATTATTTAGCCCTGGCTGAATGCCCATAGAACAGCAGTAAAGTGAATGAGCTCAGGTGAGACTAACAAACCACCCACTGGTCAGTTCACAGAATAGTGAATCCTAACAAAGCTGAGAAGGAGGCAATACAGCAAGGGTATGGACCCTGGGTGTTTTTACCACTTGCTTCAGTTCATTACTTGCATGTTCGGCAATAGGAGAGCTGCCACCTGTTTGGCATATCAATTTTATGAAATGGTAGGATAGACAACACTCAACTAATTATAAGAAGCATGCGTGGTATGGCAATTTTGTGGCCTATTGTCAACCATTCAGTCTCTACCAAGGCCCATAAAAGCCAGAAACTTTTTATCAAAAGATGAATAGTTATCTTTGGAGGAAGCTATTGCTTGGTATGAAAATCCTAAAGGCATGACTTTAAATTGGCATTAGCGACCTCTAAACAGTGTGTGTGTGCTAGATGCACTTCAAGGACAATCCTGTGCACCAGGTCACATGCCACAAACAGAGCATCTTTCATGGATAAGTGAGACTGTGAATGCTTGTCTTGTTTCTGGGTCCTCTCAAAATGAACAGTCTTTTGGCGAACTTTGCAAATGTGCTGGCATAACTTGCCTAAATGTGGCACATGCTGTGTCCAAAATTCTGAAAATAGCTGGGTTTTTTAAGTAATGAGGTCATATTTGAGTGCTTGGCTTTATTAATAACTAAGGACATTTCAATTATGTACAAACAATGTCTGAGAGTCAACTTACTGCTGTGATCTTTCTGTGTGATTTCGAGGAAATTTTAGTCATTCAAGATGGTACAAGGGACTTGATATTTGCCTTAATGATCTGTTTTGATGCTCCTGAGCACTGAGATGTGAGGAAGTCTCCAGAGTTCAAGTCCCCAGGGCTATAAAGCCTTGCATAAGAGCCTCCTGCCCCAGTTGTACTCTGCCTACAGAGAAACAGGAGGTTGGTGGCCTGTTTCTCTATAACAGGTAAGTTTATTCAAGTTTCCTGTGCAACTATGAAAATACTATTTTTCTAACATATCTGCAGTTTTCTTTGATTTTTATGTTTCTGTTGTCACCATAAGCTTATCCAATTCTGAACCCAATAATATTAAAGACAGAAGTTAATGTTCATGTGACTTTTTGGCCTTAGGTCCAATGAATACCATTTCAAAAAGAAGAAAATAAATTCCTACCTAGAAATGGACATTTATCCTTATTCTCTTTATGTGTGGCATCCATTGATACATAAATTTTCACAGTAATGAACTCATTGCTTTAGCTGATTAAGATTGCTACTCTCAAGGGTTCTATGTGTGATGCCTGGGATATAGAAACCAACCCTTAGGCCATAAACCCCCCCCCCAAAAAAAATATATATATACACTCTATTCCCAGGGTCAAAGTAGGCTATTATCCTCATCAACTTCTCTAAGTCACTAAGAAATTCAATGAGAGAAGAATTCTTTGTGGAAAGGAAATTGTCAAAGTGGGATTACTATGTTCTCTTCATGCATTTCTCTAATATTTACTTCATTATTACAGTGGAAACATAGCATCTTAAATACTTTGATTGATGTATGTTTAAAAGCTAAACAGATTAGTGTTACATGTCGTTCTTTGAGGTGAGTATTTCATGTTTACACTAGGTTATGTATTTATGCATTTACTCACATTTTCTATCAGTTATGTGCTCGATTTGATACTAGGTAATGTGAAGATGTAAACAAAAAGTGCAGCAGAAACACCAAGAAACATCAGAGACTCAGCTTGGTTTGCTCTATGCATAGCAGATCTCTGCAAGAGGCACGCCCTTCATGGAGAAAACTGGAATTAATAACTCTTCCTTTTCCTTTTCTTTTCTTTACCACAGAAAACCATGAAATAATTGTCAGGATCTTGTCCTTATTGGGAGCAAGTCTCATCAACCCCACCCTCTCATTAAAAGGAATTGTGGTGATGAGTGCAAGCAATCTGAGTGTGAAGATCTCCTTTGCCCTCTTGGGTTTCACAGATTACCCAGAGCTGCAGCTTCCTCTCTTCCTCCTATTTCTGCTCATGTACATTATCACTGTGGTAGGAAACCTGGGGATGATAGTGATCATCAAGGTAAACCCCAAATTTCACACTCCCATGTACTTTTTCCTTAGCCACCTTTCATTCGTGGACTTTTGTTACTCCTCCATCATCACTCCCAAGTTGTTGGAGAATTTGGTTGTGGCAGATAAAAGCATCTTGTACTTTAGCTGCATGCTGCAATACTTCCTGTCCTGCACTGCTGTTGTAACTGAGTCCTTTCTGCTGGCGGTGATGGCCTATGACCGCTTTGTGGCCATCTGTAACCCCCTGCTGTACACAGTGGCCATGTCGCAGAGGCTCTGTGTCCTACTAGTGGCCGGGTCATACCTCTGGGGTATGTTTGGCCCCTTGGTGCTCCTTTGCTATGCTCTCCAGCTTAACTTCTTTGGACACCACGTGATCAATCATTTTTTCTGTGAATACACTGCTCTCATCGCTGTCTCGAGCTCAGATACACACATCCCCCACCTGCTGCTTTTCGGCTTTGCCACCTTCAATGAGGTGAGCACATTACTCATCATCCTCACATCCTACATCTTCATTTTTGTGACTGTGCTAAAAATCCGTTCTGCCAGTGGGCGTCACAAAGCCTTCTCCACCTGTGCCTCCCACCTGACTGCCATCACCATCTTCCACGGGACCATACTTTCCCTCTACTGTGTGCCCAACTCCAAAAACTCTCGCCAAACTGTGAAAGTGGCTTCTGTATTTTACACAGTGGTCAACCCCATGCTGAATCCTCTCATCTACAGCCTGAGAAATAAAGATGTGAAAGATGCCTTCCGGAAATTAATAGACATAAAAGTGCCACATTACTGAACCAACTCCTGAAAATGCTTTCAGCTATAATGAGCAACCTGAACACAGCTTAAAATGCAAAAATTTATGCCACACATTGTGTGAGGTTTTTCTAGATGATGGTAATGTATGAATTGGTAAGGTCACTATCTGGAAGGAGCCAAAGAAGCTTAATTGTGGGATGAATTCCATGGGTTTTCAATCCATAAAAATATGTATTTCTTCAAATTCTCAAACACACAAAACGAATCTAAACACAATTTATCTTTCTTATTTTATTTATTTGAAAGTTACAGAGAGAGAGAGAGGGAGAAACAGACAGAGAGGTCTTCCATTTGCTGATTCACTCCCTAAATGACCATAATGGCCAGGGCTGAGCCAGGCCAAAGCCAGGAGCCAGAAACCAGGAGATTCTTCGGGACTTCCCATGTTCGTTCAGGGGCCCAAGCACTTGGGCCATCTTCTGTTGCTTTCCCAGGGACATTAGCAGGAGTTGGATCTAAGGAGAGCAACTGAGTCTCGAACCAGCACCCAAAAGGATAATAGCATTTCAGGACGCAGCTTTACCCACCATGCCACAATGCCAGCCCTGCAATTTATCTTTCAATGTTGTGAACGAAGTTATGGAGAAAATGTTAACTTACCATAGAAAAGGCTTTTCTGGTTTGTTAATGAGTATGATACTAGGTGCCTTGACTCTACAGTTTTGTCGTTGAAGATTTGTGTCTTTCTTGGGAAACAAAAATATGCTCTATGTTAAAATGTGGAATAATTCCTTTCTGGTGCACTTATTCTTAGAGTTGTGTGAATTCTATGAATTGAAAGCTTGTACTTAAAACTGCCATCACACTGCTAAGAGAATATGGGACAGGCACAGTCACGTGTGTTGTATAGCTACGACAAAGGTGCAAGGGCATAGTCCAGAAATGACTGACATGACACTAAAACAGGAAATTAAACATATTATTTTGGATCAGGTGACTTTTCTTCAGTAATCACGTGTTGTTAGAGTAAGTCATAGAAATTGTGACAGTCACTGGAGCCATTGCATTAATTCTAGATTCTATTTGTATGTTACTTCTCAAAATATTGCAGTTCCACAATTATCAGGTCTAGAAGTCTCCATAAGTGCTGTCTAGTGTAGTTCATGCAAAATAAACACAAATAAACATTTTACCTCGACTCCTGAAGGACCATATTGTAGTCTATTTTCTAATGTTTATATGACTGAACAAACATAAATATCTGATAATACTCTAAAATTAAATTTTTTTAAATGTCCAACTTTATATAATTTGAAATAAATCATAAAATTTCTATTATAAAATAGTATCATATTAGAACAAATACATAGCCAAATAAAAAACCATTATATTAGCTCTCATTCTTATTTCATACACCGACAAAAAGTTCTAAAATAAAAGTCTAAAATTTAGATTACATTAACATGTAGAATTTATTTGAAAAAAATAGAAAATTAGTTAAGAAATTAAAAACTGAGAAAACTATTATACATATATAAAGTGATAAATGATAATCCTATTGAAAAAATGGAAGTAAGACACAAACATTTCACAAAAAGAAACCATAATTAACCTTTAAACATATAAACAGCAGTTCTACCTGGCTTATTTTAGAACTCATAATTTAAAAGAAATAATCAGGGTATGGTTACACGTGGTATTAAAATCATTCATCAAATTTTGGTGGGCCATTTCTTTTTTTTTTTTTAATAATTATTAATTGGCCAGTGCCGCAGCTCAATAGGCTAATCCACCTGCGGCACTGGCACCCCGGGTTCTAGTCCCAGTTGGGGCGCCGGATTCTGTCCTGGTTGCTCCCCTTCCAGGCCAGCTCTCTGCTGTGGCCCGGGAGTGCAGTGGAGGATGGCCCAAGTGCTTGGGCCCTGTACCTGCATGGGAGACCGGGAGGAAGCACCTGGCTCCTGGCTTTGGATTGGCAGTGTGCCAGCCGCAGTGGCCATTTGGGGGATGAACCAACAGAAGAAAGACCTTTCTCCCTGTCTCTCTCTCTGTCTAACTCTGCCCGTCAAAAAAAAAAAAGAACAAAAAAAATTACTAACAGGTCTCCAGATCAGTGGCTTAAATTAATATACACTTTTATATCACAGTTTCTGTAGAAGTCACTACATATCTTAGTTGGATTTTTGGTAGTCTTGAAAGTTTTATTTGGCTGCAATTAAGCCACAATTTAATCATAGCTGGACTAGCAAAGGAGTACATCCAAGCTCCTCAAGCTGTTAGCAGAGTTCATCTCCTTGCAAATGTTGGAGTAAAGTTCCTCATCCTGATACCTGTTCTGCAGTCCTGTCAGCTGTCACAAGCCACCTGCAGGTTCTTGCATATCAGCTCCCTCTCCAGGGACTCTTAAAACATGACAGTTGCTTCATAGCCAGTAAAGGCTCAGTCTCTCTGTTATGGGATTTCCATTTTCAAATCAAAATCATCTATGAAAAATTTCTACTAAATCACATCACATCAAAAATCAATTAACAGAATCAAGTGAAAGGGCCTCCAACTGACTTTGTTGCATTGTACTGTTTAGAAGCAATCCATAGTTCTCACCACACACAATAGGAAGAGAATGCACACGCACCTATGTGTTAGAAAGTGGTTGTCATCACCTTCACCATCGTTCCTGATATCAACAAGGACTGCAAATCTATTATAGGGTCTGAGGTATGTTGTCTCTAAAACCTTAAAAAGAGTTCTTCCAAGAGCTGTGCTTCCTCACTTCTGATGGGGTCCAATAATAAAACACTTTATTTATCTTTGTTTTGGAGTGCATCCTCAGGAATGCCTCCAGATTACTTTACCATGACCACATCATTGAAGTGGCAGTCACAGAGCTTCCTATATCCTCTAAGCCTAACCACGGGCCCCAGAATACTAGCTACATCTGTTTACCCTGTTTGATTAAATGACACTATGAGCGCAATGGACGAGGGGAATGTTCTGTGTCATGTTCAGGTGGCCCATATGTTTTCAAGCTGTATAATGAGAGTTGGAAAGGTTGCATATCCCCAGGCAAAATTCTAAATCAACACTTTTATCCATTCCATGAAAATGTGAATTGTTTCTGATTACCTTTAAAAGTAGAAAGGAAAATAGCACATTTTACAATCTAAGGCTAAAAACAGTGTGCTTTAAGCCTTATTTATCTGCTCAAGTCCTAATATGTAGGTGCCATCATCTACGGGCATCTCCAAGGTCCGTCTGGTTTCCTTCTGTTTGAAGAACTTCCTTTATGAGCTATTTAACTGCAATTCCACTGAAGCATATGCGTTTAGCATTCTTGGTCTGAAAAACCTTTGTTACATATATATTTTGAAACATTATTTTAGGTACAGGAAAATTTTGTTAACTTTTTTCATAAATGTAACCTTTGAACAATGGTTAAGTTGTCTCTAAGGATGCCCACATCCTATATCAGAGTGCCTTGGTTCAAATTCTGGCTCTGCTTCTGATCAAGCAACTTCTAATGCAAGCCTTTGAAAGCAGCATTTGATAGTTCAAAGAGTTGGAACCCTGTCACCCACATGGAAGACTGGATGGAGGTTGAACCAGTGTATAGAAGCTATTTCCCTGCCTCTATCTCTGTTTCCGTCTCTGTCTCTGTCCTTCTCTTTCATCTCTTTCAAATAAAGTGAAAATAAATTAAAAAATTAAATAGAAATCAATGTCAATCATTTAATTATTCATTTTTTTCTCTGATCAATCACATCCTACTCCAGAGAGGATATAGAATATAACTGCAGGGCAAAGTCTTCCCATAATAACTTTTTATTAGTACATTAGATTTTCAGGGTCACAGCAAATGTGATAGTTACTACAATATAGTTCTCAGCAACTCTAATATTAATGTGATATTAATACAAAGAGAACAAATTCAATGCAGTTTGAAGATACAGTCCTAACAGTATAATGGCATTTCCTTCCTTCCTCTCTCCTATGACTTCCTTCCTTCCTTCCTTCCTTCCTTCCTTCCTTCCTTCCTTCCTTCCCTCCCTCCCTCCCTCCCTCCCTCCCTCCCTCCCTCCCTCCCTCCCTTCCTTCCTTCCTTCCTTCCTTCCTTCCTTCCTTCCTTCCTTCCTCTCTCTACTGTGACTTTTCTCTCTCTCTGTCTCTCTTCCTTCCTTCCTTCCATTCTCTTTCTTTCTTCCTTTCTTTCTGCCTTTTTAATTTTTGAAATAATGTATTTTTAGTTTACATTATAGTCAAAAGTTTGATGTTCTACTAAATAGAAAGTTCAACAAGTAAAAAGAAAAAGAAAGCTCAGTGTGAATATGTCATCCAATTCATCTGTGTTGTCAAAGTGACACAATGTCTTCCCTGAGATCATACAGTCACCCACTGTGTCTATGTACTGCACTACCTTCATCATTCATCCATTAATGGACACAGCCTGTTCTTGTGTTGGCTAAGATGAATAATTCCAGCGTGAACATGGGAGTGTGTATGGAAGATACCTGCATATCATGCTGATTACAATTCTTGTTTCCAGAAGGAGAAATTGTTGGGTTACATGATGATCTTACTTTACTTTTTTGAGGAATTTCTATATATTTTTTCCAAAATGATGTCAATAATTTATATGCTCACCAACAGAGTACAGGGTTCCCTTATGACCATATTAGTTCCCTTCTGACAATATTATATGACTTGTTACTAGAATCTAAAAAGCCAAACACATGGGATCAGAGTAAAATAGTGGTTACAAGAGGAGAGGAAAAAGGGTGGATAGAAAAAGTGGATGTTGGTCAAAGGGCAAAAGCTCCCGGTAAATAAGAAGAAAAAGTTTTAATGATCTATTTCAGTTGGCGATCACAGCTAATAACACATTTCAAAGTTGGAAATTGCAAAAAGAATAGATTTTAAATGTTCTCATCATAAAAATAAGCATGTAATGTGACGGGTATATTAATCAGTCTGCTTTTATTATTCCACAAAGTAGAACTACAACAAAGCCTTCCACATGACCCATAAATATATACAATTATTATCCATTTAAATCATTTAAATCATAAGTTACACTACAAAAATTGGGAAATCTGTAGCATAGATAGGTGAATCTTTTTTTCAAAAGTAAAAAAAAAATAAATGTAGAAATATCATATCAAATGACAATCCAATAGGTGACAACCAATTTTTTTAATGTGTCCTTCACATCTTTGTTCCTAAGGCTATAGATCAATGGGTTCAGCATGGGAATCATCACTGCATAAAACATACAAGCCATTTTTACTGAGAGCCAAGAAGTTTTAAGATTAGGAGCACAATAAATGAAAAGAATGGTTCCGTGGAAAATGCTGATGGCAGTAAGATGGGAAGCACAAGTGGAGAAGGTTTTCTGACGCCCACTTGCAGAAGGAATTTTCATAACAGTGATGAAAATGAAAATGTATGACACAAGAATAATCATCAGCGTGCTCACTTCATTGAACACGGCAGTAATAAAACATAGCATCTGGCTGATATAGGGGTCTGAGCAGGAGACAGAAACAATTACAGAGTGATCACAGATAAAATTGTTTATGATGCTAGATTCACAGTAGGACAATCCAAGAAGAAAATAAGTGAGTGTCAATGAACACACAATTCCCCACATGTAAGACCCAGTCACCAAAAGAGCACAAAGCTTCCGGGACATCACAGCCGTGTAGAGCAAGGGATTGCAAACTGCCACGAACCGGTCATAGGCCATCACTGCTAGCATGTAAGTCTCTGCCACTCCAAAAATGCAAATGAAAGAAAATTGCATGATGCAACCATAAAAAGAAATGCTCCTGTCTTCCACAACCAAGTTCTCCAACAGTTTCGGTGTGACTACAGTGGAAAAACAGAAGTCTATAAATGACAAGTGGCTAAGGAAGAAGTACATGATTGTGTGAAGCTTTGAATTGATCTTGATGATTATTATCATGCCCAAATTCCCCACCACAGTCACTGTGTAGATGGACAAGAAAAAGAAAAACAGTGGAACCTGGAGTCGTGGGTATTCTGAAAATCCCAAGAGAACAAAATGGGGTCTGCTGCTTTGATTTCCTTGAAATAGCATTATGATTCCTATTGGATTTTAAAAAAGAAAAAAAAGTTAATTCTGATAAGTAGAACTGAATAGCAAGGAGAAACAAAGAGAGGAAATAGTTTTCTGTGAGCAATGGTATGAAACAATGACTCTCAAAGTGTGATTCTGAAACCAGCAGCTACAGCAGCATCACCTGGGAATTTCTTAGATTTGCAAATTCTCCAGTCCCTTCATCAACCTGCTGAATCGAAACCCTGTTTTGAGGCCCACAACTTATAGCTTCAGGCCAGCGCTGTGGTGCAGTGTGGTGAAGCCCTGGCCTGAAGCGCCGGCATCCCGTATGGGCGCCGGTTCTAGTTCCAGCTGCTTCTCTTCCGATCCAGCTCTCTGCTTTGGCCTGGGAAAGCATTAGAAATGTCCCTGATCCTTGGGCCCCTGCACCCGCATGGGAGCCCTGTAGGAAGCTCCTGGCTCCTGGCTTCTGATCGGTGCAGGTCTGGCCATTGCAGCCAATTGGACAGTGAACCATCAGATGGAAGATCGCTCTCTCTGCCTCTCCTCTCTGTGTAACTCCGACTTTCAAATAAATAAACAAATCTTTTAAAAAAGAAACTTATAGCTTCATCAGGCTTTCATAAGATGGTGATTCATACTAAAGAATTGAGATCCAGCAGGATAGAAAACATAGGAGTACTTAAAATTTTTGTGGGAAAATTGAATTAAAAAATATATATATATATATATATTTGTGCAAAAAATTATAATCCATCTATAGTTTTTCCAAAATAAACATTTTCATGAACTGGTTAAAAATCCCTTGATGATAATTATGCTATTGAAAAGTCAGCCTTGTTAGAATAATTATCATAGAAATGAAGTAAAATTTATATTTGTTCACCCACTTATACAGTTGAAAAATAGAAGCATATAGTCAACAACAATATTTTCCTAAAGCATATGCTCTATAGAACAATGAAAATTATGTACTGAAAATGATACAATTTCTTAGCCAATCAGTAATACCTCCTCTGTTACAATGCTTCAAATGTAGGATATGAACACAATGAAAGCTATAAAATGACTGCTCTTGATACAAGAGAAAAATGAAGAAGACATGGACACGAGGTTGCAGAAGACGTTTATCTGTGATTTTTCCGTCATCTCAGCTTTATCTATAATATTTGTCAGGGTATAGACTCAGCTCCAGTAGTCCTTGCCTTTCTATGAGCTATAAACAACTCCATGCGTAGATGATCAGAACGTATTCTTTAGAGTAGTTAAGTGGGCACTGGTGGACACACTTTAACTCACAAAGTCACCATGCCAGCTCAAAGTGGAAACACTTCAAATATCCACTTTTTGTTCACACTATTTTGTAAATCATCACCACTTCAATATTTGAACATACTAGTAAAAACCTACTGCTGTGCTCAGGATATGTGGCAAACTTATTAGGCCAATAATAACAACAACAACCAAAAGATTCAAAAAAGACTCGCTGTTTAAACTACAGAAATTTCAAATAATTTTGGAACCACCAGTTCATTAGAATTAGAATTGCACTCAAATCAAAACTGACATGGAAATTCAATGCACACAAACATCCAATGAGATTTCTGTGACTCTTCTCCATATTACTCAGTGATATCATTGCTGCCAGTTTCTGTAAAATAAAATTTAAGTCAGAAGAACGCTTTATTACCTGAGAGTAAAACTTAAGATGTACCTGACCATAAAAAGCAAGCTACTTAATTTGTGAATAATCTGTATGAGAAGAACCTCTGTGCTTGCTACCTGAACTGAAAGATGCCAGTAAACACATGAACTGACCTGAAGCCAGAAGCTCTTATAAATTTACTGGGGATTTCTACCAAGGAAGAAATAAACCTTCTTCAACAGCAACAAATTGTAAGTTTGTTGGCAAAAGTGGGAGTTCGCATCCAAGAATGTGCTAGTAAAATAGCATTTTGTTTCTAGGACATAGTAAATCTCAGATACCTCACCAAAGAAAAATGTTAAATCCACAGTCTGAACTCTTATCAAACTCTGAGTCTTATACATGTTCCCATAATACAAGAGAGATATAGACCCCAGAGAATTATAGTTGTATTTCTCAGTGGCACAAAGCCTGTAATTAGTTGAAACATTGTTTCTTATGTTACTGTGATAGGTGGACTTTCTCTGAATCATTAGGGACGATTGCATCATTATTTCTGCTTCATTAACTATTTTAAGTATTGGATTATTGAAATAATATGGTTGATGAAAAATGCAAACCTCATAGTCCTTAAATAAGAAGAAAATGTAAAGAATAATTGATAGGTAGATAATATTAACCATGTTCTAAACTCTGTATTCAAATTTAGATGAAGAAATGTGGCAAACAATAACTTAGGCAATGGATGAAGATTACCTTCACTGTGATATGTAGATATCCTGTACCCTTCATATCAAATTATGAGAAGAGTGTTTTAATTATGTGATCTTCCATCGAAGTTCACAATCCTAGTTTACTGCTGGAAAGTTATTGACAATCTCGGATTAGGGTGCATTCTGTAGGATATGTACCCAGTGCTCCATAAAGCTCACTCATGACAAACACGAAAGAACAAAAGCTGCCACAAGCTGGAGAAGATCAGGAAGACATGACTAGTATGTTATGTGGAACTGTGGATCGGATCCTGGAGAAGAAATATGCCATTAATTAAGAAAAAAAAAACTAATGAAGGCCCGCATTGTGGTGTTGTGGGTAAGGCTGCCACCTTGGACACCAGTGTCCTATTTGGGCATCAGTTTTATCCTGGCTGCTCCACTTGTGGTACAGCTCACTGCTAATGAGTTGGAAAAAGCAGCAGAGGATGGCTCAAGTACTTGGGCACCTGTTATCCATGTGCGAGACCTGGAGGAAGCGCTTGGCTCCTGGCTTCGTCTTTGCCTAGCCACAGCTGTTGCAGCCATCCAGAGAATAAACCAGTAGATTAAAGATTCTCCTTCTCTCTCTCTCTCTCTCTCTCTCTCTCTCTCTCTCTCTCTCTCTCTCCCTCTCTCTCACTTTTTTTCCTCTGACTTTCAAATAAATGAATATATATTTTTAACCTAATTTTTTATTCAGAAGCTGAACAAATTATCCACATATTATATATACAGATTTAGTAGCATAGTGATACTTCCCACCCTACTTTCCCTTCCACACATGCTCCCACCCTCCATCCTCCTTCTTTTCTTAGTCCTTCTTTTAATTTTTGCAATGACATACTTTCAGATGATTTTATATTCATAAGCTTAAAACCTTCACTAAGTAAAGAATTCAACAAATAGTAAGAAGAAAAAGAAAAAAAAATTTCCTCAACAGTAGAGACAAGTGCTTTAAACAATAATCAAATATTAAAATGTCAATTTTACTCATATACATTACATTTTTGTACTCTGTTAGCTACCACAGGTCAAGGAAAGCATGGTATTTGTCTTTCTTTTTCTTTTTTTAAGATTTAGCATATTTCACTAAGTATGATGGTTTACAATTGCACCCACTTTATTGTAAATTATAAGATTTCGTTTTTTACCACTGTGTAATATTCCATAATGTATATATCCCATAATTTCTTTATCCAGTATTCAGTGTATGGACATCTGGGTTGATTCCATATCTTAGCTATGGTAAATTGAACTGAAATGAACATGGGGGTACAGATCACTCTTTCATTTCCTTTGGATAAATTCCCAGGAGTGGGATAGCTGAACATTTGGTATGTCTAAATTCAGCTTTCTGAGATATCTCCATAATGTGGCTGCACCAGTTTACATTCCCACCAACAATGGATTAGGGTACTCTTCTCCCTATATACTCACCAGTATTTGTTGTTTGTTGATTTTTGTATGAGCGCTAACTTAATGGAGGTGAGGTGAAACCTCATTGTGATTTTGATTTCCATTTCCCTATCCTGAGTATTTCCAGATGTCTAATGGCCATTTGAACTACCTATCTGGAAAAGTGTCTATTCAGGTCCTGTGCCCATTTCTTGACTATGTTGTTGGTTTTGGAGTTGTTGAGTTTCTTGATCTCATAGATTCTGGAGGTTAATACGTTATTAGTTGCATAGTTTGCGAATATTTTATCACATTCTGTCAGTTGCCTCTTCACTCTGCTGAGTGTTTCTCCTGCAGCACAGAAGCTTCTCAGTTTGATGTAATCCCACTTGTTAATTTTAGCTTTGATTGTCTGTGCTTTGGGGTTTTTTCCCAAGAAGTCTTTCTCTATGTCAATGTCTTGTAGGGTTTCCTCAATGTTCTCTAGCAATTTGATGGTATCACATCGTAGATTTAGGTCTCTGATCCACTTTGACTAAAATTTTATGTAAGGTGTAAAGTAGGGATCTTATTTCATACTTCTGCATGTGGAGATCCAGTTTTTACAGAACCATTCTGAAGACACTGTCTTGGCTTCAGGAGTTGATTATAGCTCCTCTGGTATACTTAGTGAAATAAGTCAATCACAAAAAGACAAAAACCATATGGTTTCTCTGATCTGTAGTAACTAATGGAGTACTTAAAATATAATCCATAGGAGCAAAATTGACACCATCAGATATGATGGTTTTGAACAGCCCTTGCCTTGATAGTCAAGGAACAATGTTTTTCTTGTTAACTTGTTTGTTTTTTGTTGTTTTTCTTTTTTTCTTCATAGTATTCAGTGAGTTCACTACATAGTGTAGGGTTAACCTTATGATTACAAAATTAACTGAAGATTGATCTCTGTAAAAAATAATGGGAAAGGAAGAGGGTGGAGGAATAAACCTGGGAGCACCAGAGGCAGGGAAGGGAGAAGAATCACAATGTTCTCAAATTTGTATCAATTACGTGGATGAAGTTGTATCCCTTAACCAAATTGAAAGTTTAATGTAAAATAAAAACGATTTAAGTTATTCGTTTAAAAAACAGAGTTAGAGGGAAGAGGAGAGAAAGAGAAAGAGAGAGAGAGTGTACCTATCCTAAGGTTGTGGTTCATGCTGCTTCCCTGTGGTTCTGCTCATTATACTCTTCAGCCTTCAGTGTGTTTTATTGTGCTAGTCTAACTCAGTACTAAATGGCATATTTAAAATATATGTTAAATGAGAAAAGGAAAATCAGTATCTTCTATAACTTAGCCATTATACTCATAAGCATGAAGTTTTATTCTGACGCTGCCAATTGTTCAAAACATATATTTGTCCTCATTTTATTTGAAAAGCAGAGAGACAGACAGATATTCCCCAAATGGTTGCAACATCTGGAGCTGAGCCAGGACAAAGCTAAGAACCTGAAACAGCACTCAGGATTCCCATGTGAGTAGCAGGGGCACAAATACTTGAGCCACTTTCCAATGCTGTCCCAGGTGCATTAGCAGGGAGCTGGATCATGGGGAGCAGTCAGGACTCTAAGTGGTACTCCATTATGGAACCCCAAAATCATAGCCGCTTAACCTACTGTGCCACAATGCCTGCCCCTATGGGTGATTCTGACTATAAAACAAAGACTCATTTGGAGTCTAGAATAGGCCTGTAGTACATGGACATATATTTTATAAAAATCTGGCACTTAGATCAATGTATAAAAGAATGACTTTTTAAATAAATATTGTTGAGATCATTACACATACCTGAGTCAGAATATAAAATTGACCTAGTTTTATATCACAGCAAAAATTAATTCATTTGATCATATAAATGAATAAAAATGATATAAAACTCAAGTCTAGAATAAAAACAGCATAGAATTTTAAAAACAGAATGACATATAGAATTTGAGACACTGTAACACATACAAAATGGAAATCTGTTATTTTAGAGAAGAGATACATTTATTAAATGGGGGATTAGAAGAAATTGCCTATACAAAGAAATAGTTTGAGAAAATGTATATCATTAGAGATTAGGATCCTGTTTACCTGAATAAACTATCAAGAGAGTAAACAGCTAAGTTGTGTTCCTGGAGGAAATACAACACATACTTCAAAAATAGATTGTATTCAGAATCCTTAAAAAACTATATATGAGTAATAAAAAGTAAAAAAAAAATTGAAAAATAGGCATAATATTGTCATAGTCACCTCAAAAAATCTGAATGGTTTATACAGTATTAAAAAAATTCAACAACACTGACAATAAAAGAATTTGAATTATAACCAAAATAAGACTTCGACTCATTGCCCGGCTTTTAAAATATTAACATGTCTAGTGTGACAATACTAAATGTTACCATGAATAGGCCGAAATTTGAGGTCACGTTAAATGTAGCTGGAGTATAAACAAGCAGAACTCCTTTGGAAAACAGATGCTGTCTGGTAAAAGTGAGGAAACAGACTCCCTGTGTGTGGGACTCAGGGACATAGAACAGGCCACAGGAATGTTTCTCTGCAGTGCAGCAGACACGAGGGAAGGATGCTCATCCAGCATCTGCACAAGACGAGAAACAATACAGGAACTCACTAGAGGGTGCATATGCAGACTATGGTAGCTCATTAGACAGGACACTCTTCAACATAAAAAATATACATCTACAACTAAAAATTATTTTAAATTAAAATGCTGAGGACAAGTGCACATAATGAAATGTATGCTATATTATTTGTTTGAAATGAATTTCATTTGGGATTGGAGTGAAAGGAAAAATTCTGAAAACCACAAACTCCAAAGTGGGGTTTAAATCTATGGGTGTTAGGCAGGCACAGTGACTGAAAAAGGGACAATGGGCAATTTGAAAAATGAGAATGATGTTCTGACCTTCTTTTCCTTGGAGAAAACAACATAGAGTATTCTAAATAAAAGATCTGTGTATGCAGTTGACCCATTTCATCAAGAGAGAGACAGAGTGAGAACAAAAGGAAGACAAGGGTCTTCAGCAAGGGTAACATACGTGCAGGATTCAAAGGAGGAGCATAGATGCATTTTATTTCTCCTTTTTTTCCCATTTTATCCACAAGTGATTTATTTAAGGAATAGTGATATTTAATGATCATGAACACAAGCAAATTATCTAACCAGTTTTATGAATAAATTTTATCCCAGTTATTGAAAAAAATTAATGAGCCTGATTATAATGCATAAAACATGCTATATAACTTCTTGTGGGGTATATACGTGTGTTTGTGGGGGGTGCGTGTGTGAACTTACAATGACTGAGAAAACAGTTTGGCATAGACTAACTTTCTGAGTGTTTCTTTCACATCTTTATTTCTTAGGCTATAGATAAAGGGATTTAGCATAGGGATCACAATGGTATAAAACACAGTTGCTACTTTGATGAGGAGCAATGAGATTTTCGATTGGAGCACACAGTAGAGCAGCAGGATGATCCCATGGAAGATGCAGATGGCAGTCAGGTGGGAGGCACAGGTGGAGAAGGCTTTCCGCAGTCCATCTTTAGAAGGCATCTTGATGATGGTGACTATGATGAATACATAGGAAGCGAGGATGATGAGAAGACTGCATGCCTCATTGAACATAGAAATAACTAAACACATGAACTGGCTGAGGGACGTGTCAGAGCAGGCTACAGAAAGGATGGCTGAATACTCACAGACAAAGTGGTGGATGATGTTAGATCCACAGTAGGAGAGCTGCCACAGAGAGTATGTGAGTGTCAGCGAGCAGAGCCCACCCCAGGTGTAAGTCCCAGCCACCAGGAGAGCACAGAGCCTATGAGACATAGCAACTGTGTAGAGCAGGGGCTTGCAAACAGCCACAAACCTGTCATAGGCCATCACTGCCAACAGGAACATTTC
>CM027387.1:97525033-97546063 GCA_015711505.1 Sylvilagus bachmani | reverse complement strand
CCACAGTAGGAGAGCTGCCACAGAGAGTATGTGAGTGTCAGCGAGCAGAGCCCACCCCAGGTGTAAGTCCCAGCCACCAGGAGAGCACAGAGCCTATGAGACATAGCAACTGTGTAGAGCAGGGGCTTGCAAACAGCCACAAACCTGTCATAGGCCATCACTGCCAACAGGAACATTTCAGTGATCACAAAAGCACAGATGAAGAAAAATTGAGTCATGCATCCTTCGAAGGAGATGGTTCTGTCTTCCACAACCAGGATTGCCAGCAGTTTGGGTGTGAATACACTGGAATAACACATATCCAGAAAGGATAGATGGCTGAGGAAAAAGTACATGGGTGTATGAAGTTTGGGATTGATCCTTGTGACCACAATTATGCCCAAGTTTCCCAGAAGAGTGACTGTGTAGATGACGAGGAACACCAGGAACAGTGGTGCCTGGAGGTGTGGGTATTCTGAGAAGCCCAAGAGGATGAAGGTGCTCATGGAGCTCAGATTTCCCTCATTCACATTCATTGCCTTTCATTTAAAAGGGAAAAGAAGAGAGGGGAGATGTGTGGAGGAGGGGAGAAAGGGAGAGAGAAAGGAAGTAAAGAAAGAGTTGAGAGAAAGGAAGGATGGAAGGGAGGGGAGGAGGGAAACAGGGAGAGAAAGCAGAGAAGGGGGAAAGAATAGGAATAGAAAAAGCTGAAGAGTAAAACTGGGCAGATGGGTCAGGAGGGAGACTCAGGAAAGGCAGGCTGTAAACCAATGAAGACAAACATGGTCCATATATGTTTCCGAGTATTCTGCTTCACCTTGGGGTCTTTTTGATCATTTTTTGTCTTTTTCATAATGAATAATTAACCTTATCATCCAGTATGTTAGGTTCCTTACCTAGAAAAAAATAGTGCTTATGAATATTAGTTTATACAGTATCTATAAATATATGTGCTACTTAAAGCATTGAAATTGCCATGATAAATACAACTGTATTGGAACTAATGAACAGCTCATAGTCGTCATATGATCAGACCTTCGGAAAGTTAAGGATTTTTAATACACAAATACAATCATAGTAAAGTTGAAGCAGAGAATGTATTGTCAGACATTCTTAGTTCTGATGTATTGAATTTTTACCTACCTTAAGTATATTCCATTATAAAAGACTCATAGAATGTCTACTTAAAAGGATCTACACAGGGTCAGCGTTGTGGTTAAGCTGCCACCTGTAGCACCAACATGCCATATGGATGCCAGTTCTATTCCGAGCTGCTAGCCTTTGGGTCCAGCTCCCTGGTAATGCACCTGGGGAAGCAGCAGAGAATGGCCCAAGTGCTTGGGCTCCTGTTTCCTGTGGGAGACCCAGAAGAACTCCTGGCTTTTGGCTTTGGCATGGTATTGTTTGGAGTTAATTAAACTTCTGGCAAGACTACTGGGAGTGAGTGATTCAAATGCATAAATATTCACCACATTGAAAAATAAATACAAATAACCCAGGTGTTTATATACTTGGCTCCTTTTAATTTTAAATTTAACCTTCAATTTCAGAATCCAAATGCCATTGATTTCACAACAATGCATCTTCTTCATACTTTCTTCTAATGTTGTATAGTCTCAGTTTATGGCTCTTGGAAAGTAAGTAAGGAAATATGTAGAAGAAACTGCAAAACTTGCTCTCTCCTCCTACCATCACCAACTTTTACCTAATTACAAGGATCCCTACTAGTGTATGATAAAATACAACATTCCTTTAGGTTTGAGTACCATAATTTAAATATTTTTAACAGCATTGTAATACAAAATACATCAAAACAAAAATTTTTCTATTTGGATTTTTATAATATCCCCAAGTAATAGGTACATTTTGACACTAAATATAGTACTCTATTTATATCTACTTATAACAGCATTTTAAAATTTAATCTTATTAAACAATCATTTGTTTTTTTCTAATCTGCTGAAATGGCAGCTTTCTCCTCTACTGTGTTATACCATGTCACATTTCAAAGACAACTACGTAACGTAGATCTTCCAAGCAAATCTTTCCTGTTCAACCAATTATAATTTTTTGTCTCCTGCTCTATTTTCTTTGCATTACACTATTTATAATATGTATGCCATAGTTCACAATTTTATATATGTATGTATGCATAAGTTTATTTTCCTTAATTAATTACTTTCCTTGTGGATAAACTTATATTTAACATTTCATCTAAAACCACAAGTGTACCTAAGAGCATTTAAGGACAACATTTGGAATTCAGTCCCATAGTCCTAGAAAAAAGAAAATAAACTTTATCATCTAAAATGCACATCAGCCATGGAGCTCCACATAACTCACAAAAGGTTTTCCTCCCTAAAATGTCCAGGATTTTAATATATCTAGTAGAGGAATGATAAGATGCTCAACATTGAAAAAACTCACCAAAAGAAAATTTTTCCTGGTGCACATTTTTTATTCATGGGTCTCCTGCTATTATTCATAAACTGCATGCACAATTTCTGTTCAAAATTAAACTTTTCTTATATACTTTCCAATGTCTTTATAGGCAGTGAGTGATGCTTCAAAATACAATTTAATAAAGGAAGCAACTAGTGATGCTTTTACCACTGTCCATAAATTTCACAGCAAGCATAGAGACCCCTTTAAGGAACAGACAGAGCCTGAAACTGTGTCCTAGGGACATGTTGTATGCTTCATATCTACTGCTTGACTCTGGGGACAGGGTCCCTAGAGAATCCTCATGGCTTAATGTCAAGAGGTAAAAACAGGATAATGAGAGGAAATCTTTATTGTGACACAGAATGTAAGATCTCCAAAATTATTCATAGTTTGATCTTTGTATCTTAAAATTTTTACCTCTACATATAGGTGGTACTTCTGAAAATCATGGGAAAAAACAACAAAAAAGATCATACTTACTCCAATTATTTCTCAAAAATTGTAGTTTTAATTTTTTCACTTTGCTTCTAAGTTTGTTCAAGTATTTATGTAGAAACACATTTAACATTGCACTGAACATATTACTACTTACAACCATGTAAGTTGATTTTGCATCTTAAAATGCCTTCAACTGGAAGTTTAGAGAATGGCATATGTTAGGCATTAGGATTTTTTCTTTTTATAGATTGAGCTTTATTTCTTCAGTATAACCATATAGGTCATAGTACTACTACTTTAAATCCATCAGTGTGATTCTTGTGTCTGTTGGAGTATAGCACATACCAGGAAAGAAAAACTGTTGTGATAAACAGTGACCCAACAAAATACCACTACACTGGTTGATGGCCATGAAGACTTGGGCCAAGCACATTGTGCAATGTGATTTAAAAAAGTACAAAAATTATTCAAAGGGACTGGAAATTCTGGTGCTGATTGTATTGGAAGATTTCAATATATGAGAAGTCTAAACCAATGCAACTAATTGATGTTCATAATTACAACTGCAAGCTCCTTTAATGGGAATAGTGAGCAAAAAATAAGAGTCTCTTTGTAAGATTCTAGAGTTGAACCCCATCAGTATATATGATCTGGTATTTTGACTGAGGTCAAGTAAGAAATTACTTCACTGAGAATACTTACGATCTAAGCAAGATTATTCCAAAATGTATTTTTTAAGATCTAAGCAAAGGATTACTTTAAAGCATATCATTGAGAAACAAAAGCAATTTTTCTCTTTTCTCTATTTTTAATAGATATCTCAGTATGGTATATCAGCTCATTATAAAGGGACAAAGACAAAATGTGTCTGATGTATTTTTTACAGCATTTTCATTAAGCATTATTTTCATGACCTCTAAATATATTTTTCATCAAATAACTCAAACCTCAGGTTAACAGACAATAAAGGGTATAGAGATATTAATTATGGATGTATGGATGTTTCCATGAGAAAGAAATGATCTCAAATTCTTTCTTAGGTATTCTTTTATTCTACTATATTTGACAGCAAGAATAGACATTCACAGAGAGAAAATCCATTAATATAATTATATAGTAGTATACTAAGATATTTGCCAATTTATTATGAAAGTTGACATTAATACAACATGATGTCTATTTTTATAATTACATGCACGTTAAGTAAATTTATATTGTATAACTTTCTTTAGCCTCATGTGCATCCTCAGTAAGTGTCTTACCACCAACATGGAAAAAATTGTCACATTGATGCCTATAACATCCACAGGTTTAAAAGAGTAACATCAAAGTGCATTTGTAGAAATATGACATGTTACCTAAAACATATTTACCTTAACAGCTAAAACGTTTACTTTTAGACTGAAAATACAACTTGAGATTTTGTGGAAAAAAATGTGTTATACTAAATTACACATTCGCCACAATAAAAAAAATCTATTCTTAAAAGAATTCATTTATGTTTATTTATTTTCACTTTCCAGTGGAGTAGAACTATATGTAATTCTGGAATTAATATGTGTGTTTAAAAATTATTTATTCCAATCCTTTTGCTAGAAATCTTATTGAATAGATGGAGTTCTCTATAATACCCGAGTTAATCCCTTAAGTCCTTTCTATATTCCTGTGTACTTGAGTTAAATTATGCATCCATGCACATGTATTCTTTTATGCATGCACCAAACACATACACATATAAAGATATTTCAGTGGAACATTTAATTGAAACCCCTGCTGGACAGACAAATACAAATTTAAGTAAATTCATTCTTAAAGGTGTAATGTACTATGAAAATTGAGATATTTCTTTGTACAACTAAATAGTAAGTATATAGGACATATGATTGGTGTAAACAATTATAGTAAAACAGCATTCAATTTGTGTTTGAAAATAAAACTAAACCTTGGGATAATATTAGTAACATGTACTTAACTGGACTGGAACTCAACACCTGGACATCTTCCTACTCTCTGCTGATAAACATTAACCCAGACTGGGAAAACATGAAGAACTAAAGTAACCTCTTAGACACAATCTCTTACCAGTATTTTCATCAAGAAAATTAAAGAGTCTATCAATTATTAGACACCTTTAATAACACTAATCACAGCCATGGGTGATATATTATCTGTAATCAAGTATATGACATTAGTAAGGAAAACTGATTTCAAAGTGGTAAATATTTTAATGAATTTTTCATAGATATTGACTTGAATTCTTCACTTTTCCCTGTACCTATGACTGATGACTTGTAACTTTGCAGTTCTACAAGAAACACATAACTTCATCACTCCTTGCTTTTGAGCATAGTTGTGGTTTTCTCTGAATCCTATAATGTAGACAGATGAAATCCAGATGGGGACTTGAAGCATGACTTTATTATCAATTGTGTCGACTATGGCTTGGCTTTCAACAATGACCATTACCCAAACGGTATTTGGAAGATGACATACAGACATGTAGCATGAAGGTTAGCTGATGAAGTTAGCCTAGGGTTAAAACACAAGTGCTCCAACTTTTTTCAACATAGCTGACACAGGCATCTTGCTGATCAGAAACATTTGCAAATGATTATACAATATTGGAGTTTATGATAAAGTCCCTTTTTAATTAACAAACATTTGATGCTTGAACGATATCTGTGTATTATATCAGTATCACCATGCCAGTTACTGTACTGTAGTATCATGGGAAAAACCATGAGTAGATAATTAGGTTCTCTCCATATTATTTTCAGCCCATGAAATAAGTAGAAAGTATCCTTATACCATTTTAATAATAAATACATAATGACGAATAGCCATATTGAAAATGACAAATCTGGGATGATAGCAATATATTTGTAAAATAGGCATCATATTCTTGTGCTGGCATGAATAGAGACATATAATTCATTATATCAAATAGAATTAATGGCACCAGATTCTGGACTCTTTATGCATATATACTTATTTATCATATATATACATAATTATGTCATTAAATAAAATGCACTTGTTTTTTCTGTTTCCCTGGAAAATTTTAAATGTCAAATGATACGTGTAAAATTATGTTAAAATGTTTGAATATTCATGTTTTTCTGTTTCTATATTAATTTTTTATTATAAGGTACATTTCTTCATTTTAAATAATAATCCTCAAAATAATCAAAGAAACCCATATTTTAACAAGAAAACTGAGGTGAAAGTGACCCAGGACAATCACATGACAAAATATAGAAATTTATTTAACTTTTGTATTACAAAATATGAGTTACATATTTAGTTATGTGGTTTGATATTTCATCTATGATAATATTTTTATTTTAAATTTAACTTACAAATTATTATACTTAATGCATAGATATTAGTTTAGAAGATTATTATAGATTCTGTACAAATTTGTTATTGAGCAACTACATTGGTACTCTCGATAATTAATAGTCATTTTATTATATTTTATGATGTAACAATTTGTTATTGATTAACTTACTCACGGTCTGCTTCACATCCTTGTTTCGGAGGCTGTAGATCAGTGGGTTAAGCATGGGAATGACTACTGTATAAAAGACAGAACCTACCTTGAGAATCAGCCATGAATTTTTGGAATTAGGAATACAGTAGAGTAAAAGGATAGACCCATGGAAAATGGTAATGGCCGTCAAGTGAGAGGCACATGTGGAGAAGGCTTTGTGGCGTCCCCCAGTGGAGGGCATCTTCAGAATTGTGATAAAAATGAAGATGTAAGTAGTAAGAATTATCATCAGGCTGCTTACTTCATTGAACGTGGCACCAACTAAAATGATCATCTGACTAATGGAGGCATCAGAACAGGATGCTGCAACAATGGCAGCATATTCACAGACAAAGTTATTTATAGGCTTAATCCCACAAAAGGATAAGGTCAACAGAGATGATGTAAATGTTATACAACACACTATACTCCAAGAGTATGATGCAGCTACCAACAAGTAACAAAGTTTCTGAGACATCACAACAGTGTAGAGTAACGGATTGCAAACTGCCACAAAGCGGTCATAGGCCATCGCTGCCAACATGAATGTTTCTGTAATCACAAATATGCATGCAAAAGAGAACTGCAGGATGCATCCTGCAAAGGAGATGGTTCTGTCTTCCACAACCATGTTTTCTAACAGTTTGGGTGAAACTAATGTAGAATAACATAAATCCACGAAAGACAAGTGGCTAAGGAAAAAGTACATGGGAGTGTGGAGTTTGGGGTTGATCCTGATGATCAAAATCATGCCCAGGTTCCCCAGGACAGTGACTGTATAGATGGTCAGGAACACGAGGAACAGGGGCACCTGGAGGTCTGGGTATTCTGAGAAGCCCACGAGGACAAAGATGACTCCAGCAGTCCTATTTTCTTCTGTCCTACGTACAAAATAAGAAAGTTAATCCAGAAAAGTGACAACTGATCCTTACAATAGGAAAGGAAAATGAACATTGAGAGGTTTGGCATCTCTAGTCTGTATTGCTGAAGCAGATCTGTGTTGTGGGTTAAGCCGCTGCCTGTGACACCAGCATCCCAATGGATGCTGGCTCAAGACGAGGCTGCTTCACTTTCGATCCAGCTTCCTTCTAATGCACCTGGTAAGGTAGTGGAAGAGGGCCCAAGTGCTTGAGCACCTGCACTCATGTGGGAGACGAGAAAAGACTCCAGATTCCTGGCTTCAGCCTGGCCCAGCCCTGGCTGTTGTGGACATTTGGGGAGTGAAGCAGCAGATGAAAGATTCTCTCTCTAGGCCGGCGCCGTGGCTCAACAGGCTAATCCTCCGCCTTGCGGCGCCGGCACACCGGGTTCTAGTCCCGGTCGGGGCACCGGATTCTGTCCCGGTTGCCCCTCTTCCAGGCCAGCCCTCTGCTGTGGCCCAGGAGTGCAGTGGAGGATGGCCCAGGTGCTTGGGCCCTGCACCCCATGGGAGACCAGGAAAAACACCTGGCACCTGGCTCCTGCCATCGGATGAGCGCGGTGCGCCTGCTGCAGCGCGCCGACCACAGCGGCCATTGAAGGGTGATCCAATGGCAAAAGGAAGACCTTTCTCTCTGTCTCTCTCTCTCACTGTCCACTCTGCCTGTCAAAAAAAAATAAAATAAAATAAGGAAAAAAAAAAAAAAGATTCTCTCTCTCTGTCTCTCTCTCTCTCTCTCTCTCTCTCTCTCTCTCTTCACTTCTCTCTCCCTCTGTAACTTTGCATTTCAAATACATAGAAAAAAGAAGAGTTTTGCTTAAAATACTAGAATTCCACTAGTATTCAAAAGTCAGTGTTTACTCTCATATAAATTGCACAGTAAATAAAAATGTGTGTGTGCAATGGGAAATGATAAAAATAATATTTAAATAAGAATAACCCTACAAATAGAGCACAGCCTACTTTATTTCAAATAATATGACACATCATTGTCATTAGACAATTTGCTTCGTGTGAGAAAGCACTCTAATCCTTATGCCTAAATCTGAAATTAGCTGAGAGAAAATACATAGCATATTCTTTGACATTTTCATCTCTCCCTCATCTGCTAAAGTATAAGATAATTAATCTATGATTCTTAAAAACTTGAGAAATAAAAACAACCCTATAAAATTGTGAACTTAGTATTTTATTGTTTTATTTTCTTTCATTGATGTTCTGTCTTCTAGTAACCCAGTATTTTCAAAATATTTTGTAGATATATTGAGTAATATACTAACATTTTATTCACTCATGTTGAATATGTTGAAAAAAGCAAAGTGTTACTGTTGATGACATTTATACTTTAAAAGTTATTTTTAATAGGAAAATATGTATAATGATAAAATCGTTGAAATCATTAAATGAAAAGTTTCATTTCTGCATGTGGTATAATTCAGAATAAGATTCGGCGCCAGTTCTGTGGCTCAGCAGGTAAGGCCACTGCTTGAAGCACCAGCATTCCATATGGGTGCTGCACCTACGTGCGAGACCCAGAAGAAGCCCCTGACCACCAATGTCGGATTGGCTCAGCTCCGGCCAGTTTGGGGAGTGATCCTGCAGATGGATGATCTCTCTCTCTCTCTTTCCCTGCCTCCCTGATTCTGCCATTCAAATAAACAAATAAATCTTTTTTTTAAAGAATAAGGCTGAGTGGGCCGGCGCCGTGGCTCAACAGGCTAATCCTCCGCCTTGTGGCACCGGCACACCGGGTTCTAGTCCCGGTCGGGGCGCCGGATTCTGTCCTGGTTGCCCCTCTTCCAGGCCAGCCCTCTGCTGTGGCCCAGGAGTGCAGTGGAGGATGGCCCAGGTGCTTGGGCCCTGCACCCCATGGGAGACCAGGAAAAGCACCTAGCACCTGGCTCCTGCCTTCGGATGAGCGCGGTGCGCTGGCCGCAGCGCGCCGACCGCGGCAGCCATTGGAGGGTGAACCAACGGCAAAGGAAGACCTTTCTCTCTGTCTCTCTCTCTCACTGTCCACTCTGCCTGTCAAAAAACAAAAAACAAAAAAAACAAAAAAACAAAAAGCAAGAATAAGGCTGAGTGGAAAACAATAAAAACTATGAGAAAACAAGACCCTGCAAATAAATTTTAGACCATAGAAAGAGTGCGTTTTTATATTTTGATTCAAGTGTAAAACCTTGCCAAGTATAAGTGCTAGGGTAGACCCTTCTCCAACAAGATAATATAATGTTCCTTGAATATTCCTCAATGTATTTCTGCAACAAAAAATGAGCATATTAACAATAGAAAATTTAGAATACTAGGACCAAAGTAGAAAATTTTACATGTATTCAGTTTCTAAGGCACCATATGACAAAGGATAGTATTCAGTTTTGTGTTTATTAGAATTATAAGTAATTTGTGAGATTTCAAAAACGTGTAGTTAAAAAATCAGTCCTAAGCATACACAGCTAGCAACAATTGGCCACATAGGGCAATATAATGTAGAAAATCTTCCTAAACTCCCATGACAATATAAGAACTATATAATATCAATTAGTTATTTAATCTAAAATCATAATTGTATTTTGGTATTCCCCTAAGTTTTTCTGTTACAGTATAGCTTTCTGGGATTCCTACAGGATTTTTCCTGAAGGAAAGATGTCATTCAAAAGAATGATGCCTCAACAATTCTTATACAGTAGTTATTCACAAAGCCTTAGCATGACAATGCTATATTACACCAAGATTCCCTAGCCACAGTCCCACCAAATTAAAGTACTCTACAAAACACTGCGCAAGAATTTTGTGCAATTATATAAGCTGGCAGACAGTAACTTCAAGATATCAAACATTTTGAATTAATGAATCCATGAAATCTACATTGTGAAGCTTGGCTTGACCACAACTTCTCATTTCTAGAAATCCAATCTTATGACTACTAATGTACTCTTTGAAGATTATTAATTGCCATGTGGCACATACCCATTTACTAAAAGTTTATTTCCCTGTTACTCTCATTATTAAAATGTTTTGTTTTATCACCTACTCTCATAAACATTTTAATAATGAGAATAACAGATTATTCTCTGTTTTGTACACATTCTTTTTTTTTTTTTACTCACAATGACCATAAACAACATCCTGTCATTTACAAACATAGCTGTTACTATCTCTCACCTTCTTAGCGATTATAGAAATTTTACAGATGGCCTCAATTTTTGTTATTTAATATTTGCCAGAACATTGATATCATGGCTGGGCACATGGCAGACATCCAAGGAGAAAACTAGGACAGAATAAGTATATCGAGAACACAGTCAAATGGAGTACATTTGGGGGCACTTCAACCTATAAATGCGTTTGTCTCTTAAAAGATCAGTCTAAGTCAGTATTTTTCCTATCACACGAATAAAAGAACTCAGCCAACTCACCTGAATTCAAAAGTAGTTGGTTGATTCATTTATAGAGGAATCCTTTAATAAGATCAATAATCTCTAAACATGCTTGTGCTTAGTAGTTAACCAAGGAAAATGATCCAAAAACAGTATAAGCCCTAACTATATTTCATTGATTATTTCATATGTTATGTTTTCCCAACCTCTTTAGAAAACCTCAGAGAAAGCAAAGATTATATCACTGCTTAAAACTAAAACAGTTTCATACATATATGAAATCTACAGAAAAGGCAACTAAATAAGATACATTGCACAGTCAGCTGTAGCTGCAGGGAACTAATGCTTTGTCTCATGGGGATAGTCTTGCAAACACTATAGAATATACCAAAGGATTATCCCACTTGAGAACTGATGGGCATGGGGATTTTATTTACACCAGCTCCCACATGTCATCAAATGAGAACTTTTAATTAGGATGCATTCATTCAAGTATCCCACCTGAACTGCATTTAAGAAGCTCTAACTGCGAGCTGATGGAAACTCAGAAGAAGTTAGCCAGTGTATTAACCAATTAGTGCTACTACCAGTTATTTAATCCTACCAATGATTTCAATTTTAGTACTTAAAAAACAAGCAATATTTATTGTCCCAGTTTCTGAAAGTGAGGAAATTAGAAGTGGCGCACTGGATGGTTTTGGTTTTCAGCAGGTTTTCCTCAACCTGCCTCTTCTGGACATCCCACATGCGTGTAGGGGGCCGGGTACTTGGGCTATCCTCTGCTGCTTCCCCAGGTACATTAGCAGGGAGCTGGATCAGAAGTTGGGCAACCAGTACTCAAATGAATGCCTGTATGTGATGCTGTTGTCCCAGGTGAAGGCCTAACCCGCTAGGCCACAATGCAGAGCCCCAGATGGAGACCTTTCAGCCTAGTACATACTGTCACTTTTTGTTTCTGCCTTGTGCTATTGGTTATAATGTATTGGAGATCACACAGGTGTATTGAGAATCTATTTTATTTTCTATATTCTGATTCTTTTACATATTAAGGACTTGAAAGCCCTGGAGGGACAGTCTCTCTAAGGGCTACATATTTTTCTTTTCTTTTTCTTTTTTTGACAGGCAGAGTGGACAGTGAGAGAGAGACAGACAGAAAGGTCTTCCTTTTGCCATTGGATCACCCTTCAATGGCCGCCACGGCCAGTGCGCTGTGGCCGGCACTCCGAGCTGATCCGATGGCAGGGGCCAGGTGCTTCTCCTGGTCTCCCATGTGGGTGCAGGGCCTAAGCACTTGGGCCATCCTCCACTGCACTCCCTGGCCACAACAGAGAGCTGGCCTGGAAGAGGGGCAACCGGGACAGAATCCGATGCCCCGACCGGGACTAGAACCCAGTGTGCCTGCGCTGCAAGGCGGAGAATTAGCCTGTTGATTAGCCGGCCAGGATTAGCCAGGATTAGCCGGCCAGGGCTACATATTTCTAAGAGACTGTAAAGCATTCGTCCTGCAGTGGCACTTTAAAATGCAAACCAACCAAAGCCCATGCTCTATACCAAGGAAAACACGGAGTGTGGCTTCAGTAGAACAGCGGTTCATGGAGGTTAGAAGAGGGGGCAGGACAGAAATACAAAGTTAAAGTGAGGAAGAAAAAAATGAGTCTGGTGTTGTATTGAATAGGAGGGTGACTATAACTGCAATAATGTGTTCTGTACTTTAGGAAAGTTAGAAATGAAGATCACCACAAAGAGATGATAAATATGCTAAATTACCTCAACTTGGTCAGTTATGTAACATAAATTACTAAAAGCTTATGCTCTACCCATAGCCATGTAAAGTTTTACAAAAAACAACTTGTAAAATATGCACACAAGTACAACTACATATGGTTTTTAAGACACTTGAATAAAGAATTAATTATTCTGGTTGACAGACAATTAAAAATTAAATGTCTCTCTACCATTGTGATACACTAGGAGTTGTGAAAATTTCGTTAAAAATATCAAAACAGTATGCTAATTAAAATATGTGACTTGCTTCACAACACTACAGTATAAAAAAGTGAATTTTAATTTGGAATAAAATGAAATCCTTAGTGAAAAAAAGTAACATTTAGCAGGTTGCATTGGAACCATGAATGCGGATATCATACCCCCCTAATCTCTGCTTGTAAGCCTTAGCCATGTTTGGCAAGACACAAAGACAGAAGTAAGTGTTAATTTTTAATCACACTCAGGCATTTTGTTAAGGAAATCAAATGACCTCTGGGTCAGCATTATGGCACAGAGGGTTAAACTGCCACTAGCAAAGCTAACATCCCATATCAGAATGCCTAAGTTCAATCCCAGATGCTCTTCTGATCTAGCTTCAAGTTAATGTGCATGGGGCAAAAACACAAAATAGCTCAAGGGCTTGGTCTCCTGCCAACCACATAGGAGATATATATGGCATTACCAGCTCCTGGCTTGGGCTTGTCCCAGCCTCTGCTATTGCAGCCATCTGTGCAGTGTGCCAATGGATGGACAAGATGTCTCTATTTCTCTCTAATTCTCCTCTGCTTTGTTCTGTATATCCCTCCCTCTCTGTCACTCTGCCTTTCAAATAAATAAATGTTTATTGGAAAAAAATTAAAGGACCTAATGATTATTAGAAAACTTCAGTAAAACAAGTCATATTTGTGGTTCATGCGTTACCTGAAATAATGTTATCTAGCCTTATCTATGTATGATCAAAGAGATACATGTTTTCATCAATTTTTGGTAGAATTCAAATCCAACTGTTTAATTCACTGGGTACCCATTTGTGTGGAGAAGATTTCTGCCACTGCACTCCTCGTGAAGATTTTTCTTCCTAGAGCACAGAGCGTGACTGCAGGGACTGATAAAGGATAGCTTATGACCTACCAACAAGAAGAGCATTGAGCCCTTGTGAGAACCTTGGCTCCTCAAGAGCATGTAGTTGCTTTCCAGACTTGCTTACCTAATGTGGATCGCTAAACATGTTTCAGAGAAGCCTTACAGTTATAGGAACATGTGCATACACTGTGCAATAGGCTGTCCTATCAATAAAGAAAACACACGGGGTGAGCCTGGTGGCTCTTCACAGAAGAAGCATTCCCGTGACCTGTATCTCCTTTGGCTTGTGCATCCCAACACATGACCAGGATTTGGTGTTTTGCAGTTCTACAGGAGGCAGATAACTCCTCACTCACTGGATCTGGGCTTGGCCATGATTTACATTGATTCCTAAAATAGGAACACAGGAGACCAGAGAAGAGAGACGATGCATGATTTTATTGCTGGCAAAGTCTGTTGTGATTCTGGTTTGAACAAAGACAATTAGCCAAATGTTGCATGGGAGATGACAAACAAACATAGTCTGAAGATGAGCTTGCCAAGTTAGACCAGGCTTGAAGCCCAGTGCTCAACTAATATGATCAGAGGAACAGCAGTCAAGTTACTGATTCAAAGTGATTGATTATTGGTGCATGTCATTGGAGTCTATGGTTATTTATTTTAATCAATAAATAAAGGATACCTGAATAAAATTTGTGTATTCTATCAATGTTGATACCCATACCACACTATCATGGAGGAAACTGAGTAATATTTAATTGAGATCTGCCTTTATTATTTTTACAAATAAAAGGAACATAAATTATCTCAATTACTTTTTTATAAATGAATAACTGCTTCACAACTATATTGACAGAAATGTGAAAACTTGAATAATGGCTAAATGTTATCAATTCCTGTATCATTGTTTTGTGCTTGTACATAAAGACAAAATAGAATTTATGGTATAAAATGTAACTGAACAATTCCAGATTCTTGATTTTTTAAAGGAAGATACATTTCTTATTTATTTTTATTTGCCTCAATGTTAAAATGGCCCATATAGAATTAAGTGTAAGTATTTTTATGTAAACAATGGTTTATGCTAAACAGCTCTTAATATACAGATTTGATTCTATGAGATAAACTTATTCACTAGACTTATAATTGTTCAGCACAAACATCCTTGAAAATAAATCTTTCTGGCATTATATTTCATGTCACAATAATATGGTATTGATTAATTTCTTTACTGTCTCCTTCACATCTTTGTTCCTCAGGCTGTAAATCAGTGGGTTAAGCATGGGTATGACCACTGTGTAAAACACAGAGGCGACTTTAACAAGAAGCCATGAACTTTTAGAGGTTGGAACACAGTAGAGAAAAAGGATAGGACCATGGAAAATAGTAATGGCAGTTAGATGGGAAGCACATGTGGAGAAGGCTTTGTAGCGCCCCCGTGCAAAGGGCATTCTCATGACAGTGACAAAAATGAAAACATAAGAAGTAAAAATGATCAGCAGGCTGCTTATTTCATTAAATATTGCAGCAACAAAAATGCTCTGACGGCTAACGTAGGGGTCAGAGCAGGACACAGCAACAATGGCAGCATGCTCACAGATGAAGTTGTTAATGAACTTAGTCCCACAGAAAGATAAGGTCAACAGAAAATAAATAAATATTAAGGAACAGATTATACCCCAAGAGTACGATGCAGCCACTAACAAGGAACAGAGCTTCTGAGACATCACAACCATGTACAGTAATGGATTACAAATTGCCACAAAGCGGTCATAGGCCATCGCTGCCAACATGAATGTTTCTGTCACCACAAATATGCATGCAAAGAAGAACTGCAGGATGCATCCTGTGAAGGAGATGGTTCTGTCTTCCACAACCAAGTTTTCTAACAGTTTGGGTGTAACTACTGTAGAGTAACAGAAATCCACCAAGGACAAGTGGCTAAGGAAAAAGTACATGGGAGTGTGGAGTTTGGGGTTGATCCTGATGATCGAAATCATGCCCAGGTTCCCCAGGACAGTGACTGTGTAGATGGTCAGGAACACGAGGAACAGGGGCACCTGTAGGTCTGGGTATTCTGAGAAGCCCACGAGGACGAAGATGACTCCAGCAGTCCTATTTTCTTCTGTCCTACGGACAAAATAAGAAAGTTGATCCATAGGAGGAAAATCAATATTGGTAACAGGAAAGGGAAATGAAGCGAAATCTAGAGGCTTAATGGGGTCTTCATTAAAAACGTTGCTTAAAACACTTTCAATTGTAATATAACTTTGAAATTTAGTGTCCACTTTATAGTAACCACATACTAGATAAGAATTTTGGTGAAAGTAGACAAATGAAAAACTGGAGACAGCATTGTGGCATAGTGGGTAAAGCTGCTTCCTGTGATGTCAGCACCCCATATGTTCACTAATTTATGTCCCAGCTGCTTCACTTCTGATGCAGCACCATTCTAATGGATGGTGAAAAGTAGTGGAAAAGGGTCCAAGTGTTTGGGTCCCTGAAACCAACATGGGAGACTCAGATGAAGGTCTCAGCTCCTGGTTTGCATCTGGCGCATCGCTGGCTATTGCAGCCAGTGAACCAGCAGATGAAAGATCATTCTCTCTGGGGCTGGCACTGTGGCGTAGCAGGTAAAGCCTCCTCCTGCAGTGCCAGAATCCCATATGGGTGCCAGTGTGAGCCCCACCTGCTCCACTTCCAATCCAGCTCTCTGCTGTGGCCTGGGAAAGTACTTGAAGATGGCCCAAGTCCTTGGGCCCCTGCACCCACATGGGTGATCCAGAGGAAGCTCCTGGCTCCTGGTTTCAGATCGGCTCAGTTCCAGCCATTGCAGCCATTTGGGGAGTGAACCAGCGAATGGAAAACACTCTCTCTCTCTCTCTCTCTCTCTCTCTGCTTCTGCCTCTCTGTAACTCTTTCAAATAAATAAACAAATCTTAAAAGAAAACTTTATCTCTCTGTAATTCTTTCAAACAAATAGATAAAATCTTTTAGAAAAACAAAAAGCAAACAAATTTTTTTAGGAAAAAAATGTTAGATAAGAAAAACAAACCAGAGTATACCCTGATATGTTTCAAATAAGTCTTATTATCATCAACAATTGATTTCATGAGAAAGCCAGCCTAAATGTTCTATGACCCTTAAATTAGTTAAAACACTTTAGTTTCAGGAAATATGTATTATATGTTTCCACAATTTTTTTCTGTCTCATCTCTTAAGTATGAGAAAATGGAGAGCTGTTAAACGTACATTGTCACCCTTTAAAATGATGAAATTAACATTCTAGGAATTACTTTAATTTGCTTTTCATTTTTGTCCATTTGCATAGTAATCCAATACTCTTCTGGAATAGTAGTAATATGCTGAATTATTCCACTCAAGTAGAATTAAATTTGAATAATTTCAAAATATTGTTCTCAATAGTACAATACACTATTTTTAACAGTTAACTACAGGGGCCAGGGCTGTGATGTAGAAGGTTAAGCCTCCTCTTGCAACGTTGGCATCCCACATAGGCACAGCTTCAAGTCCCAGCTGCTCCACTTCCAATCCAACTTCCTGGAAAGCAGCAGCAGATGGCCAAAGTGCTTGGGCCGCTGCACTCACATGAGAGACAGGGAAGAAGCTCCTGGATCCTGGCTGTGACCTGCACCAGCCCCAGCTGGTGCGGGCATTTGGGGAGTGAACCAGCAGATGGAAGATCTCTATTTGTCTCTCCTTCTCTCTGTATCTCTTCCTTTCAAATAAATAAATAAATCTTTTTTTTAAAATAAAATCAATAAAAATTGATTACAACAAAATATGCTCTGTGTCTATAGTGATAACATTTTTATTCAATATTAAAAAACTGTTTACTTTCCAAATAGAAAATTTCAGAAAAAGAGGTAAATGACAAAGAGACTTAAGGACTAGGAAATGCAAATGAATGTTAAGCCATATTAAATTGCACTCTATCATTTTTAATTGAGTTTTAAACTTTACTAATAATACACTAAAATTCTTTAAGCATTCCTTGATCTCACTAAGGATGGTCAATGAAAACAACAGTAAAATGAGAATAACAGCATATAAAATTTAAATTACTAAGAAGTAGAAAATTTCACATGGATTGAAAATTAGCAAGAAAATGCTACGACACATAGTAGACATCCATCTTCATAATATTAGAACTATGACTAATTGGAGAGTTTTCAAAACATTATATATTTTTTAGATATCGGACTCAAACGCAAGCAGCTGTTAGCAAATAGGAACATTTGGAAATAAGTGAAAAAACATCTTTCTTCCCGAACCCACATAATAAAAAAAAACCCTCTAAGATTGTTTGTGTTCTTACTTTCAGAACATCACTATATTCCTCCCCTATCCTATATGTAGCTCCATCTCATCTTAGCTTCCTGTGTACCTGCAGTCTTATGATTACAGGAAAGATTTCTGCCAAAATCCTATTGTGCTACACATCCTCTGCAACAATAACTTATAAAGGTTTGAGATTACAGTCCTAGATTTGGTCATATTTCCCAGCCATATTCTATGAGTTTAAAATATTCTATGCAATTTCCATGCTCATTTTACCTAGCAGTAACACTAAGGATCCCTAATGCTTGTTATTAATGAGTACATAAAGCCTACATTATCTAGGTTGGCTTTTCCAAATCTTCCCAGATCTAGATATCCAATCTCATTGCCAGTAACATATTGTGCCATAATCATGATGAATTTACCAAAAGGGTACATAGAGATTGTTCATTTCTATAACATTTATTTTCTCAGTGCTCAGTGTTGTAATGCTTTATTTTAATATCTATTATTTAGAAACTGTTCATTATTTCTTCTCTTGGCATATAAGAACATTCATGTTTTAATGAATAATTCATGTTTTAATGAATTTGATAGTATTATCCCTCAGAGATTATAGAATTTTTTGAAAATATGTATTTATTTATTTGAAAGGCAGAGAGAGAGAGACAGTCAGAGAGAGAGAGAAATCTTCTACCTGCTGATTTACTCCCCAAATGGCTACAACAGCCAGGGCTTGGCCAGGCCAAAGCCAGGAGCCAGGACCTTCATCTGGGTCTCCCTTGTGGTTACAGGGACCCAAGGAATTGGGCCATCTCTGCTGCTTTCCCAGGCCATTAGCAGGGAGCAGGATGAGAAGTGGAGAAGTGGAGATCAATCGAACTGGAAGTCATTTGGAATGCTGGCATTAGGCAGATGCTTAACATGATACCTCACAGTGTGGCCCCAGATTGTAGAAATTTAAAAATAAGACCATTTTTATTATTCTGTATTTCCCAGAATGATTTCACTGATGGACCTGGAGGATATTCAAAAAGAAAACCAGGATGGGTTATCAGAATATAATGCAATGGGCTCTCTATTAGCCAAACCAAGTCGATTTGGGAGCACACGTGCTAGCCAGCATATGCGTTTGTCTCCTGCAACATTACTATGACTCAGTATTTTCCTTCCAAAATCTGATCAAAGAAGATCTAAATAAACTCACCTAAGTACAGAATCATTTGAGTGATTCATTGACTGAAGAATCCTTTGCTAAGATTAATGAATTCAAAGATGTTGCTGCTTGATATTTCATTGGTAAAAACAAAACTACAAGCAGTAGAGATACACAGCATAGTTCACTTTATGTTTCATACATTACTCTTTTCTGACCTATTAAGAAAACTCAAAGATAGCAGAAATAAGATCACTCCTACAAACTGAAGCCTAGCTCTACACTGTGTCACAAATATACCACATGCAGACTTGGAATATGGAGCCTAGAGAATTACCACCAGAGTAATGACCAAATTGTGTCACACGTGGATACCGCTAAGGCTGTAGGGATATTAACCCTGGAGACTATAACTGAAGCATTGTCAATGATATTACACTTTGAGCAATTAGTTGTAACACTCTCCCACATGGTATCTTGGTTGTGTATTATTGTGGATTATCTAATTCCTTGGAGGATTTGTATTAAGAAATTTACTCAATAACTTAATTGTGACTATGTTTTGACTTTACACAACTGTAACATACAGAAACGTGCAAAGGAAAAAGTCAACAGAACAATAGTCCAGAAATAGATGTAATTAACCCATGTTGAATTTATTTTTCTCTTTGCTTACAATGATATATTTAAATTATTGTGTGACTAAATACAAATTTTCCTAGTTAGTAAAATCTAATATTTTCCTTTGTTTACTATTAACTTGTTTTAAACTTCATTTCTATTCATATCATTGGTTTTCAACAGAAAATGCTCTGTGTTTGTGTTTCAAATATAGCTAAAATATCTTTAGATATTTGTACTTATATTGAATCTGAAAGATTGAGTTGTATGTGTCTAAAATAAATTAGTTTATAGGAAATTTCCATTTACAGAAAGGATAAGAAAGTCACAAATGTTGGTGACTCCACCTTTCATGCTTTTAAAGATGCAAACAAAATTCCCAATGTCTGGAAGTAAGAAAAAAGTGATTTCTCATCAGTACAAGATCCAAAATGAATTTTTGGATATCAGACAGCTCTGCTCCATGTAGCAAATTGTTGTTGTTATTGTTGTTGTTGTTTGTTTTTTTGACCTTATGACTTCCCAATGTCTCACCTAGTAACAGTCAATAAGACAGTCATGCAATCACTCTGTATAGACAAAGCACATTCCAATGTCTAGAGAAAGCTCAAGTATTGAAGATGGCATCAAATTTTGCATAGCATAAAGAAGGTAAAAAAGAGGTAATCATGACCGTCAGCAACAGTACCACTGAGATTAAAGCACAATATGAATCCGTGTTCATCAGGAACATTTGCCCGGGGCAAGCACTGTGGTGTAGCGGGTAAAACTGCTGTCGGCAGTGCCAGCATCCCATATGGGCGCCGGTTCAAGTCCCAGCTGCTCCACTTCCAATCCAGCTCTCTGCTATGGCCTGGGGAAGCAGTAGAAGAAGGCCCAAGTTCTTGGGCCCCTGCAACCGCATGGGAGACCCATAAGAACCTCCTGACTCCTGGCTTCGCATCAGCTCAGCTCTATCCATTGCAGCCATTTGGAGCATGAACCACTGGATGAAAGATCCCTCTCACTCTCTCTTCCTCTCTCTCTCTCTCTCTCTCTGACTTTGCCTCTGCCTCTCTGTATCTCTGCCTTTCAAATAAATAGATAAATATTTTTAAAAAGTGAAAGAACATTTGTAGTTTTCTTTTCAAGTAGTCTACCTCTAATATCAATGAAGTCCTATCAAATAAATCTCAAAATGTCTTATCTATTTAATTTCTGGAGGAATTTGAGAAGGATTGGTGTTAATGATTCTTTAAATGTTTGGTAGAATTTACCAGAGAAATCTCCGCAGGTGAGATCCCAGTGGAGGGAACGGGGCCACCAAAGAAGGAGGTGCCTTTCTCCAAAGGGAGGAGAGGACCTCCACTTTGACTATGACCCTGTCGGAATTAGATCGAAGACGGCAAATCCTAAAGGCTTCCATAGCCTC
>CM027387.1:97421325-97524533 GCA_015711505.1 Sylvilagus bachmani | reverse complement strand
AAGCCATTGTAATCCTTAAGTTGTACCTTGGAAATTTATATTCTAAATAAAAGTTTGAAGAAAAAAAAAAGAATTTACCAGAGAAATGAACTGGTTCTACAATTTTTTGTTGTTGTTTTTGATTACACATTCAACTTCATTATAAACTTTTGATCTGTTCATAATTTCTGTTTTTCAAATTCAGTGATGGCATGTTGTATATTTCTAGGGATTTATCTATTTTTGTATATTCTTCATGTACAACATATCTTTCATAATAATCACTTAAAATCTTTTTAATTTCTGTGGCAACTATTGTGATCTCTCTGTTTCATTTCTAGTTTTGTGTTAGAAAACTGGCACAGTTTTATCTACGGCATGATCTACACCCTGATTTACACCCTAGGCTCTAGCCCCCATCACCATTGCTGAAAGCCAGGTGGCCACATGGCCCAACTACCTGTGCCAAGCTCCACCCCCATCCTAATGGGATTCACTGCTCCTGCTTCCCTGCCTGCCCTCTGGCAAAGTTTTAAAAGGACCTGTTCCTGGACACGTGGCTCTCTTGGCTCTTCTCTCGTCTCTCTTCTCTCTCCTCTCTGTCTCTCTCTCTTACGGTCTCCTTCTTTCTCTTTTGCCTTCGTAACCCCTTCTCTCCAGCCTGCTGGCTTTTCCCCAATAAACCCTTCCCTTACTCCAGTGTTCGTTGTGCTTTGTGATGGCTAACATTGGTGCATTGGCCGGGAAAACCTTACATTGGTGATCCAGCGTCCCCCAGTGACTTTGCTCTTCCTTTGGGGACCTCTGAGCTGCTCTGGGGACCTGGATTTTGCCAGTCTCAAAACGCACCCCCGGAACTCCTTACATGCCACTGAACGCTCCACGATCTCCATCCACACACTGGCCTTCCAAATTTTGAGGTAAGACGCAGAATTCCTCACGGCGACTACTAATTTTTGAGTTGTGGCCTACTGTTGTCTGCTTGTCTTAGGCTGTTCCAAGTTGTAGCACAATGGTGTGATCTACACCTTGATTTTCATCCTAGGCTCTAGCCCCTGCCTCCATTGCTGGAAGCCAGGTGGCCACATGGCCCAACCACTGGTGTCAAGCTCCACCCCCATCCTAATGGGATTCACTGCTCCTACTTCCCTACCCACCCTTTGGCAAAGTTTTAAAAGGGCCTGTTCCTGAACACATGGTTCTCTTGGCTCTTCTCTCCTGCTCTCTTGGGTCCTCTCCTCTACTCTCCTCTTCCCCTCTCGTCTCTCTTCTCTCCTGGCTAGCTCCTCTCCTCTCTGTTTCTCTCTTATACTCTCTTTCTCTCTCTTTTTCTTCTTCACCCCTTCCCTCCAGCCTGCTGTTTTCCCAATAAACCCTTTCTCTTACTCCGGTGATTGGTGGGTTTTGTGACAGCTAACACTTTGTCTTCCTTCTGTTTGTTTCATTCTAGCTATTATATGCCAACTTGGAACACCATTGATTTTTCTCTATTGTTATTATAATCTTTACTTCATTTGTTTCTGCCCTCATATATTTCCTTCTTTCTGTTAAATTTGGGCATCACATCCTGTGTTAAAATATCATTAAATATTATTAAATATGCAGAAGTATCTGCTGAGTCAATGAAATGTCTATTTCTATTTCAAAAGCATAATTTGGAAAGATTCACTTATTTGAAAGACAATTACACACAGACAGGGAGAGAAAGAAACAGACAGAGAGGGATCTTCCATCCACTGGTTCATTCCCCAAATGACCACAATGTCTGGAGCTGGGTCAGACCTTAGCTAGATAACTCCTTCTGGGTCTCCACCTGAATGGCAGAGATACAAGCATTCAGGCCATCTGCTGCTTTTCCAGGCTCATTAACAGTGGGATGGATTGGAAGTGGAACAGCCGCAACTTGAACCAGCACTCCTATGGGAAGCCAGCATTTTTAGGAGGCAGCTTAACTTGCTGCACTACAGTGCCATTTCATGAAAAACACACTTACAAAATAAAAAAAAAAAAGTTCCTAACTTTCAGATGAAGGCACCTAAGACCTGGTAGCTAAATCAAACATGAATAATAAGAAAAAAGCAAGGACCAGCACTGTGGCGCAGCCGATAAAGCTGCCATCTGCAGTGCCAGCATCCCATTTGGGTGCAGATTCGTGTCCCAGCTGCTCCACTTCCAATCCAGCTCTCTGCTATGGTCTGGGAAAGCAGTAGAAGATGGCACAAGTCCTTGGGCCCCTGCACCCACATGGGAGATCCAGAAGAACTGCTGTCCCTGGTTTTGGATCCATGCAGCTCTGGCCCTTGCAGCCAATTGGAGAGTGAACCAGCAGATGGAAGACCTCTCTCTCTCTAACTCTCTGCCTCTCCTTCTCTCTCTATGTATCTCTGAATTTCAAATAAATATATAAATCTTTTTTAAAAAGAAGAAAAAAAGCAGGAAGCATTATTTTTGTGATTTTAAAATATGATATGAAATCATGATAAAAATAACTGAGAGGGCATGATACTATCATACAAAAGAGAAGTAGAAAATTGGAGCAGATTAGACAGCCCAGTTGAAACCCACATATATATTACCAACTACTCTTAAACAGTGCATCAAAGATACACAGTGAGTAACAGTATAGGCTCTGGTAAATAGTGTTAAGAAAACTGGATATCCACATGAGAACAATAGAGGATTGATCACAGACAAAGTCAACACAGCAAAGAACATTAAATACAGATGCAAAAATTCTCAACAAAACATGACCAAATTGAATCTAATGGTGTATTAAGGATTATACAACATGATCTAGACAGATGTTCCCAGGAATTCAAACATGTCGACATAAGACAATGAACTGGCACATTGTAAAATATATTAAAAAAAGAATTAAAGTACATATAACTTTATTTAAGATAATCAATGACATTTGTTTCACTAAAAACGATAGGTATAAAAGGAAACACAATTTGAGCAAAGTCACATGTTTAAAGCCCACAAGTAGCATACAACTTGGTTAAAGACTAAAACTTACCCATCAAAATATGGAGAAAAACTAGGACAGGGCTCACGTACATCATGGTCACTCCTTTTTTACTAGAAGTTTTATCCAAAGTGATTAAGTTACAAATATAAACAAAAACCATGTGAATTGGAAAGAAGAAACAAAATTATATGCATATGTGGACTGATCATATATGTATAGGAAATCCAGGAATTACTACTGTAGCTAATAAGCAAATTCTGAAAAAGGTTCCATTGTACAAATTCAGCATGCAAAAGTATTCTGTTTTTACCATAGAAATGAACAATTGGTAAATTAAGTTAATACAGCAATCCCATTCACTACTATTCAAAAGAATGAAATATATAGAATCAGTGTTCACAAGAAGTTTAAAGACATACATTTAAAAATATAAAACATTGCTGAAGCAAATGTTTAAAATTTTAAATAAGTGGAAATACATCCAGGATTCATAGCTTGGAAGACTTAGTGTTGTTAAATTTAAAATATTACCACATGTAATGTATAATTTTATTGTAATTCCCTTTAAAAGCCCAAAGATAATTTTTCCAGAAATGGAAATGAGTCTGCAAAATTTATATGGGATTTTAAGGTGCTGGCATAATCAAAATGATATTAACATGAACAAAGCTGGGAGAACCATAATTCCTGAGTTTATAACTTCACACACACACACTATTGTAATCAAAACAGTGTGGCACTGGAATAAAGTTAGTTATGTAGGCAAAGGGTATAGAACTGAGAGTCCAGAAATAAACCCCCACGCAAGACAACTGATTTTGAAAATGGTGCCTATAAAACTCGATGGGAAGAGAACAGTGTCTTCAGCAAATGATTCTGAAACTGCTGGATACCCAAATACAAAAGAAGGATCTTGGACCCTCACATCACATCACATACAAAAATTCACTGTAATGGTACATGGATCAAAATATATTGATGTCTTTGTAAAGAAAGGAGTCAGTCAGAATGGTGATGGTAGGAAGGTAGGGAGGACAGAGGACACCTCCGATAATGTGAAAAATTTTCTTAACCTAGCAGGGAAACTGACAAGAGCAAGTTTTATATTGAAAGAGACGTAAGTAAATTCATTGGTCTTCAGGAGAAAGCAGACTTTAGTATCCGATGTAAGGGCAACCCAGAAGGTCAAGTGTCTGGAGTTGTCTGTGACCAGTCTCCAGAGTGATAAACAGCTCCCCTGACAGGTCCCTAAATAGAACTTTTTATTTGTTCAGTGAGAAAACAATGTTTTACATATGTGCATCCCTAGCACAAGAAAAATAGTGGAACCCTATTTCCCTTCCGGGTTATATTTACAGGAGCTGCTTCTCCTTTCTTCCCAATAAACTTCTTTGTTCATCTGCCTCATAATTCTCTGCAAATGGAGCAGATTCCTGGAGTTCACCTCAGCTGTTGGAGCAGGTTCCTGGGGTTCATCTCAGCTGTTGGAGCAGTTCCTGGGGTTCATCTCAGCTGTTGGAGCAGGTTCCTGGGGTTCATCTCAGCTGTTGGAGCAGGTTCCTGGGGTTCATCTCAGCTGTTGGAGCAGGTTCCTGGAGTTCATCTCAGCTATTGGAGCAGGTTCCTGGGGTTCTTCTCAGCTGTTGGAGCAGGTTCCTGGGGTTCTTCTCAGCTGTTGGAGTAAGCCTTCACACCCTCAGATTTAATAATGGTTTCTTAAATGTGACACAGAAGCTCCAAGCAGCAGAAGAAAAAAGTAGACAAATCAGACTTCATTGAAATTAAAAAATACATTATATATCAAAAATATTGAGTATCATCTTCTGTATATAAAGAGAATTGAAAATGAACCTTGATGTGAATGCAAGGGGAGAGGGAGTGGGAAAGGGGAGGGTTGCGGGTGGGAGGGAAGTTATGGGGGGGGAGCCATTGTAATCTATAAGCTGTATTTTGGAAATTTATGTTCTTTAAATAAAAGCGTTATAAAAAAATATTGAGTATCTGAAAATAAGCCAACAAATTAGGAGAAAAGATCTTCAAATCATGTATCAGATAAAATCCTGTGTTCTATAATATATACAAGACTTACATAGCTCAACCATAAAAGCCAAATAAATGAATAAGAAAATGTGCATATGTGGGCATTTATTATAGACATTAAGATATCACTTGGGGTGCCCATGTTCCATATCGGAGCAACGGGGCTCAAGTTCCAAATCTACTCACGATTCCAGCTTCCTGCTAATGACACCTGGGGGTCAGCAGGTCATAACCCAAGAGGTTGAGTCCATGTCATTCAAGTGGGGTACCCGAATTAAGTCCCCTCCTTCAGACTTCAGAACCTGACTCCACTCTGAATGTCGTGGACTGTTTTAGGGTTCAAAGAAGGTGAGGAGGCCAGTTAAAGAGGAAAGAATAATTTTAATGGAGACAGAATGGGAGGTAAAGAGCATGGAGATTGAGTCTGCCCAGACAGAGGGCAGGGGTTTGAAGCCAGGCCTCATTCCATGTGGGCAGAGGGCAAAGTCCATTAAGCTGCTTGTTGGGGTGGATTCAGAGAGCGACGTGGACACTGATAAGGTGGTGGAGATCAAGAGAAAGACTCCTTTGTAAAATTTAAAATGCAGCATCTTTGCCATTCAAAATGCCCCAGAAGAGAGGCTTCCCAGAGCAGTAAACACTCCACTAGCCTTTAGATTATCTGCAGCCAGTTTCATCTGGTTTGGGGTTGTTGGGCCCCAAGGCCTAGCAGGTTCTCACATGGATATTTGGGGAGTGTACCAGTAGAAGGTTGTTCTCTTTATGTCTCCCTGTTCCTCACTCCATGTTTCTATCTCTATGTACATTAAAAATAAATAAATAGGGGCCAGCACTGTGGCGTAGCCAGTAAGGCCACCACCTGTGATATCGGCATCCAATATGGACACAGCATCCAATATGGGCTGCTCCACTTTTGACTCAGATCTTTGCTGGTGAGACAGAGAACAGCAGAGGCTGGCCCAAGTCCTTGGGCCCCTGCACCCACGTGCGAGACCCAGAAGAAGCTCCTGACTCCTGACTTTGGAAGGTCCAGCCCTGGGCCATTGGGGAGTGAACAAGCAGATGGAAAACCTCTCTTTCTCCCTCCATCCCTCTCTCTCTCTCTCTCTGTAACTCTGACTTCAAATAAATAAATAAATATTTTGAAAATGAAGATGTGTAAAAGTTAGACATTTCTCCAAAGGCATACAGATGTTCAAATCCAATTAGCACATGAAAAGATGTTCAACATTTTTTAGTTATTAGGGAAGAGAAAGCCAAAGCCATAAAGGAATACAATGTGACTGCACTGGATGGATATTATTTTTTAAATGATGATAGTGTGATGGCAAGGATGTGGAGCAATAGGAACCTTTGTATGGTGTTGAGCATCTAAAATGATTCAAGGGCTGACATTATGGGACAGTGGGTAAAATTGCCACCTATAGCACTAGACATCTCTTATGGGTGCTAGTGCTGGTCCTGGTTACTCCACTTCTCATCTAGCTCTCAGCTAATGTGCCTGAATAATGAGTAGACCACAAAACACATAACTGTCTAATGTTATGTTGACTAAAATTTCATGCTAATGTTTGAGTAGTATCCCTTAGCTAAAAGGCTTTGAGCTAAAAGTGGTTTGGGTTTTGGACTTTCAAAATCTTGTAATATTTTCATATATATGTTAAGACATCTTAAGATTGAATTCCAAATCTGAACACAAAATCCATTTATATTTATTTCACAGGTCGGAATATCTTATACATATAGCTTGTATATTTTTAGTGAGCTTGCTTTTTCATTGGGTACCATCACAACAGTCAAGTATGAAATTATCCACTTACAGGACAATGTTGGTGCTAAAAAATAGTAGCTTTTGGAGTATTTCAGATTTCAGATGTTCAGCATGTTTTAATATACATTAATGTATGATTTATAAGAAACCAAGGTAGACATTAACAATAAGTTCATATTTGGAAACAGCTATTTCTAAAGTATGACATTATTCTTATTTTTTAATATCTTGTAGGCAACAACCCCCAAATTTGTGTTAAATGCATAAGATTTAAATAAAAACATTTTGTTTTTACTTTTTGAGTCAGAAATATGTATTACATACAATTATATCAAATCCTCCTTTGTGGAATTAAATATATATTTATTAAGTATTTATTTTAATCTCAGTGTCTGGAGGTTGAACATTTTTATTTTATCATATTGCATTTAATACATTCTCTGTCATGGTAAACTATAAATATTCAAAACCATCACATAAGACCATTTTTCACTGATTTTAAAAACAATGGAAGCTTTACCTTGGCAACCAAATGATAGTATGTACTAAGAAATTCTTCAAGACAAACTCTGAGTTTAGATAATTCATTTCAATGTATATAGTTCTAATTTTTATGTTACTTATTGTCTCATAAATCATTTACTAAACTTTAAATTAAGCAAATATTGACTAATAGTCATCTGAAGATTATGCTGGAAACATGCAATGCTTTACATTTTGAGAAATAATCAAAATTGCTACAATAATTCTAGAACGCTTGAAAAGTTTGTACAATATTCTTGAAGATGAGTAAGTAACTCTTATAGACTTTATATTCTGTGACTTGATAATTTGGTATTGATTAACTTCCTGACGGTCTCCTTCACATCTTTGTTCCTTAGGCTGTAAATCAGTGGATTAAGCATGGGAATAACCACAGTGTAAAATACAGAGGCAACTTTGATCATGAGCCACGAACTCCTGGAATTAGGAACACAGTAGAGAAAAAGGATGGTCCCATGGAAAATAATAATGGCAGTCAAGTGAGATGCACAAGTGGAGAAGGCTTTGTAGCGCCCTCCAGTGGAAGGCATCTTGAGGATTGTGATAAAAATGAAAACATAAGAAGTAAGAATGATGACAAGGCTGCTTATTTCATTGAATGTAGCAGAGACTAAAATTATCTTCTGGTTAATGTAAGCATCAGAACAGGATACAGCGACAATGGCTGCATGCTCACAGACAAAGTTATTGATGATGTTATTTCCTCGGAAGGATAATTGCAGTAGAAAGTAAGTAAGTGTCAGGGACCAGAATATCCCCCAGGAGAACGATGCAACTACTAACAAGCAACAGAGCTTCTGAGACATCACAACCGTGTACAGCAGAGGATTGCAAACTGCAACAAAGCGGTCATAGGCCATCGCTGCCAACATGAATGTTTCTGTCACCACAAATATGCATGCAAAGAAGAACTGCAGGATGCATCCTGTGAAGGAGATGGTTCTGTCTTCCACAACCAAGTTTTCTAACAGTTTGGGTGTAACTACTGTAGAGTAACAGAAATCCACCAAGGACAAGTGGCTAAGGAAAAAGAACATGGGAGTGTGGAGTTTGGGGTTGATCCTGATGATCAAAATCATGCCCAGGTTCCCCAGGACAGTGACTGTGTAGATGGTCAGGAACACGAGGAACAGGGGCACCTGTAGGTCTGGGTATTCTGAGAAGCCCAATAGGATGAAGGTAGCTCCACCAGTCTGATTTTCTTGGATTCTAAGAACAAAATAAGGAAATCAATTCAAAGAATTGAAAATAAAAATTTGGATAAAACAGATTAACATTAGAAAAATTTGAAAGGTTTAGCAATTATCTATATTGTGCAACATAATTAAATTCACCTGTTATATTGTTCCAAAAATTAGAATTTACTAATATTATCATTATAGAGTGAATAAATTTGTACAAATAGAACAATAAATCCAGTTGTCAGTGGTACTTTCAAACAATGGTACTTAGTATTCCCAGAACAGCTAGCTTTATGAGAAGAGTAGGCATCATTTTTATACCTGAATCTAAGTAATAATCTGAAAATGAATGTATTGGAAAATATTTGCATTTATGAAAGTTTCAACAATTTCTTTCATGCCTCACCTATTAAACTATATAATCTTTGAAGTCAAAAAAGAAAGTTAATGATTCAGTAACATGGTCAAGCCCATAGTTTTTACTATGGCTCATAGTTTTTACAATTGTTTCTCCAGCAATGTCTGAGTCACCTAATCACACATTTCTCACCAAATATTTTAGATTTTCTCTATATATAAAGAAGCCATGTTTGTCTAATCAATGAAATATGTCACTTCTTTATGTATTATAAATAATATATTTAGAGGAATTTGGAATGGGAATGAGTTTATAATATATCCAAACTCTTTGTAGTATGCTAGAGATCTTTCTACCATATCCCCTTCAGATGGTCAATTTTATCTACCTGCAAGATTCCAAAGATGAGATATTCCTTCATGAGGAATTACAATGCTTTTAGTTTGTTAGAATTTTTGCATCAAATTTATTTTAATAGAAACACAAACAATCCTTACAATGAATTCGTCTTTGTTTTTCATCTCTACCAATAATTTTACCTCATAGCCATGTTCGTACTACTAATCATTATCAACTAAAAACACTAAAAATGTCAGTCTCAAGAAATATCTAACATGACACATATTTCATTTTTTATCATTACAATTTTTCATTATTTGCTTACAGTGAAATAAAATTCATGAGAGAGAGCTTGGAACACTGGGATGGGTTAGGCATATTATACTCTTAGTAAATGAATGTATGAGAGTATGAGTCAACATACTCTAGCTCTGTGATATAGTTGTGCTGAGGCAAAAACGTTCAATAATACTAAAGAAGTTAGGCTTGCCCAAATCAGATGCATGCAATATAAACTCAAAATGCACTGAGATGGTTCGGTGCTGTGGCGTGGTGGGCTAAGCCTCCACTTGCAGTGCCAGAATCCCATGAGGGCTCCATTTCGTGTTCCAAATGCTCCTCTTCCAATCCAACTTCTGATTATGGCCTGGGATCATTAGAAAATATCCCAAGTGCTTAGGCCCCTGCACACAAGTGGGAGACCCAGAAGAAGCCCTTGGCTCCTGGCTTCGGATGCACCAGCACTGGCCTTTGTAGCCATTTGGGGAGTGAACCAGAGGTAGAAGACCTTTCTCTCTGCCTGTAACTCTGCCTCTCAAATAAATATTTTTTTTTTTTTATCAAAAACTGCATGGAGAAATATCTTGAGCCCTAGAAAGCATTTAGATAAAATGAAGTCTCATGGGATCTTTGCATTATATGGTAGTATTACAGATCAGATGGCTAAGAAGATTTGATGCATTGGATCATATTTCTAAAGGTCCTGCGTCCCTCAAGAATCCCTCAACTGTCCTTGTATATCATTTAGTTTAGTTATGCTCAAAACAATTCTTGACATAAATGTAGATTAACAATAGACATAAAGAGAATACCACTCCAAATAATATTTTGTGAAATTCCTGTACCTTAATGTGAGATTATTAACTAGATATTCATTTTATGAAGGTTAATATACTTCATTTGTATATCAAAAATATCACAAAATATTCATTTTATGAAGCATAATAATCTTTATTTGTTTCCTGTATGTGTATTCATATGGACACATAGATCAATAGATACAGAGATTTTAACATATCCTTGCATGATTTATTCATTTTTTTCTTTCAATTTCTTTGATTTGCTTCCTGCAATTGGATCTTATACTACATTTGTAATTATCTCCTGTATGTATTTTTTATTTAACACAAAACTCAAAATTTCCATAAGTAATAAATAAATAAATACATACATTCTTTCAAAATGTATATTTTACCCTTATGGCTGTTTGAATAAACTCTCAGGAACCTCTGGTAAAAGAGAAATTATTGTTTTGGAAATAAACACATTTCCTGATTCATAGTCAGCTCATTCTTATCATCACAACTTTTCCACAGAGGTAGCTTTGCAACCTATCTCCTACATGCTGTATTTATAACAATGGACATGGGGCTAAAATATTAGTCTCCTATCTTGCCCAGGAAGAGTCATTTCTTCTTAGTTGAATCCTGAAAGCTTAAGGTACGGTGCACATCCCATCCTTCCTTGCAGTTGGACCCATCCTAATTGTCTTATGTGTATTTGCTATGCACTCATCACTGTAATAGACGTTTTCAAAACAATTAAACATAGACCTTACTCAAAATTTTTTATCTGAGAATTAATCTAAGGAACAAAGTATTATATTGTGCATGATATTATATTGTTATTATCATTTATTAAAAATAAATTTGTATGCTATTAAGAAACCAGAATCACATTGTAATTTTTTAAAACAATGAAATATTTCCTGTTGGTCAATTAATAATCATAAATGTTATGAAAAATAAGAAATATAATACCTCCAGTTAGTGGACCTCGGTGGTTTTCACAGCAATTAGATTTATATGTGGGCTTGCCTCCTGCAAAGATTATTGGAGCAGAATGTCTTTCTTCTAAAGTGAAATACAGTAAGAATTGAATCCACTCACCTAATTGCCAAGGAATTTGACTTATTCATTTACTAAAGTTTCTTTGTAAAATTAAAGAGAGTCTAGGAACAGACCACTGCCGAGAAATAAGTGTTATAAAAAGAACAGCAAACCTGAAGAAAGGTAGCAAGAGTCTTCAGGACTTTTAAATGAATATTTAAGGGAAACAAATTTTTATCCAAATATTTTCAAAATAAACTCAGTGAAACCTAAATCCTGGAAGCAAACTGTGTCACACATTTATTCCACTAAGGCCTTGGGGAAATTAACCCTGGAGAATTTCAATGAAGTATTGCCTGAGAGGCTACAAAGCAAGCAATTAGATTAAACAATACCCTGTGTGATGTTTTAATTGCATGTATTTTCTTTTAAAAATATAGCTCAATTTCATCATCAACTTTTTAAAAAATATTTATTTATTTATTTGAAAGTCAGAGTTACACAGAGAGAGAAGGAGAGGCAGAGAGAGGTCTTCCATCTGCTGGTTCACTTCTCAGTTGGCCACTACAGCCCGAGCTGCACTGATCCAAAGCCAGGAGCTGGGAGCTTCCTCTGGCTCTCCCACATGGGTGCAGGAGCCCAAGGACCTGGGCCATCTTTCACTGCCTTCCCAGGCCATAACAGAGAGTTGGATCAGAAATGGAGCAACCGGGACACGAACCAGTGTTCATACGGGATGTCGGCACTGCAGGCAGTGGCTTTACTCACTACTCCACCGAATCGGCCCCCATCATCAATTTTAATTCCAAAATGCTCTTTACAAATGCTGAACCACAATCAATATGATTTGGCTTTTAACATACCAAAAAAAAAATCAGCTAACAATCTAAAGATTCTTAATCTTTGTTCTATATCTAGTCTCACCATTATTATGTAGGTATAAATGTGTCTATATATCTGGATACAAAATATATGCAATATGTATTACATTGGTATTGTTTATTATCCTTAAAAAGTTTAACATTGTATGTGGACTTCACTTTTACCTAATAAATAGCCAGTCAATTTATATAAATAGCTGTTCATTTTTAAAATTTTTTAAGCTTTTAAAAGTTACCAAAGAGACAGATGCAGAGGAACACTGCCCATCAGCTGGTGCACTCCCCCCAAATCTACAACAGCTAGGACTGCGTCAGGTCAAGCACAGGAGCGAGGCATTGATTTCAGATCTCAGTTAAGTAGCAGGGACCCAGCTGCGTTAGCCATCACCTACTGCCTTTCTTGGTGATCATTAGCAGGAAGTTTGGAATCATGAGTGGGGGTGGGATTCAAATCCAAGCACATTGATCTGAGATGTGGGCAGTGTCTCTAACACTGCACCAAATACCCACCTTGATGTTCAGTTTTTCTTCAAGTAAATGTGATGTCCCTTTTCTTGCATTCATTAAACTTGTATTTCAGAGATCTCAAAACCTATCTAGAATTTCATTATGGGTTAAGATGTAAAGAAATGTCTTGGCAGAATAACAAAAACTGAATTCAACAGCATATTAAAAATTATTACCATACCAAGTAGAATTTTTTTACTGGAATAAAGTGTAGTATACCATACACATGTTGATCAATGCAATATTTATCCCAAATTAACACCAATGTAATGCACCACATTCATAGTGTAAAATAATGATATATTTGGGTCTCTCAGATGACACAGAAAAAGATTTGGGGCTGGCACCATGGTGCAGCAGGTTAATCCTCCGCTTGTGGCGCCGGCATCCTATATGGGCGCTGGTTCTAGTCCCGGCTGCTCCTCTTCCAATTCAGTTCTCTGCTGTGGCCTGGGAAAGCAGTAGAGGATGACCCAAGTCCTTGGGCCCCTGCACCCGTGTGGGAGAACAGGAAGAAGCACCTGGCTCCTGGCTTCAGATCGTTGCAGCTCCAGCCATTGCGGCCACTGGGGAGTGAACCAATAGAAGGAAGACCTTTCTCTCTGTCTCTCCCTCTCACTGTCTGTAACTCTACCTCTCAAATAAATAAATAAATAAATCTTTTTTTTAAAAAAAAAAAGAAAAAGAAAAAGATTTGACAAAAGTCCACAGGTCTGCAGGATAAAAACACTTTTTAAAAAAGAATTGAATATAACATTGTCAACATAATAAAGTCTGTATATTGAAAACCCAGAGAGGGCAACATAATAAATACTAAATTACTAAAAAACTTCCCCCAAATATAGACAGGGTGCTTGCTTTCACAAGATCCATTCAAGAAGGAGTTCAGGGGTAGCTATTCAGCTTAATGGTTAAGAAGCCATGGAAGGATGAGTAGGTCCCATTTCTGAGTGGCTGGATTCTAGGTCCAACTTTGACTTGGCCAGACCCCCAGTTTTCTTTTGATGGATACTCTTGAGGTCTGAGGGAGCAGCCTAGATATTTGTGTTCTTGCTACCCCATGGGTCACGTAGACTCTGCTCCTGGCTTGGCCCAGCCCTGATATTGCACACCTTGAGGGAATGCAAGTCTCTCCATCTCTGTCTTGGTCTCTATCATGGTCTTTCTCTCTCTCTCTCTTTCTCTCTCTCTTTCTCTCTCTCTTTCTCTTCCCCATCCCAACAATTAAATACAAACAAAAATGAAATAATTGAAAGAGCTAGACCAATTACATAAAAAAATTTTCAAGTCATCTAAATTAGTCAGGAGGTAGTAAAATTAGCTCTCTTCACAAATGACATAATATAGAAAATGCCAAAAAATCCAAACACTTACACACGGGTACACACACACACACACACACACACACACAGAATTCTTAGAACTAATAGATTGAGCAAAATTTCAAGATAAAATTCAAGATGTAAAAACCAATTTCACTTCCATCTTTTCCATGAGCAATCCCAAATGGACATGAAAATAATTACTTATAATAGCATCACAAAATAATAAAATAATGAAAAATAAACTAAAAAGAAGAAAACATGGTACACTGAAAACTACAAAATATTGCTGACAAAAATAAAGAGAACATAGATGGATGGAAAGATAGCTCGTGTTCATGGAATGAAAGTTTTTATAGTTTACAATGCCAATATTCAAAGAAATTGTGAATACCATGAAATCTCTATCAAAATCCTAGTGGCATTTTGGATAGTAGAAAAAGCCTTCCTAAATTTCACACAGAATCACATGAGACCACAAATAGCTTAAATATTCTTGAACAAGAACAAAGTTAGACATTTCACATTTTCTAATTTCAAACTTATTACAATGTCACAAAAATAAAAACCATAAGATACTGATATAAAGACAAACCTAGACTAATGGAGCGGACTAAAGAGTCCTAGAATAACAGACATATATATTGCCAAATGCATTACACAAGGGTGCTGAGATTGTTCATTAGGAACAGTGAGGTGTTACTATCTTGGGAAAACTGGATATCCTCAGGCAAAGAATTGAATGAGAATCTTCAGATTAAAAAAAAAATCACTTAAAATGATTCAAGGACCTGAATATAAAAGAGATGAAATCTATTGAAGAAAACCTGGAAGAAAGTCTTCATGGTATCTTTTTAAAAATATTCATTTTACTATTTGAAATACAAAGTTACAGAGAGAGAGAGGGAGGGAGGACAGAGAGAGAGAGAGAGAGTTCTTCCATCTGCAGGTTCATTCTCCGCCCCCGAATAGTCACAAGGGCCAGGGATGGGCCAATCCGAAGCCAGGAGCCAGCAGATTCTTCCGGGTCTCCTACATGGGTGATTGCTTGTACTTGGGCCATCCTCCCCTGCTTTCCCAGGCCTCCAGGAGAGAGCTGGATCACAAGCGGAGTGGCTGAATCTCCAAGTGGCACCAATATGTGATACCAATGCTGCAGGCAGCAGCTTTACCTGCTACGCCACAGCGTCGGCCCTGTGGTATTGAATTTCTTAATGATTTCTTGAGTATGACATCAGGAAGAGAGGAAAAAAGGGAAAGAAAATAAACAGAATGAACTTCATTGAAGTTAGAAACTTTAGTGTAAATGAAAGAACGCTATCAATAGAGTTGATTGGTAAACCAAACTATGGAATAAAATATTTTCAAATCGGATTTCAAAAAAGATTTATAAACATGATATTAATAAATATGATAATTAACTCCTACAAAAAAAGAAAATATTTTAAAAATGAACAAAACATCCAAATAGGCATGTCTTCAAAGCAGACATACTCGTTGTCAATAAACACATGGAAAGACCAATGTTACTAAATATTAGAGAAATGCAAGTCAAAACCACAGTGAAGTTGCTCGTTTATTCAATATGCATAAATTTTAGAATCCCACTGTACAACCTTATGCTTGCTGATAATATTTCTTACATATTTATTAGGAAGGTAAATCACAAATATCTGTTGTTACAATGAGTGTGAAGTGACATCATTTTTTTGTTTGTTGATTTTTATAACAAAATCCAAAACATACCAAAAAAGGAAGAAAACTAGAAAGTAGAAAATAAAAGTAGTGGAAAGAATGTGAATGAATTAGGCCCCTTATGTATTACTGATGGTAATGGAAAATGGAGAAGCTGCCTTTGAAAAACATTTGACAATTCCCCAAATAAGTAAACATAGAAACACAAGGTGACCTAGAAATTCCACCTGTATTTATACCAGAGGACTGAAAGCAGACACTCAACTAAGATCATGCTCTCAGCAGAATAAAATAAATAATAAATAATAAATATTTTAAGTATTAAATAAAATAAATATTATTAATTATAAATAAATATTTAATAATAAAGAGATAATAATAAAAAGATGGCAAAAGCCCAAGTCCATAGACTGATGCTCATTCTGTTTTTTTTTTTACTATTTTTTTTTACAGGCAGAGTGGACAGTGAGAGAAAGAGAGACAGGTCTTCCTTTGCCATTGGTTCACCCTGCAATGGCCGCAGCGGTCCGCGTGCTGCACTGGCGCACCACGCTGATCCGAAGGCAGGAGCCAGGTGTTTATCCTGGTCTCCCATGGGGTGCAGGGCCTAACGACTTGGGGCATCCTCCACTGCACTCCCTGGCCACAGCAGAGAGCTGGCCTGGAAGAGGGGCAACCGGGACAGAATCTGGCACCCCGACTGGGACTAGAACCGGGTATGCTGGCGCCAAAGGCAGAGGATTAGCCTATTGAGCCACGGTGCCGCCCACTGATGCTCATTCTTTAGCACGGATGAGTAAGTAAAATATCAGGTTAGGTGAAATAAGCCAGACACAAAAGGCAAATATTGTTCGACTCTGCCTATGTGAAGTACCTATACTAGTGAACTTTATAGAGACAAAAAGTAGGAAACTGCTCACCAGTGACTCAAGGAAGGAGGAATGGGGGGTTATGGCTTAATGGGTACAGGCTTCCAGTTTTTTATGTTGAAGAACTTCTGAAGAAGGTGGTGATGGCTGTACAACATGACAGACTTAATGTTACTAAATTGCACTCAATATTGTTTAAATGGTAAACTTCATGCTCCATGCATTTTGCCCAAATAATAAAGTGTAAATAACACTAACAACACAGTAATGAGAGATAATCCAAATTAAAATGCACAGACACATTGCACCACCAAGAATATACGTGGATGAAAATAACTACTGAGAAAATTCCAGCATTTTTCATGATAAGGGAAATTCAAACTAAAACCATAATGCCCTGATTTAACTCATATCCCCAAAATTTTATTTAAAAAACTGATAATATCAATTTCTAACATATGTGTATGGAAACAACTGTAACCCATTCATAGCTGATAGGAGGGAAAATTAGTTACACCAGCTTGTATAACTATCAGTCATTGAGGTGAACTGTTATAATTTGTATATAGATAGATAGATAGATAGATAGATAGATAGATAGAGTCTTGTTTAAAAAATCTATAATGCGGCCTGCCCTGGACATAGTGAATAAAACTACTGCCTACAGTGCTGGCGTTCCATAGGAGCTCAGGTTCAAGTCCTGGCTGCTCCACCCACTTCTGATCCAGTTCTCTGCTGTGGCCTGGGAAAGCAGCAGAAGATGGCCGAAGTCTTTTGGCCCTTGTTACTTGCATGGGACACCTGGAAGAAGCTCCTGGCTCCTACACCTACATTCTCTCTCTCTCTCTCTCTCTCTCTCTCGTTCTGCCTTTGCCTTTCAAATAAATAAATATTTTAAACAGTAAAACATATATATATATATATATATATATATAATGAGTTTAGTCTTCCTATATTTCATTAAAAATTTGCAGCATTCAAGTGAATGTGTGTTGGTTATTGGGGTCTCCCTTTTACCACTGTCAGCAGAGGAAGGTTCTCTGGAGTAGTGAGGTCTGCATCTCAGAGCAGGGACGTCTTCTTCATGCTTGGTGTTTGCAATAGAAATCTTACTGCAAGCATTAATTTAGATACAGACAGATAATGGAATCATAGATGATAGATGATAATAGATGTAGATTGATGATAAATCTGTTGATAGATGAGATAGAGGATGATGATGATGAAAATTTAAGACTAAGAAATACATAAATAGATAGGTTCATGCAAAAATCACCTAATTGTATTTTATAGAGATATGATAAATTACACATTATTTGAATATTGTCCTTTCCTTTACATTTGCAATACTATATATTTACAACTCAATTACAAATTTTTAAAAATTTTGGTTTCAAATGTATTAAATGAAGTTTTCAAGTGTATTGAATAAAGTTTTCAGAACCACTGCCACTGGGCAAGCCAAACCTCTGGTACATCAATTATTTTGGAGGAAACATACCTAGTTATGTCAGCAATGAATAAATAAAACCCAGATCTCTAGGTTGGCCCTGTGGCATAGCAAGTGAAGCCGCTCCTGCAGTGCCAGCATCCTGTATGGGCGCCCGCTTGAGTCCTGGCTGTTTTTCTTCTGATACAGCTCCCTGCTAATGTGCCTGGGAAAGCAGAAAGAGATGACCTAAGTCCATGGGCTCCTATTCCCACTTGGGAGACCCAGAAGAAGCTCCAGGCTCCTGGCTTCGCATCAGCTCAGCTCTAGTTGTTGAGGCCTTTTGAAGAGTGGAGACCCCCACCCCCTCTTTCTCTGCCCCTGCCTCTCTCTTACTCTACCTTTCAAATAAATAAATCTTAAGATAAAAAAACAAAACCCCAGGTCTCTTAAATCCCAGTCCAGTATTCTTTGTTTCATGAGACAATGGTTGAGTTGTTGAGGTTTATCCTAGCTTAACATAATGAGTATCAAATATTGGTTTTATTTTCTACCAACATTGACAAGTTGAATCCCATTTATTTGTTATCTCATTACCAACAAAAAGGCATAATCAGCAGATTTGGTTTTCTTTAGTCCAGTAGTGCAAAATCCATCTTTTTTGTAGCAGAGATCTTTTTCTAAGTGGTAAACACAAAATATCCACTAGATGGCAGAGTAACACCACAATTTTAATCAAGAACCTGCATTTCAGGGTAGTAATTGCTTTAAACAAATTAAAGGAGAAATAAACAGAAAACAAGATGTTTATAGCTTGAATATACTTTGAAGAGAATTCATTTCATGTCCTTTTATTTTATGGATGAGAGGTTAAATGTCCAAACATAGTAGACAAATATATCAAAGATACACGCCTATTAAATTTTTTTCTGTTTCTCCTACTAGTTTTAACAAAGAGCAATGTGTTGGCTCCTGGTCACTCATATTATTGCCAACTTTTAAAAGAAAATGAGGAGAAGCTTGTTGAAAACAGTTGCCAATGCAATCGATTTAATCCAGTTATATGTTCAGGGGTCTCCAAGCTAGCCGAAGGTGTCACTGCATTCTTTCAGAAAATACATTTTGAATGATCACAATGCGCTGGGCATTGCAATCATTGTGGGGGATAGTCAATTAACGTCTGTTCTCTTATAAATTTTACCTGTTCATGGCACAGAAACAGTGACATACAGGCAAATTCAATCTAATATATTCCAAGAAGTGTAAGAAGTGATTAGAATCATCAGGTAAGGAAAAAAATCACAGAATTGGTGATAAAATGTATTGATAGTGCATTTTATTTGTAACAAATAATTAGCTGTACATAAATTAACTAATTAATAAAATAATAGATATTATTGTGAAGATAAAAATCCTTATGAAAATATTTACTTTTCAAACCAAGTAGCAAACAAAGTGAAGATAAGCTATTTATTCCTGCGATACAGAATGTACATTTTATGTAGGTATGCATGCATGTGCTTCATGTGGGGTATCATCTTTCACAAAATATTTCTGAACTGGAACAGCATATATTGATTATATTAATAGCTTTAATGACAAAGTTAAATCCAACAGTGTGCCAAAAACATGAAGAACTGATAAACACAGTGTATATACACTGAAAATAGACTGGTCATTTAGTGATTTTTAAATTTATTGCACTGCTTTCACAGAAATATTGTCAATGATTTGGGTCCTTTGAAATATGCTATGATTTGTCACATGATTCACCAAATGATCACATCTCATATGTTTTGTTTGTCCTGCAAAGGATGTATGTGCTGTGGATTCACATTATATATATATATATATATATATATATATGGTATTAATTCTGTCACTTTGTACTTTCATATCCTTATATTGTGTTAATTGTCTTATTTGTCAGTGGAAAAGTTTGTTAAACTCTCCCATGGCAATGAAAAATTTGTCTATTTCTTCTTTTACTTAAGGATGTTTTTCTTGTATGCATTTTAAAGGTCTTTTATCAGGGACATAGAAGTTTAAATTATAATATCTTTCTTGTAGGTAAAATATCACTTTGAAATAATCATTTTTATCTTTAATAATTACTACCCTGATTGCCTCCTAAGTGTAAGGAAATTTTTGCTGAGTTTATTTGGGGTTTGCTTTGTATATATTTTTACAATTTCTAGAATAGTTAAATACATGCATTTCGTATAAACCAGATGCTTTTAGGTTTTTACCTCACAAGAATATTCAGTATATTCACCAAAAAATATGACCAAAATTTTTCATAATGGCATTGTCTGCAAAAAAAACTTAAAGTAACACATCAAAGTCAGTTTTATAAGTTCATTCAATAATACTAAACAACAATGAGAAGAAATGTATTCCATAAACAACATTGTGAATACATGGCATAAGCATTATATTCACCAAAAACATCATACAAAGAAAGTGCACTTATAGTTTATTTACATAAAATTAAAAATAGGCAAATGTGTTGTTACTTTCTTGGATAGTAATTTTATTTGCATAAGAGGATGCTCCTAAGTGAGGCAGGCATCAGGTGAGCTTCTGTAAACTGTTTGTGTCTGCCTCTTCACTCGTATGCAGATTACACAAGTGCTCATGGTATGAGAGCTGTGTAAGTGTAACTGTCCTGTGTCATGCTTAAATTCTTAAAAATTAGCTAGAGATGTTAGACAAAGGAATAGTCTTTTTTTTATTTGACAGATAGAGTTAGACAATGAGGGAGAATGACAGAGAGAAAGGTCTTCCTTCTGTTGGTTCAGCCCCCCCCCCCCCCAAATGGCCACTATGGCCAGAGCTACGCGGATCCAAAGCCAGGAGCCAGGTGCTTCTCCTGGTCTCCCACAAGGGCACAGGTGCCCAAGCACTTGGGCCATCCTCCACTGCCCTCCCGGGCCACAGCAGAGAGCTGGACTGGAAGAGGAGCAACTGGGACTAGAACCCAGTGCCCATATGGGATGCCGGCCCTGCAGGCAGAGAATTAACCAAGTGAGCCAAGGCGCCGGCCCCAAAGGCGTCTTAAAAAATGACATCATCCTGACATGTTACAAAAGAGAATGAAAATCATAAAGATCTAAGTGTATTAAAATAATTTCTGTTCCAAAGAGCTAGAGTTCACAATGAAGTAATAGTATTTTTTAATATGTATGAGCACACAGAAGCAGCAACAATTTCTGTAAAACTCACAATGTAGGAGATCAGAGAGTACACAAAGAAACATTTTAAATTAAAGGCAAAAGAAAAACATTTAGACACAATTGCTCTTATATCTTGGACATATGGGTCTCATTTGTCTCTACAGTTTCTATTGCCTTTAATGGAGTATTTTACAAATCAATTATGTTCCAATGTTTAGTGAAATAAATCAAAGAAGCTCAATAAATCTTTCAGTAAGATAAATTCAGACTTTTATCAATACACAATCTAGTAAAACTGATGAAAAAAATCGGATCATCTTCAAGCAGCTAGAGATAAATGAAATTCACATAAAAAATATTCTCTATGAGAATGAAAGTCAGTATCTCATGAGAAATTCTGAGGCCAGATAGCTGTGAAAAGTCACATGTAAAGTGCCAAAAGTGAAAAAACCATTTGTTCCTACCCCGACTTCCTTCTACAAAATGCTAAGAAATTAATTTAGATAAAATGAAAAGATACTGTACAATAAGATGAAGTTGTACACAAGAGATCAATAAAGATAAATTCATCAAATACAAAAGACAATGTAATTGTATCTTGGCTTATAAATATATGTTTATATATTATTCAAAAGAGAAACACATAAAATAATCATAAAGTAAGTTTTTGGGTACTGGCCCTAAAGATGTTACTTTGTGACAATTACATAAAAAGGAAAAAAGAATGGTATTTAAACAGAATTTCTAGTACAGTTATTATTGATTCAAAGTGATGAATACATATTTAGGATTTTATATGTTATTCCTTTGATGACCACAAAGAAAACAGCAAACAAAGAATCCACACAACAGGAAATCAAAAGGAATTCAAAATGGTGCATCATGAAAAATCAATTCAGCACACTAAGGAGATCAACAAAAAATGGCAAAAGTAATGTAAATGTGTGAAATTAGCCAAGAACAGCAGAGAATGACAGAATGAAATTCAAAGAAATGATATAACTTTATATGGTCTACTAAACTAATTAACAAATTCTGCAAACATACAAAGCATAAGATCAAAACACAAAAACTCAGTTGTTTCTGGAACCCAGATGGGAACAATCCAAAAAGAAAATTTTGAAAAGCAGTTAAATTAATAACACTTAAAAATAAAATTCCTAGGAATAAATTTGACCTAACAGTTTAAAAAATTCAGCACTAAAAACTGGAAATTTAGCTGAAAGAAAATTTTACGACTCATCTAATTTGATAACCAGTGTTCAAGAATCTAAAGAAATAATAGTTAATATGACGATATTACCTATCATAATATACATATTCAGTGCAATCCCACTACAAATTCAAACATAAATTTTTACGGAAGTATTCAAACTAATCCTAATTTCATGTTTAATTCCAAGAGAACTCTCACAGTCAAAACAATCTTGAAAGCAACCTTGAGAAGAAACAAAATTACATGATATTTGTACATCAACATTCATTTTCAGAGGGTGGAATCAACCACCTTTAAATGGACTTTAAAAAGCGGCACTGGGGCAAAGGATGCAAAGGGTACAATCAGCTTTCAGGCCAGCATTAGCATCCTGCTAATGTGCCTGGGAAGGCAGTGAGTAAGTATTTGGACCTCAGCCACCCTTGTGGGATACCAGATGGCTGCTGATTTCAGCTTGGCCTAGCCTCCTTATCTGTTGTAGCCATTTTGAGGACTAAACCAGCAGATGATGATTCTCTCTCTCTCTCTCTCTCTCTCTCTCTCTCTTCCTTCTGTTTCTAGCCTTTCAAACAAATAAATCCTTTTAAAAATGAGTGACATTGATATACAATGGAATATAATTCCACTATGAAAAGAGATGCTACAAGATGGATCAAACCTTAAAATATCCTGGTAAATATAATAATCCTTATACAAAGGAACAAATATTATATGATTCCACTTACAAAAATATCTGTAATAAGCAAATTTGAAGAGGCAGAATGTCGACTAGAGGGTACAAGCAACAGAGCGTGAAGGAATGGGGAGTTCTTATTTGATAGTCACTGTTTCATTAAAGTGATAAAAATTTTAGAAAAATATAGTGTTCGTAACACAACGTTTGTGTGGCATTAGTTAGACAATAGAATAGAGAACGTATTTGGGATATGTAGTTTACGGAGTTTAAAGAAAAATTTGCCAGAAAATACATAGTTGCTGAAAATCAGTCATAAGGAAAAAAAAGTAGTAATCTTAAAAAAGACTTGAGAATTTCTTCTATCTCAAGGATGAGACATGTAACGGATTTCTTGGCTGGAAAGTCAACAGAAAAATTATCAGTCAATCACGTCAAGAAATGGTCGATAAGCTGTTATTTTTCTTTAATTTTCTAATAGGTAACAGGAGAGGCATGCCTGAGAATTAGCTTTCTTCAACTACAGATTGAAACAGCACTAATTTTTCCCACCTACTGCAATTCAGAATTCTCTATTCTTTTCTTTTCTTAGTTGCAAGCTATTATGGATTTTTTTCTTTTCATAATTTCCTATAGCACAGGAAAACTGATCTGGACTTAGTTTCCAGATATGTACAGAGAAAAAGATGATTTATTTTTTGAACTTTGAACACCAGTAAGAAAAAAAAAAGTTCAGTTTCATTTTAGTCAAATTATTCCAGTGGGAATTTTCAAATTCACAGAGATACTGCTATAAATTTCTGTGACTTAAATATCTCCAGTAAAGCTGTCTGGAATTCAAGCAAGATTCACAAATTTCCTTCATTTGCACTCTTCCTGGAGACTGTGATAAGGACAGTTCCCAAAATCAATGCTAAAGTTGTGAGTTTCTCTTTTTATTAAACATTAACATAAAACCAGGAAAAGACTATTGAATTTGCTTTAGAAATACACTGGACACATTTCTCTTAGAAAGGTAAGTTCTACTTTCAGGTTTTTTTTTTTTAATATTTGGAGAATTAGATTTTCTAATATGGTTACTACATTGATAGGATGATTCTGAGTGTATCGTAGTTGTGGACCGATGTATATACCTTAAATTTAAACATAGCACCGGGAGAGTTGGACATTCTGCATTCCATTTAACCTATTCACAATTAATCACAGTCTTTAGTCTAATAAGAATTATAATTTTATAATTTATTATCAAAATAGCAATTAACTAATCATTTGTGAATTGACTACTCTTTATTGGAAAACTTAAACCTCAATTTGTAAAAAAAAGAAACTGTTAGAAATATTGCTCCATGTGTTTGGCAATATAGATAGTCTCTTACTGATACATATTATTTATCATACATGTATATGAATATCTATGTTTATATATAATTCAATATTTGTTGATTGCCTGAGTCAAGTTACAGCACACCTTAGTTTTGTTTATGGCTTTGAGAACGTTGAGGAGAAATAAAACTGCAAGTTGTGATTTGAATATCAACCTGAAAAGAAAATTGAGGAAAGTACAGAATATGTCAAAGGATTGTTTCTTCTTGTTAATTGTTTAAAGGTGCCATCTTTGCAGTTTGTACTTATTTTTCTTTCAAACAATACTTGCTTAACACAATTCAGGCAAATACAAAACATATTTTTAAATAGGAAATTAGTGAAGATGACCTGGATATTCCTCTATGGTGGGTGACAGTGTGAAGCATAAAACACTACCTGATTTAGTTCTGCACACTTTGGGAACCACTGACGGCAGGCCACTTGGGTGTTAGGGAAAGCACCTGAGTTTTCAGATGAAGCATTACATTCAAGAGTGTGGTCTCCATAATCAAAACACAGACGTGGAGGAGGCTGAAGGGTGGGATTCAGGTGGTTAGTCATTTTGCTAAAAAAAAAAAAAAAATCGTAGAAATCAAAAGAACCATTCCAAAAAGCCAGTCTGTATCTTGTGCCCCAGGAGTAACTTTGATTATAAACATTCTGTATCTTTGTACTCTTATCTCTTCAATACTCAAAAATTATTCCAATGGTGGTTCTGTACTCTAAAACAAACTTCTATTTTATTTTTTTGAACACTGAAACTAAATTTGTTCATGAATTTGGCAATTAAGTGTCAATTAGTTAAAGTAACCAAATCCAATGTGGAGCAATCATGAAGAAAGGATTGTAATTAGGTTTCTATAGCTGAAAGACACCATATGATTGATTTTTCTCAGAGAAACCTTTTATTTAGGGAATACAAACTTCATGCATTTCATAAGCATGACTTTAGGAATATAGTGATTCTTCCAATGGTGCTTACCCTCCCAACCCACATTCCCACCCCTCTTCTTCCTCCCTCTCCTATTCCCAGTCTTAGTTTACTAAGATCTATTTTCAACTAACTTTATACATAGAAGATTAAGTCTATAGGAAATAAAGAGTTCATCAACCTGTATGACATAAGAAGAAAAATTAAAAGATAAAAAAATATGTTTCTCAACAGTCGAGACAAGGGCTGCTCAAAGTCATTGCATCTCGAAGTTGATTTCACTTTTTTTATTTTTGAGAAACAACTTAAAAGAAGCACCCAAAAGGATACATTTTTTGCGAGCACTTAGACATAACTGTGGCTTATGAGCCATAAGAATATCCTCCACTTAGTACATTAAAAGAAAGTAAGTCTTTGGAAACAAGTTTTATCATTAACTAAAGAAGCACCTAAGAAAACAAGTAATGGAGTTGGATACTTTGGCATAACTAAAACTTGTGAGACATAAATATACCCTCCACTTAATACACTAAAATGGAATGTCTTTGAAAACACATTTTATTACTAACTCTCCTGTTACAACTCTTTGGAGGCAGAGGACCTTCATTGGGAGTTGGTGCACAGTGATTCCTGTTGTTAACTTAATACTCTTATGTATGACATCAGTGAACACCCAAGTCTCTTAACATGAACTGCCTAGGCTATGGAAGCCTTTTGAATCCACAGACTCCATCAGTTTTTAGACAAGGCCATAAGCAAAGTGGAAGTTCTCTCCTCCCTTCAGAGAAAAATACATCCTTCTTTGATGGGCACTTTGATGGGGTCTCACCCACAGTGGTCCTTCATGTAGGACATTTTTTACCACTGTGTCTTGGCTTTTTATGCCTGAAATGCTCCCATAAGCTTTTCAGCCAGACCAGAATGCCTTAAGAGCTGGCTGATCATATGATTGATTTTTAACATCTGTTCAAACTTAGCAAATCATTCACAATTCCTGATTAAATAACCTACTTGCAAACTTACTATGGGAAAACCAAACAACAATCTTAGAAAATGGATATTTCAGTCAGGTCTTAACGATTTTTTTAAAGATTTTTATTTTATTTATTTGCAATACAAGAGTTACAGAGAGAGGTAGAGACAGATAGAGAGGTCTTCCATCCGCTGGTTCACTCCCCAGATGGCTGCAAAGGCTGCAGCTGTGCTGATCCGAAGCCAGGAGCCAGAAGCTTCTTCCAGGTCTTGCATGAGGGCGCAGGGGCCCAAGAGCTTGGGCCATCTTCTACTGCTTTCCTAGGCCATAGCAGAGAGCTGGATCGTAAGTGGAGCACCCGGGACTCGAACTAGCACACATATGGAATGCTGGCACTTTAGGCCAGGCCTTAACCTGCTGCGCCACAGCGCCGGCCCCAGGTCTTAATGATTTTAGGTTTTTCATCATTTAGAATAATTGCTTTCATAGAAGTAGCAGTGACTAGAACGTGAGTTTTATTTTCCTTATTTGAAAAGAAAGAAATAAGTCTCAGAAAGCTCACATTTGTCAAAAATCAGACAAATATCATCTGATAGAGATATGAAAGTTGTAAATTTGTGTGTTATTTTGCTTTATTCCACATGTCCAGAATAAGGAGAAAATAAGGCAATAGTCCTAAGACTTATCAAGCTTAAATTCCATTACAGAGTTAAGGAACAGAATTTAATCATTGATAAAGTGAATCAACCTCGCTACAAGAAAAGTAAATGATGAATTGGTGAGAAGATGAATATGCTAATTAACTGTAGTGAATCTTTCCTCAATGTATACATAGATCAAAACATCACAGTATTCTCCAAATATACAGAGCGCAATTGTTACTTGTCAAAATAAAATTTTAAAAAATTATAAACTAAAGAATTTGTAAGTTCCAAATGGCATAGACGTTTTGGGTATACCTTGTATTGTAGAACACTGTTGTCAGTGAAATCTGGAAATCGTATGCCATGAGCTGCTTCTGGTGAGATTGAACTAGCTCTGATGAGGAATGGCAAAAAAGCTCTACCATAACTCACAGTTACAGGGAAACTCTTACATTTTAATCCAGACATCATAGAGACTTCTGAGAATTTGGGTTGCATAAAGAGAACAGAGAAGAAAAGTATAAGGCAGTACACACTGGAAGGTATAGAGGAGCAGAGACTGAAGGGTTTTAATACTTTCTAGGAGAACGGTGTCTTTGTGTTGACCTTAGGATTTGAAGACTTTCGCATCAGTGATAAAGATGCAGCAAGCTGAGACTGTAGGTGTAAACGTATTCTGATGTTTGGAAGAATGATAACCAGTCATCAGCATGTAGAAGCTGGCTCTGCCTAACTTTTGTTGTAATCACGGACAGGTTCAGTCCTAGAGAAGGCCCTTAAGGACAGCAGCTAACAAAGGAAAACCACCAGAGTGGAACAGAAGTGCGTTGGAATGATGCGATATGTGTAAAATGGTTGATTTAGGAAGCAGTACAACCATATGAAGGAGATGAAGCTTGGTTTGTTGCATGAATACTCTGTTGTTCTGAGGTATATCTAGTGATAACATGGTTATATATATATGCATATTTATATACACACATATATATGTATATATATGCTTAAAATGAGAAATATGATATGAGTCTTAAAGATATATGAGAGTCACCATGCATAATTTTCTATAGAATACTTGAAAATAGGAGACATGGGATTCAAAAGCATAGGTTATCATTTTTTAGTCATTCACTCTATGTAGTTTATATGAGATTAATGAGCAAATTAAACTATAGGTCCATTTTCAATTTTCATATTTCCCAACACTAATCGGCTGAATTTGATACAATTATGAGTTTACATTTTTTCTTTTTTTCTTTTTTCTTTTTTAAACATTTCCTGTATTTCATATATACACTTTTTAAAAACCTAATGATACTTCCTACCATGCCCTCCCTTCTCCTTCTTTTCTTATTTTTCTTTTATTTTTTACAATAACATATTTTCAAATTTTTTTGTAAACACAAGCTTAACTGTCCTTCAAATAAAGAATTCAACACATAGTAAGTAGAAACACTATTGTTCTTCAGGAGTATAGGTAAGGGACTAACATTTTTAAAGAATTTAGTTTTTGTCTAAAATATACAAGTATTTGTTAGCAATAATGTGCAATAATATTATTTTCCTAATGATTCTGATTATTTTGTTTTCTACTTTTGATTTGAAAAAACAATCTTAAGAGCATAATATTTACAATGTATTTTAAAGCATGATTTTCCTTTTCTGTTACTTGAGTTTCAATGGGTTAAATCAGGCAAGATTTTAAATTACATATAGAAGAAAGTCTGAGAAAGTTTAAGTGAATTGATCAAATTTATGCAGCAAATTAAACATGCAATCTACAGTGATACTAGAATATTCACTTACAGTCTTTTTCATTAATGCAGTAGAATATGATTTTGGGCAGGAGTTAGAGAAGAACACTAAATTATTGTAAACTATTGGTAATAATTTTGAAAGTCTAAAATTTAACTGCTATTTAATTAAATGGTATATTTGACCAGTATGAATCTCACCTCTTCATTGTAAAATTTAATAGATGCCAAAATGTAATTCTGTAGCAGCTAAAGTCAACTCATATTTTTAAGAGCTGATAAATTTCCTCTTCAAAATCTGCTTTATTTGAAGATGTTAATGTTTACAAATTAGTGCGGTAACTTCTGAAATGAAGAAAAGGGGACAGGTGACAGTTTTGAAAATACAAATGTACATACATATACACACACACACACACACACACACACACACAATATACCAGTAAACATCTTAATGTTTTCAAGACAGTGACAAAAAACATTTTATAAAATCTTTCCTAATTAAAATTCAAATTTCCATGGTCTTAGACCTTATAACTACCTCTAGTAAAATTTACTCCAGGGTAATATGCACTCTCATATATAAATATATCTCATTAGAATACATAATTTGTTTAATTTCAGGTGGCAACAAACTTCCCTGGATGATGGAATATAGGACTAATATCACAGATTTTATCCTTTTAGGACTTTCTCAGACCAAAGAGGTAGAGATTCTCTGCTTTTTAGTGTTTTTGCTTTGTTACATTGCAATTTTGATTGCAAACCTGCTTATCATGATTTCTATCACCTGCAGTCCACTCATTAATCAGCCCATGTATTTCTTCCTGAGCTATCTCTCACTCTCAGACCTGTGCTACACCTCCACCGTGACTCCCAAGCTAATCATGGATTTACTGGCAACAAAGAAGACCATTTCCTACAATGGATGCATGACGCAGCTCTTCGCCATGCACTTCTTTGGGGGTATTGAGGTTTTTATTCTCACGGGAATGGCCTATGACCGCTACGTGGCCATCTGCAAGCCTCTGCACTACACCATCATCATGAGCAGGCAGAGATGTGATGCCATGATTGCTGCTTCCTGTGCTGGGGGATTCCTGCATTCCTTTGGCCAGTTTCTTCTGGCCATCTTTTTACCCTACTGTGGCCCCAATGAAATAGATCACTACTTCTGTGATGTGTATCCTTTGTTGAAACTGGCCTGCACGGACACAAGCAGAATTGGTTTCTTGGTCATTGCCAATTCAGGTGTGATGGGCATGGTGACTTTTGTGGTACTGTTGATATCATATGCTGTGATACTGCACACTGTCAGGTCGTACTCTATGGAGAATCGTCGCAAAGCTCTGTCCACATGCAGTTCACACATCATTGTGGTGGTCCTGTTTTTTGCTCCCCTACTGTTTATTTACATCCGACCAGCAACTACTTTTCCAGAAGACAAAGTGTTCGCTCTCTTTTATACCATCATTGCCCCTATGCTCAACCCTCTAATCTACACACTGAGAAATGTGGAGATGAAGAATGCCATTAAGAAGATTTGGTGTCACACTACAGGAAGTAAATAGACTGAAACACATCCCTGGTTTTCACAAGTATGCCTATATATATATATTTTTTTTTTCTACAATGAAATATTTAAAATGCTTGCAGCTTGCCTGTGTCTTGTATCTAGCAGTACACAGGATAAATTGTGAGCAAAATTTACTGTTCTCTATTATGCCTCCTTTCTGTCCACTGTTTGCTGCATGTCTTGTTCCTAGCTCCTCTACCACATTAATCTTTTGGCTCAGCAACAAATCACAAAATTTAGCAGCTAGTTATACAAGGCAGTGTGTAATCCAAATAAACAATGATGGCCCATTTAACTTATATGACTTTTTCAACGAAGACACTTCTAATCCTCCAAAAATAATTCAAAAGCAACTCCAGTTGGAACGTATACCACTTAGAGAAAATTCTGAAAGATCCAGTTTATGGTTCATAACAATATTCTCTGGGTCTTTACAGTCTATTCTAATAATAACCAGTGCTATTCTTGAGCTTTTCACACTCCCAACACTAATACATTTCCCAAAAGCATGGATAAGAACTTTTTTCTTCTGTGAAATACAGCAAAAAAATCATGATGAAAAGTAATGTTAAAAAAATTTTCAGATACAGTCTGGGGCCACTGGGGGATCAGGACTTATTCACACCTACAGGTGCAACATGGAAATATGAACTCTAAAACTGGGGCTTGGGATGTGAACTTTTAAACTGGCCAAGTCTTTAAAATCCATAAGCATCTTTTAATAAATGTCATAGCTGCAACTGTCAAAAATCCACTTTGTTGCTTAGAGCAGCTCCAGTTTGCTATCTTTCCTAAATAAAGCCTTTTCCACTTGGTTGGTCATCTTTGTGCCTTCTTTGAACCCAAAATTTCCTAAAACTTAACAGTCCAAAGAGAAGGCGTGAGAGTATGGAAGCTATAGAGACAAGGAGAGGCAAGGTCAGGATTTCTATGATCCACTTTTGAGCCAGAAATTCAATTCTGTTTGATGTGGCTCTGGAGCAAGTAATGATGAGTGTGGTTTTATATCTGTCCAATTTGACCCAAAAACAACATTCTTTGTGGAATGTACACCCACAGCAAAATAGATCTAAGTGTAAAATTATAATATAATTTAAGGTTTCATTTTCTAATCATATTTTGTTCCCTGTATTGTGGCCAGGCAGTATTACAGAAAAACAGTTCTCATCCCATCTTTAAAGTCAGGTTCAAATTGTACAACCTATTGGAGAGTTACATGGTATGCAGAGTAATTTCCCCATCTGGAAGAGAATAGAGGGGCAATAGGGAAACGAGTCAGGCCTTCTGTGTCATTTCCCCATTTAGTTAAGAACCAGTAACTTTTGCCCTAGTTTTTGAACTTAACAATTTTTTACCATATAACCCACCTTCCTGGGCTTTTGGTCTTACCCAGTGCTTACCACATAACCCAGACTCATTCATCTCTAAGTCTGTCAATTTTCCTTTTAACATAATCCAGCCTAGTTTGCTTAGCCTGCTGCTTTGTAGAGGGGAAAAAATGTCTATTTATTCTTTATCTGGCCTACGCTGTTGGATGGCTGGAAAAACTTGGGCAAAGTGGGTATTTCTTCCACATGACTACTGTGTGTTTCCCTACCCCTGTCATGAGAGTTCTGCCGAGTGGCAGAGACTTCCCATAGGTACATTACCCTGACCTCTTACAGAAAGGGGGTGTTCCTTACCCTAGTAGGGGGAATTTAACCCTTAACACTGGGACAGACTAGTTATCTGGGAGAAGAAGTGCAAGCAAAAATGAAGGTCAGCAGCCAGGTTCCTGACTCACCATTGACCTTGGCAGATGCTGAGAATGAGAGATCATATATCCCAGCAATCCCTACCATAGAGCAACCAACATAACGTGTAGGAAAATCTGTGTCTGGTATAAAGCCATAGGGATGGATCCTTTCTGAAACTACATCCCATCAGCAGTGAATGACCCCAGTATGTAAACCATCAGACCCTTATGTCAGCATAACATAAATCTGGCATTACTTTACATCATTTTATAATCTGACAATGCATTTTACATAATCTAAATTAACTCAAATAGCTGTTTTATCTCCAGTTTGAAGGTTCCAGCTTTTGATATTTCTAAGGAACCAAAGTCAAAAGACTTAATTCAGAATTTTAAATCTTAAGAACTTTAAAGAATTATCACAGGTCCATACCATTTGGTCAAAATAAAAGTATTATAATTCGTTTAATCTGAGTGTTGTTGGCCAGAGCTTTGGACCAGATCTATTCAGAGTTAAGGTGATAACTCTAATGTTTACAAATAGGCAAATAATGCTGCTAATTCCTTTAAGGTGCATTTTTTGAGGGGGATTGTTGAACAGAATTGGGAATTTCTGTGCTGTTAAATGAAGGAAGAAATGTAGATGCATGCCTTGGAAGCAGACTTCCATTTACATATCAAAGGTCATGCCCAAATTCACTAACCTTGTTATAAGTGTCCCAGCCCTCCACTGGGGGACCTTAGGGGAATCTTCCCTAACCTGCACCAAGGGGGCTGTTGGGTCCAATAACACTGTGCTGTTAATGTCCTAGGAGGAATTTAAGGAATTACATGCCCAGAAAGCCCCCCATCCAGCAATGTCCCAGAAGAGGGAACAGAAAGAACAATGGTGAGCCCATACCCAAATCTGCAATAACTCCATTTAAAGTGATTTGGCTCTCAGTGCATTACTGAGTTTCCCTTGTGCAGTGTCTTTCCTGGTGCAAAGACAAGAACCTCTGATTGGCCATCTTGTCTAACAGAACATGAAGTATGTCTCTCTCTTCCACTAAGGTTATTCACATTCCAATGACTTTGTCTAGGATAGTTTACAATTCTGTAGATATAGAAATTAATCTGTAGAAAATAATAGTGGAGAAAATTATCCTTGTCCTTCAAAATGAAAATTATGTCCAAGGAAATGTAATTGTTTGCTACCCTGTGGATATCTACCAAATTTCTTACTAGACTATAAATATGTAGTGATTTTCCTCTTTTCTGAATCAAAGGTAATATCTTATTGGTTTCTACTTTAAATATTGGCCTAAATAAAATTAATTTTTATTAAAGATTTATTTTATTTATTTGAAAGACAGAGTTACAGAGAGAGGTAGAGACAGAGAGAGAGGTCTCCCAACTGGTTCACTGCCCAGATGGCTGCAACGGCCAGAGCTGCACTGATCCGAAGCCAGGAGCCAGGAACTTTTTCCGGGTCTCCCACATGGGTGCAAGGGCCCGAGGACTTGGGCCATCCTCCACTGCTTTTCCAGGCCATTGCAGAGAGCTGAATTGAAAGTAGAGCAGCTAGGACTAGAATCAGTGCCCATACTGGATGCAGGAGCTTCAGGCCAGCCACAGCACCGGCCCCATAAAATCTACATTTGTATGACATCCATGACCATTTCAAAATTGATTCTTTAATAGAACCCATTTCTATCATATGAAATACAACTGTCTTTTCTCTCGTCTTTAATTCCTCAATGTCTTCAATTCTGATTTCTCTTTTTTCTATATTGATTGTACCTGATTTCCCACCTCCCAATTTTATTGCAAGAACTTTTCACCTCTCTTGTTTACTGGAGCTATTTTTATCAAGATTGTCCATGATATATTCAGCATTTCACAGAAGTAATCACTCTTCTTTCACTCAAATAATTTTTAAAGATATATTGATTTTTTTTAATCGAAAGGCAGACTTACAGAGAGAAAAGGTGATACAGTGAGAGAAATCTTCCATCTTCTCATTCACTCTCCAGATGGATTCAACACCTAGGGCTGGGCCAGATGGAATCCAAGAGCCAGGGGGTTCCTCCAGGTCTCTCAGGTGGATGCAGGGGCACAAGCACTTGGGCTATCCTATATTGCTTTCTCAGGCTCATTATCAGAGGGCTGGATGGGAAGTAGAGCAACCAGTTCTGAAACTGATGTCCATATAGGATGCTGGTACTACAGGCAATATCTAATATCTATTATATGTTTTTATGTAATTATTTAGTGACTTCCTCAGCTAGTATAAGTTCACAAAGTTAGTGGTTTCAGTTTTTTTTTTTTTAAACTGTGTTCCTCATGTAATGGCTGGCATAATAAATAATCAATTTTTGGAATGAATGACTAAGTAAATGAAAATGACTAAGGAGAGAAAAATCTCTGACAGAATATAATCTAAAAGAGATGGATTCTCAAATAGATACATTTACAACACTGATTTCTGAATGCTACTAAGAGCTGTGAATGTCCTACTAAAAATAGAAAAGTACTGTTTCAGAGGTGCATTTTTGGTCTAGCAGGCAAGACACAGGGTTGGACATCACATCTCATCAGAGTACCTGGCCTCGAGTCTCAGCTTCAGTTCCTTATTCCAGCTTCCTGCTAGTGCATACCCTGGGAGGCACCAGGTTATTATTCAACTACCTGGGCCTCTGCAACAAATGTGGAAGGCCCAGGTTGAATCTCCAGCTCCTGGCTCCAAGTTGATCCAGCCCTGCGATTACAGTCGTTTGGGAGGTCTTTTTCTTTCTCTCTGGCTCTCTTTGCCCCTTTATCTCTGGCTCTCTGCCTCTCAAATAATAGTGAAATATTGAAGAAATTAAACCTATATAAAATATATACTTACATAAAATGTATGCCACTTTGTGGGCCGAATTCCAAGCCCAAAGGTTTAAGAAAAATATCATTAAAACATTTTTTGTAATGTGCTTTTATTTTTCAATATAAAATTGTCTTATTTGTTTTTGTCCAAATATTTCCTGTGGTTACTAATATTGAAACCATCTGAATAATCAATAAGTTGAATTTTCCAAATCCATTTGTTATACTGAAATTAATAATATATTGCAGATTATTTTAATTGCTTAAGTCCTCATATTCCTATTCATCTCATTAAAGGTAGGAAAATTTATCAGATCTAAAAGTTTGTAACTATTTAGACTGCATCTGATTCTTTTCTTTTATAAACACCTTGGCTAATAAGTTTCTTCATTTAACTCTATACTCTCTTGGAATATAACATTTGAAAAAGAACTTTTCTCATGGTATATTTCATCTCTGCATTTCTCAGCATATAGATTAAGGGACTGAACACAGGCACAATGATGGTAGAAAACAACAGGACCACTTTATCCTGTGGGAGAGGAATAGGAGGTCTAGGGCAGGAACAGATTGCATGTCCAATAAAGTGAGATGACCACAGTGATACGAGAACCACAAGAAGGGAGGGCATTGCATCTTCCTTCAGCTGAGTGATTTCATAAAGTTCATAGTATAATGGCATAAGAAAAAAATAAAAAAAATATGTCACTAAAGTGATAATTCCTCAATTGGTAACCACAAGGATACCAGTGATGTGGATGTCAATACAAGCAAACTTTAGTAAAGGAAAAATATCACAAAAATAGTGATCAGTTTCCTTAAGACCACAGAGGGGCAACTGGGTTGTAATGGACAATTGAAAGGACTGGGTAGCTCCGCCAGTCCAAACAGCTAGAACGACGAGACTGCATTTTGTTCTCTTCATGAAGATCATGTGGTGAAGAGGTTTATAGATGGCAACATAGCCAACCAAAGCCATGGCAGTGATAATAAAGATCTCAGTGCAGCCAAAGAAATGCAGTAACCATAGAAAATGGTTTTAGTATCTTCTAGCAGGGCATCAATCAATTTGGGTGTAACACTAGAGGTACAGCAATGTCCAGGAAGGATGAATGGCTAAGGGAATAGTACTTTTGTTGGTGAAAAATAGATGGTCTAGAATAGATAGAAATCAGAACATTCCCTAGCAACAGGGCAACATAATAGAGTAGGAAGAATACACAGCAAAAGCATTTGTAAGTTCTGGTCATCAGAAAGTCCCAGAATGAATTCTGATATGTTTTTTTGAGTTTTCATACATCTAACTTTTTTATAAGTTATGCACAAATGCATTAGCTATCTGAAAGAGGGAAAACACTGTGATTGCTGTTTACAAAATCTACTAAAAATTAAATTGACATGCACAAAATATTTATTATTCTTGATTTATGGAATTAAAATGCTATTTATTATTCATTATTGTCTCACTGTATAAACTTGTTTTTTATAATATAATCATGAGTGTTTACTCAATTTACTTAATTTTTTAAAAATATTTTATTTTATTTGAAAGGCAGAGCTACGGAGGCAGAAGAGAAGGGCGGGTGGAGAAAGAGAGGTCTTCCATCTGCTGTTTCACTCCCCAGATGGCTGCAGTGGCTAGAGCTGCGCCAATCTGAAGCCAGGGACCAGCAGCTTCCTCCAGGTCTCCCACGTGTGTGCAGGGGACCAAGTACTTAGGCCATCTTCTACTGCTTTCTCAGACCATAGCAGAGAGCTGGATCAGAAGTGGAGCAGCCGGGACTTGAAGTAACACACATGTGAGATGTCAGCATTGCAGGTGGCGGCTTCACCACTATGCCACAGCGCCAGCCCAACAGTTTACTTATGATGATTTAAAAATACTTAAATAATATTTGTAAAATTAAAAATAATTACTGTCAATTACATAATTGGTTAATAATACATATTTGATTTTCCTAAGACAATTTTAAGAAAATTGATTTCCTCTTTGTTCAACATGTAATGGTCAAGTTCCCTGAATTATCTTGGAGCAAAGTTTCAAAAACTGCAAAAGTGATTAAAAACCAGATGTTGAATTGCTGAAATTTAATTTTTGAAGAGCATAAGACTATTGGTCTTTACCATGTAGCAAATAATGCCAATCAATCATGTGAAAGCAATGTAATTGCTTTTTATTAAAAGTATTGTTAAATACTGTACAGCTAAAGAAAGAATGTCAGCTAATGATGGAAATAAAACTGTTCAGCAAGTTCACTCATTTATCATATTTACAGTAATGTGTTAGGGAGTGATAGTCATAATTGCAAAGACAGAGCGATGGAGCATGCAGAGGTGGCTCTTTGGTGGGCAAGCCCTGTGTGGTCCATGGGAGCACTCTGGTTTTAGGGTTTTAGGACATGCCCTGAGGGTGGTATGTGGAGACTCAAGTACTAGTTTTGTGCTCTCAACTGCATCAGTTTTCTGGGGACCCTTGGATGATGTAGACAGAAAACACCAGTCTTTCACCCAAGCACCACCGCCTTATCTCCTTTACTCTGTTTCAAATCTTGAATCATTAAAAACTTTTACAATATTTTTTAAAGAAACAGACATAGATTTTTTATTATACAGCCTGTTTGAATGGGAGGTTTTTGTTTTTCTTTCCTAACCAAAGTAATTCATATATTCTTGTCAAAAAATTCGTCATTTTGGTTGTATTGTCCTTAATATTATACCCTATGCCAAATGTCTTGAAATGTGTTTTCTCAGAACAGAATTCTCCATTGGGATTTTTTCTGTTCCATTAGCAATTTATCAATTAATGCTTTGCTTAATTTCATCCATTAAAGGAAATTTATTTAATTATATCTCCCTCAGTCTATCATTCTATTTTATCCCTCTAAACACAGTACTTCTAGAATACCTTATCATTCTTACATTGCATTTACTTTTCTAAAACTTTTCCTGAAGTTAAATTATTATTATATTCATATACTTATTATTATGATTATCATGTTCATATTCTTTTTATGACAGTCACTCTGTTCTATAAAAGATCATTTATCATTGTATTCTTCTAGGGATGCAAATAAAGACATTTTATCAAATATTTGCTTTCTCTTCTGAATCCTCTGGAGATATATGCTTCATAATAGTTAAAAGATTATGTACTATAGGCCGGCACCACAGCTCACTAGGCTAATCCTCCGCCTGCAGCACCGGCACACCCGGTTCTAGTCCCGGTTGCTCCTCTTCCAATCCAGCTCTCTGCTGTGGCCTGGGATTGCAGTGGAGGATGGCCCAGGTCCTCTCTCTCTCACTGTCTCACTCTGCTGTCAAAAAAAAATTATGTACTATGGGCAAATATACAATGATTTGTGTTGTAGTGATAGCTGAATATTGATTTGTTTCAGCCTCCATTTGTTCTTCTGCTAATTACATAAAAAAGCATCTGGTTCTAAAACCCACAGTTAATTATTTACCATTTTTTTGAATTTTATGACTCAAATACTTTGCATCTTAAATAAAAACTGACCAGGCCAGTGCTGAAGCTTGGCTGGTAAAGCACCAACATTGTCTACATACAAAAGGAACAATCCTGAATACCTACAGGTATATTATATTGAATCAATATAGTGTCATAAATTAAAACTGTTTAGTTTATTACTGCTTTTTCATATCAAACTTTCATTATATGATCTGTTAAAGCCAATAAAGCTCAAAGTTTATATTAAAATAAATTAAAGCTTTATTTTTATTTAATAATATGCTCTTCAATATGACAATATCTTAATTCTAGTGGGCCATATAACTTTTATGCATGTAATGCACCTCACACTATCTCAATACTACCCAAATAACTGCATTTTCAATTTTGTACAGTAAATTAATACTTCATAATCAATTTTAAATTCACAATGAAAATTATATCCTCCATAAATAATTCTAGTATAATAATTAATTTACAGGATAGTTCTTGAATTTCATACCTTTATATTTGTTTCTACCTGCACATCACATCCTTGTTTTTATTTAGCTATCTTTGACACCAAACTCTTCTCATGGCACTTTTCATCTCTGCATTTCTCAAAGTATAGATTAAGGGATTAAACATAGGAGCGATAATGGTGTAAAAAAGTGCAAATACTTTATCCTCAGGGAAAGTGGTAGGAGGTCTAAGATAAGAAAATATTGCAGGTCCAAAAAATAAAAGTATCACAGTGATAAGAGAACCACAGGTAGAGAGGGCTTTGCGTCTTCCCTCAGAGGAGTGGTTTCTTAGAGTGAATAATATAACAACATAAGAAATAAATAAAACCACAAATGTCACTAAGGTGACAATTCCAGAGTTAGCAAGCACAAGGATGCCCGTGATATGAGTATCACCACAGGCAATTTTTAGCAAAGGAAAAATATCACAAAAGTAGTGATCAATTTCATCAGGACCACAGAAGGGTAGCAAGATCGCGATAGACAGTTGAGGAAAGGAATGGGCTGCTCCACCAGCCCAAGCAGCTGAAACTAGGAGTTGGCATTTTGTCCTGTTCATGATAATCATGTAGTGGAGAGGTTTGCAGATGGCTACGTAACGGTCAAAGGCCATGATTGTAAGGATTAAGACCTCAATCATTCCAAAGAAGTGCATGGCAAACACCTGCCACATGCAGTTACTATAGGAGATAGTTTTTCTTCCTACCAGCAAGTCACCAATAAATTTGGGTGTCACACAGGAGGTGAAGCAGATATCCATGAGAGATAAGTGGCTGAGGAAGTAGTACATTGGCTGATCAAACAGAGGGCTGCATGTGATGGAGATCAGGATCAGGAGGTTTCCCATCAGGAGGGCCACATAGCACAGTAAGAAGAGCACAAAGCAAACCACTTGTATGTTCTGGTCATAGGAAAGCCCCAGGAGAATGAACTCTGAGATATTCCTCTGGCTCTCCATGTACTTCACTACATTGTACACACAGAAGACGTAAATATCTGAAGATAAAAGAAACAAGATCTGTATACAAATAGATGCAGAGAAACAACACAAAACTTTTAAAAATTAATTAGCCTGAATTTAACAATCATTATGATTGAAATTTCTTATCTAGAATTCCATTATGACATCATTCATACTGATATACTTCAACTTAACCAAAATAATGAAAGAATATTTCCAATAATACTTTATCACAAAGAAAAAATATTCTTAATGTTTCTATATTATTTAGATAACAACACACATTTAATAACAAGTATATTTGGCACAATTGAAAATATGTGTCACTAACCAATAGAGCCACTTTTCCAGTATAGTCTGCATAAATTTCCTGAATTATCTGGAAGCATATTCTCAGATATGTTTTAAAATTAATTTCCTTGAATTATTATGTATAAAGTGTAGTATTTCCTGCCATGTGAGTAAGTGCTACAATTGGTCATTTAAAATTAATGTAGTTTCAGATATATTAAAAAGTTAAGAGTTGGGTTGGGCATTTTGCACCCTCTGAGATAGCAGGTAATGGCTCAAGTGGTTGAATCTATGCCATCCATGTAGTATGCCCAAACTGAGTTCCAGGCTCCTTATTTTAGCATAGCCCAGGCCAGGCCATTGTGAGCATTTGGAAAGTGAACTAGAATATGGGAGATCTATCTTTCTCTTCTCTCTCTCTCTCTCTCTCTCTCTGTCTCTCTCTCTCTCTCTCTCTCACACACACACTTCTTTCAAACAAACAAATAAATAGAAAGTTAAAAAGTATCTTAATGGAAAAATTATTAAAATTATGTACCAAAATATAAAATGCAAAGTGACTGGATTTGTGAAAAATAATTAGCAAATCTATTTACTTATCTTATCATATGAAGTGTTTTGTATTGAAATTTAATTCATATTTGCTAGGCTGAAGGCAAAGAGAAGATAAAACAAAATTGCATATGTATATTCAAGTTGCTTTACATTTTGTGACTTTTGTTAGGGATATCATGTATTTTATTTACAATATAGGAAATAAAATCAAAAAGAAATTATATAAAATGTATTTGTTATTAGCAATCAGTATATCTTGATTGAATTAGTACTGGGCCAAAAATTTATAAATTTGGTTTTTTAAATCTTGTATACAATGCTGATTTTTTTATACAGAGGAAATTAAATCTGAGTTATTTTGCCCAGTGGTGAAAAATTAAATGACTTTCAATGGAGATGCAAATACTATAGCACACTTACTACTTTAGTCTGCATGTGAGGAGGGTCTGTCTCAATAACTAGAAACTCCAAATGGCTAAAATTCATAGGATGTCGTTTTGTAAAGTTATTCAGAAACCATTGAATTCAGTGAATCAAAACTCCCCAAATTTATGTCTTTAAGATTATTTTGGATCATAAATAGGTAGTTTTTATGGCATTTCAAAATATTAAAATGGTTGAAACCAATCATATTAGAATTTATTATTCAATCCTAATTTCATTGAAGGAAAAAACCTCAATTTGCTTTATGACATTTAAATTTCTAAAAGTCATTTAAACCATTTGTTTATATTTTTAATTTTTGTTTTTACCAATCCTTACTAATTATCTGGCTCACAGTTTTCAGAAATAAACAGTTTCCTAGTAGACTTTAACAAGTTTTTGCTTCATTGACCAATCTAGCCATATTGAAACTAATGCTGCTTCTTTGTTTCATGGATGGTGCATTGCTTATATACAAATGCATTTACTTAGCTATATCAAAATATTCCAAGATAATTGTTACACAGTTAGGTTAGTGAATTCTCTAATTGGATATTACTTACCTTTGCTGAAGTAGATGAGCCTAAGAGTTTTCAGGACAGGAAGCTCTTGAAAGTTAAGAAGTATTCATCTTTAGAGATACTCAAAAATAAATTTCGCAATTCCTTGATAAAAGTATATAAGAATGTATATAAGCATTAAAATAGGATTCAGTGACGGTCATTGAAACTTGAATATTTCAGTAACTGTTCTCATTCTCAATTAGAATGTTGATTATATATAATGTACAATTAAAAATAAAATGTACCAACACAGTTTTAAAATAATCAAACTATCTTGTTTGAAGAGAAATTCAAGTCTGAAGTTAATCAGAATAGGTTTAAATATCATATAGCCTTAAAACAGGCAGTGTAACATTCTCCAGAAACAATGTCTGCTAAATTTAGTGAGTGGCAGGTTAGTTTTTAGCTATATCAGGAAAGAACTCCCTCCTGAAATATTCAGCTTTCTAATTCTTCCCAATCTTTAAATCTGAAATAAAGCACTGAGATTTACAAACAAGTAATTTAAACACATTTAGGTCAATTATGTAAAATTATTTTGGAATCTCAATGTGTCATAGAATCTTCTAGAGTTTGCAAGGCAATTGCAACTAATATATTCATTAACCATTCAGTTATGCAAGAAGTGGATTCTCAGATTAGAAAAAAAATGAATTTTTGAAATTACCACAAAAGCAAATGTCATTGTCAGTCTTAGGAATCATTCATTTTATGCATGTACCTGAAGGAAATTTGGTTTAGAAGAACAGACTATACATTTATGTGCCAACACGGAATTAATATCTTTGAAAACTCTAAAAGTTGTGTTCCCAGAAGCATTTCTAAAAATGACTTAACCAAATGCTGCTGAGCTGCTGCCAAAAGTCAAGTCCCTGGTGCTTTCTGAGTAGTTTCTTGCTAAAATTTCACTCCCCATCTTTTTTTAGCCTGGCTCAGGCACTGCTTCTCTGGAGGAACTAAAATGCTCCAGCCACACAGCATACTTCAGGAAGACCACTAGCTCAAATATCACAAAGGATAGGAAGTAATACAGCATGACATAGTACTAGGTTGGCTTTCAGGAAAGTCTTAGAAGGACAAAGAAGACCAAGGATGTGCATTTACAATTCAAGGATAACATTACTATAAAGGGCCACCTCCATGCCTCTGGTAGATAAATCACTACAATTGGTGATCTAAAATTGACACTTGGACCAGGTTGTGTTTACAATAATGGAATAAATGGTTGGGGAATGGAGACAGAAAGAAAGAAAGGATAAATGAGTAGACATTCTCTACTTCATGCACATATCAAAGATGAATTCTTATAACATTACATGAAAACACAATGACAATATCACCACACCAAGTATAGCAAAGCTTTTATTTTCTTCACCATTCAGTCCTCTTTCCTATGTCACCTGATTGCTTATGGATATGTGGACTCACTCCAAAATGAGCACATATCTGATTAATCAATTCTCTTCTGTCATACACATATCATAATTAATATTTTCCCTCAGACATGGAATCTCAGGCAGTAAAATTTTGTAGTATCATATCTTGTACAAACTGATAAGAACAATAATTTGATAGTTTTTATATTGCTTAATAAATTTATTATAGTAGTAAATCTTCAACATATACACATATATACATTTTGACATGTTTTGAGATCTATCATGCAGAGAAGAATATGTCACTGCTGATTAAGAAATTAAATCGAACAACTAGCAAGCAGCAGGAACCAGAATTCAAGTCTCTGTGGATGAAAGAATCTAGGATTCCTAAATTTAGTACTTGATGCCAGCCTTTGAAAATTATGTAACCTGAAGTAATCTTGCAGAAACAAGACTTTAGTGTGTCAGGATGAAAGCAAAACCTAGAGCTTTACACATTCTCCACTCCCGCTATGCGAAAACACTGGCCCCTCAATGCATGTATTTTCCTTGATGAAGTATGTGTTCCAAAATACTTATCTATTGTAGGCCAGCGCTGTGGTTCAACAGGCTAATCCTCCACCTTGTGGCATCGGCACAACGGGTTCTAGTCCCGGTTGGGGTGCAGGATTCTGTCCTGGTTGCCCCTCTTCCAGGCCAGCTCTCTGCTGTGGCCCAGGTACTGCAGTGGAGGATGGCCCAAGTGCTTGGGCCCTGCACCCCATGGGAGACCAGGAAAAGCATCTGGCACCTGGCTCCTGCCATCGGATGAGCGCGGTGCGCCTGCTGCAGCGTGCCGACCACAGCGGCCATTGGAGGGTGAACCAACGGCAAAAGGAAGACCTTTCTCTCTGTCTCTCTCTCACTGTCCACTCTGCCTGTCAAAAAAAAAATGTTTATCCATTGTAGGTATTGTTAACTTTCTTATTGGTATTTATAAACACTGTTGTGTATTCTGAATAGATCTTTAGCACATATATAATTTTTAAGCCATTTTTCAGTGTGTTACTAGTTTTTCCTTCCATTAAAAATTTTACTGTGAATGAATTTTGAAGAAATCTGACTAATCTGTTTCACATTTTTAGGATGGTATTTTTAGTAATTTATGTAAGAACTTTTTGTCTAATCCAAAATCATAGAGGTTTTCTCCCATGTTTCATTCTAAAAATTTTATGCTTTTAAGTTTTACATGTGTATCTGCATCAGTTATTTTGAACTAATTGCATACAATGTGTTACCTGTGAGTATAAACACTAGCTTATTTTTATGCATAAGGGCATTCATTTATTCTATCATCATGGTTAAAGTGTTCATCTATCACTAAAGAATCACTTAAAGGTATTTGTTTAGAATTAGTTGACCATAAATGCAGAAGTCTACTTTTGGACCCTGTTCCATGGATCTAGTTGACTACCTTTACTAAAATATCGAAGTTTTTATTAATGTAAATTCATAATATCCACTATAATCTTGTAACAAAAGTTCTTCAACAGTGTTCTTTGACAAAGCTGTATGGGCTAAACATGGCATTTTTAATTTTAATAAATCATTAAATTTTAATATCCAAACATCATGTTAATATATTAAGGGAGGCTTTATTTAAGATTAATTTGAAGGACATTGCCTTACTCCTGCCAATCATGCTATTTACATGATCTTAAATTCTGTTTTATTAAATAACTTAGAAATTCATGTATTTAATTCAATCCCTTGAAGTGTTTTTCAATTCTACAGATATCTATGGATATACAAACTCATGGAAGTCCCATAAGAAACTGGAAATTTATAATTCTTGTTTTGATTGTAATGAAAAAATTGATTTAAACATATCATGGATCAAGTATGTTCAGTAGTGGCATTGCATTTGTGTTCATAATGCCACTGACATCACATAACATTAAGTAAAAATCATACAATATCATTGACACTGATGAACAAAGATGCAAAACTCCTCAACATAACACTAGACAGTCGAATCCAATAACAAATCAGAAAGATCATTCACTTGCACCAAGTGGGATTTATCCCTGGTATGCAGGGATTGTTCATCATCTGAAAATTAATAAATATAGTAAAAACCACATTAATAAACTGAAGAACAAAAACCATATGATTATCTCAATAGATGCAGAGAAAGCATTTGAAAAAATTTCAACACTCTTTTATGAGGAAAACTTCAAGCAAACGTGGTTTAGACGGAGCATATATCAACATAATCAAAGCAAATTATAACAAACCCACAGCCAGCATGCTACTGAAGGGGAAAAATTGGAGGCATTCCCATTAAAATCTGGACCAAGACAAGGATTTCCACTCTTATCTAATACAGTCCTGGAAGTTTTAGCCGGAGCCATCAGGCAAGAAAAAGATATTGCTATTATTTAAGAGGTGGCACAGAACTAAAAGATAAATGGTGATAATATCTTATTTAAATTAGTATGTAGCCTGTGTTAGATACAGTTCAAAGCATTTACATATATTGAATAATTAGTCATAACAAAGACTAGTGATGTTTTCAGTATCAGGTGTATTGTGAAACTAAAGAGAAAAAGTAGTCTTTCAAATTATGGATATGTATTGATATTAAAAATAAATTCTTTAATTATATTTAATTTAATTGTTCTTAAATCATTTTCTTGATTTCTAAATACTGATATGCTGGTTGACAGGCTGAAAGGCTTAGTGTTATCTAGGGATATATTTATTTTTTGTTAGCTCTTTGGGCAGCCAAGTTGACTCATCCAAAATCATAATTGAGCTGAATATTTTCCTACAACATTGAAATTTTATTTTATAGACAGTGCTATGTTTCTGCTAAACTAATTATACCTCCCTCTTCTATATTTTTCATGCTATCCTAATTTCTACCCACTACATTTGCTCCACAGTGATAAGGAGGAACCTTTGATATTAAGGCATTCTCAAATACAATGTTTCACACATTAAATTATTCACTATGTCTTTATCACACATAGTGATGGAGGCAAGAAAATAGCAATGAATGTTGATTCTGATATACAACCCTGACTTCTTTTTTGTTTTTAAATTATTAGTTTTTCCTCTTCTGTTTAAAGTGTAAATTGTTCACTTGACTTGTGTCGCAGTTCCTCTTACTTTTTTTTAATAATCCACAAGTGGGACTACTATTGCCATTTATGTGATCTGTTATCAACTGAAATATACTTATCTAGAAAACAGATTGATGTCACTGCATTACATAATCACATACATGAGTTGTCTGAATAATAATAATAATTTCAAATCCATACAGGTTGTTTATCCTTTCTTTAGAGAAAAATATTATTTTTAAAATCAAAGAACATGTAAGTTTGTAGTTTGAGAGAAAATTCCTAGAATGCTTCTGCTATATATTTAGACCTTATATTTGAAAAGATCTTTTGACTCATTATCAACAAATAACTCAATTATCTCTAAAAATAGACAAATTAGTTATCATTATCTCAACTTTATAAGAAACAAAAAAGGGCATGCTATGTTCCCTAGTCCATAATTAAGGGTGTTAAGATTAAAAGAAAGGCCGGCTCCGTGGCTCAATAGGCTAATCCTCCACCTGCCGCACCGGCACATCAGGTTCTAGTCCCAGTTGGGGCTCCGGATTCTGTCCCAGTTGCCCCTCTTCCAGTCCAGCTCTGTGCTCTGGCCCGGGAGTGCAGTGGAGGATGGCCCAAGTCCTTAGACCCTGCACCCACATGGGAGACCAGGAGAAGCACCTGGTTCCTGGCTTCGGATCAGCGTGGTGTGTTGGCCACAGCACGCCAGCCACAGCGGCCATTGGAGGGTGAACCAACGGTAAAGGAAGACCTTTCTCTCTCTCTCTCTCTCTCACTGTCCACTCTGCCTATCAAAAACAAAGATTAAAATAAAGAGAATCTGATTTCTTGCTCATTATTTTAACTACTGTAACAACTTTGATTTTAGAATTTGGTCTTGAAGGTCATCTCATGAATTGTCTATATTGTTATGCTAGTACTTATCCATTTTTGGATTTATACGTTCAGCTCATGATCATGTGTGATCCTATATATACCAATGTCTATTGTTGTTACTTTCTATCCATATGGAGTGATTATTCCTCTTAGCCCTGTGGAAAACCCAGACCAAAATTCCATCATGAGAGTCTGCTTGGTAAGGCCACTCCTGAGACCAAACACCTTGAAGAGTGTTTTCAGGATTTAGATTGAACAAAGCCCTTTGTGCTGACTTCCAAATGTGTGGTCCAATGGTGATAAGGCAGGGTTGGAGAGGGAGTATGTGGAGTGTGTATTACTTACCTGGTAGTTGTCTGGTGTCAAGGAAAACTGCTTGCTCCATCTTGCTCAACTGTCTTCCCAGGGGTTGTCTGATATATTGTTTTCAGGGGTACCTTTTGAAAGATGAAAGAGGAGAATTTTTAACTATTTTTCTTTTTTGGGGGGTATATTCTTTTTTAAATTAATTCATTTTTTAAGGAATACAAATTTCATAAGTAAGACTTTAGGAATATAGTGATTCCTCATATCACCCACCCTCCTACCCACACTCCCAGCCTTCCACACCTCCCTCTCCCTTTCCTTGTCCCATTCTCCATTAAGATTCATTTTCAATTAACTTTGTATACAGAAGACCAACTCTATACTAAGTAAAGATTTTAATAATTTTCACACACACAGACACACACACAAACCATTTGAGAACTAATTTTGCATTTAACTCTCATAATACAACTCATTGAGGACAGAGGTCCTGCATGGGGAGTTAGTGCACAGTGATTCCTATGTTAATTTAACAATGAATACTCTATGTATGATGCCAGTGACCACCCAAAGCTCTTGACATGAGCTGCTTAGGCTATGGAAGCCTTTTGAATCCACAAACTCGATCAGTATCTAGCAAGGCCATAAGCAAAGTAATTCTCTCCTCCCTATAGAGAAAAGTACATCCTTCTTTGATGGGCACTTCTTTCTGCTGGGGTCTCACAGAGATCCTTTATGCAGAACATTTTTGCCACAGTGGCTTGGCTTTCCATGCCAGAAAAGCTTTCACGAGTTTTTCCACCCGACCAGGAAGCCTTAAAGGCTGATTCTGAGGTCAGCGTGTTATTTAAGGCAATTGTCATTCTATGAGTCTGCTGTGTGGACTGCTTCCCATTTTGGAACATTCTCTCCTTTTCAAATCTAATATTATTACCGGACACTTGAACCTATTTTTATGATCACTTTAACACTTAATCCTATCTATATCTTCACTTTACTACTTAAAATGGTCACTTTAACACTTAAGATGGCATTTTTACCACCCAGCTTAGTGGGATTTGGGTCCCAAGACAAGTTTTTAAACTGTACCCTTAGAAATAAGTCTGTAGGAATGTATGAAGAACCTTAGAGCTTTGCAGTTACAAGCTATTTTTCGCTTAGAATTGTCTCCACAAAGTGTACCTCCCCTCACAGATGGATTGTACATCCAGGAGGTTAAACAGCTTTTCACACATGTCAACTGAAATACAATGTAGGTGAATGGTGAAGTTTTGATACATACAATGACTATGTAGCTTGAATGTTATTAGGGGGAAGAGGAGATGCATCTCTATAAGAATAATGAAGTGATATGATTCTGTTGATTATATCAATAGCTTCCTATTAAAGATAGGATAGCAATACTAGAGTTTAAGGAGCACTGTGAGAGCCAGTGCTATTTGTATCCCTGACTCCAGAGGAAACACACCCTACCCCAAAAATGAGTCCTGGGATTTGATTGCAAGTGTGACTGGGCTATCAAGAAGACTGGATACACAGCCTCCTCAATATTTTTTTTTCTTTTTATCACAATTAAACAATAGCTCTTTTTATTGACAAATAAAAAACTGCAATATATTTGTAGTATACAACATGATGTTTTGGTATACAACATGATGTTTTGGTATACATATCTATTGTTGAATGGCTAAATTTATCTAATCAGCAGGTAAATAACATCATTTCCTCACCATATTACCTGCACTGAAATCTACTCAATTATTTTCAAAATTGAATGAGTTGGTATTAACTATTGTGACCATGTGGTAAAATAGATCTCAAGAATGCTTTCCTCTGGCCAGCGCTGCAGCTCACTAGGCTAATCCTCCACCTGCAGTGCTGGCACTCCGAGTTCTAGTCCTGGTTGGCGTGCCGGTTCTGTCCCGGTTGCTCCTCTTCCAGTCCAGCCCTCTACTGTGGCCTGCGAGGGCAGTGGAGGATGGCTCAAGTGCTTGGGTCCTGCACCCACATGGGAGACCAGGAGTACCGGGCTCCTGGCTTCTGATTGGTGCAGTGGCTGGCTGTAGCAGCCATTTGGGGGGTGAACCCAAGGAAGGAAGACCTTTAAAAAGCAAAAAATAAAATAAAAATAAAAATAAATAAATAAATAAATGAAATAAAAATAAATAAAATAAATAAAAATTAAATAAAATAAAAAAAATTTTAAAAAGAATGCATTGCTCCATCTAAGTGAAATCTTATATCTTTATACCAACATGTTTCCATCCCTTTACACTTCTAGCTGCTGGTAGTAACCATTCTATTCTCCATGTTTCTGAGTTTAATGTTTTAGATTCCACTTTTATGTGAAAGCATTTCATATTTGTTTTCATTCATTGTGTTCAATTTCCATTTGTTTCAAGCCCTTATTTACATTTCACTTTTAATTTCTTCTTTGAACAATTCATAATTTAAGAATACATTGCTTAATTTTTACAAGTCAATGAATTATCAGAAATTCCTTCTCTGATTTGTAGCTTATTAACATTTTGATCAGAAAAGATACTTGGCATGATTTCAGGTTTTTTTATATTTACTAGGCTTATTTTTTTGTGTAACATATAATCTATCAAGGACAACATTCTGTCTACTTCTCTTGGATGAAATATTCTGTGAAGATTTGTTAGGTCCATATATTTTTTGTTTTATGCTTCTTTACTTATTCTCTGGTTGAATAATTTGACCATTGTTGAAGTCCTCTACTATTATTGTTTTACTATTTATCTCTCTTTGAAGATCCATTAGCATTCACTGAGTATGGTTAGGTGCTCCAAACTTGGGTACATATATTTACCAACCCCTCATGCACCCACTTCAATCATATACACATAATATGAAATTGTATATTTAATATAGATTATATATATTTGATATATATGGTATATAAAATATGTTTTGAACTTGATTTTTTTAGTATATGTGCTGCCAAAGTGAGCACTTGAACTTGATTTTAACCAGTACATATACTGGAAACAAAAGTATAGTAGTTACAGCTTCTTGAGATATATACTACATTATCATTATTCATTGACCTTGTTTATCTTTTTTTATACTTTTTACTTAAGGCCTATTTTTCTAATGTAATTATGGCTAGCTCTATTCTCTTTTGATTTCTACTTGCATGGAATAACTTCCTCCAACTTTTCACTTCCAGTCTATATGTACCCTTGAAGATCAGTAAATCTTGAATTAATGTCACATAGTTAAATCTCTGTTTTGGTGCATCCAATCACTCTATGTAATTATCGGTAGAGGAAGACTTACTATTGACATTATTTTTGTTATTTTTCTGATTATTTTGTAGATATTAGCTCCTTTATTCCTTTGTTATGTTCCTTTGTGGTAAAATGATTTTCAGTAATGATACAGTTTGAAGCCTTCCTTTTTATCTTTATTGTACCTACTCTAAGTTCTTTTTTATTTTGTGATTATCAAGAGTCTTACATAAAATATTTTGTAACAGCTTACTTTAAGCTGATGATGACTTAACTTTGAACATGCAAAATAACATCTTATTTGTTTTGTATGCTCCTTTACAAATTATGGTATACAAAAACTGCATACATTGCCTCATATGTGGAAGTTAAAATAAGGGAATTTGAATGTAGTACAATGACTACTAGCATCTGGAAATATGGGAAACAGTAGGATGGATGTAGGTTGAATAAGAGATACCGCAGAGTTACGTAAAAGCAGTATTTTCTGATGTTCTATAGTACATCAGAGTAGCTATAATTCACAATAACATAGTATGCATTTTATTAATAACCTGAAGAAAAGAGCCAAAAGGCTCCTAACATAAAATAAAGATAAGAGTTGGAAACTTTAATCACCCTGATTTCATCAGTACACATTACATATGTGTATTGAAATATCACCCTGAAGCTGTTACCTACACCCAGCTATAACGTTAACCAGGGCTGAGCTAGGCAGAGGCCAGGAGCCAGGACTTCATCTGGGACTCTTCTGTGGATACTAGGGTCCCAACAACTTGGGCCATCTTCCTCCACTTTATCAGATGTTATTAGCAGGGAGCTGGAGTAGACAGGACTAGAACTGGTGCCAGAGATGGTGCCATTACCCACTATACCACTGCAATGGTCCCTTTTCAGAGAGTTTAAAATTTGTTAGATGTATTTATTTTTATTTAAAAGTCAAAGTTACACAGAGATAAGGAGAGGCAGAGAGAAGTCTTCTATCCACTGGTTCACTCCCCAGATGGCCGCAATGGCCGGAGTTGCACCAATTTGAAGCCAGGAGCCAGGAGTTTTTCGGGTTTCCCAGATGGGTGCGGGGGCCTAAGGACTTGGGCTATCCTCTACTGCTTTCCCAGGCCATTGCAGAGAGCTGGATTGGAAGTGGAGCAGCTGGGACTCGAACTGGTATCCACATGGGATGCTGGCACTGCAGGCGACAGCTTTACCAGCTACACCACAGCAGCCCCTTAAATGTTTACAGAGATTGAAATGCTAAGCATCATGATTTGATCATTATCCATTGTATCCATCACTAACATTACACCTGATGTACATATATGCATAATTAAAATAATAATAAAGAAAATATAATAATTCCCCCAGAGTTTTTTGTTTGTTTGTTTGTTTGTTTGTTTTGTGGATTTCTTTGTCTTTCCTTCATTTTAAAACGTAGCTTTGCTGGACAAAATATTCTTGTTTGGTAATATGTTTCATTCAATGATTTGAAAATATTGGTCTACTCTCACCAGGCATATTGTGTTTCAGTTAAGAAGTCCACTGTTAACTACATTAGAATTTCCTTTTATGAGATCTTCTGCTTTAGGTCCCTTTCTTTGCCATCTTGCTATTATCTTGTTTGTATTGAATCTGTCTGGAAACCTCTGATCCTCCTGCACCTAAGCATTATTGTCTTTCCTAGATTTGGAAAGTTTTCTGCTCTTATTGCATCTTCACCTTTTGTATCATTCTCTCTTTTTTTGAACTATTATCTCAAAGTTTTTTTTTTTCTTCTTTTTTTTTTTGGAGAGAGAATCTTCCATCTATTGGTTCACTCCCAAATGGCCACAACAGCTGGAGTTGGGCCAATCTGAAGCCAGGAGCCAGGAGCCCAGATCTCCCACATGAATTCGGGGGCCCAAAGACTTCAGCTAGGACTAGAACAGATGCCCATAAGGGATGCTGACACCACAGGCAGAAGGTTTACCCACTACACCACACAGCAGTCAGTCCCCGAAGTTTTCTTTTCTTTTCTTTTCTTTTCTTTTCTTTTCTTTTCTTTTCTTTTCTTTTCTTTTCTTTTCTTTTCTTTTCTTTTCTTTTCTTTTCTTTTCTTTTTTTTGGACAGGCAGAGTGGATAGTGAGAGAGAGAGACAGAGAGAAAGGTCTTCCTTTTTCGTTGGTTCACCCTCCAATGGCCACCGAGGCCAGCACGCTGCAGCCGGCGCACCGCGCTGATCCAATGGCAGGAGGCAGGTGCTTCTCCTGGTCTCCCATGGGGTGCAGGGCCCAAGCACTTGGGCCATCCTCCACTGCACTCTCTGGCCACAGCAGAGAGCTGGCCTGGAAGAGGGGCATCCGGGTCAGAATCCAGCGCCCTGACCGGGACTAGAACCCAGTGTGCCGGCGCCACAAGGTGGAGGATTAGCCTAGTGAGCTGCGGCGCCGGCCCAAAGGTTTTCTAATTTGATGCCTTCTCATAAATCCTAAATTTTTTGTCATTTGATTTTCTTCCTTAAACCTCTATATTTTTAAAAATGTAGCATCTTCAATTTGACAAGTTCATTTCCTCTATTGATTCCTTTGTTAAAATTAATTTTCCCCCATTTTCCTCTTATTTATTGTGTTTCAGCTCCAGAGGTTCTATTTAAATTTTATATAACTTAAATTCTCTCATAAATTTATCACTTGATCACTTATTGCTTTCTTGATTTCACTGATTAATATCTTTGTAATGTCTTGAAGTTCCACAAATTTGTACTGATGTTCAAATTGGTACTTCTGTGGGGATACAGGTGCTAGGAAGTCCTGTTTGCTTTCTTACTGATGTCCAGCTCTGGGCCATAATTCTGCATTTTCTTATATCAACATGAAAACGCCAAAAAATAAAACTGTGAAACTGGGGTGGTGACATCTAGCATTCAATCTGAGAATTTTTAACAGACCTAGTATCTGATAGTTCTAAGCAAACAGAATGAATTTGCTCCTTAATTACCCAGAACAGATTCTTAATGTCTGGGTATCATATAATAAGAGTATTTAAAGCTATTTGCTTGCAAAATGATGAGTGATTGAATCTGAAGATGTGGACTCCCTTATGTCAGTAAGAATGATGAGACTCTAGAATGATGGAGTTCAACATGAGGAAGCCCTTACTACTAGAGAGAAAATGGTTCAAGACCATGTTACCATGATCCCAATGGAAATATACATCCACTGTCTTTTTAGATAGTTCCTAAATGTCTAATGAAAATAGTAAATGCCACTGAAGAAGCCATTCCTTGCTATGGCTTCCTGAGTCATAGAATAACTACATGTAGGCCTGTGGAAAATTATTTACCCACCAGTTTATTGTAGACAAAATAGCAAATCTCCTGATGGATGGGCAAACATTAGGTCCACTATCCCAACTTGAATCATGCAGGCATTCATTTTCATTCATCCCTTATTTTATTTAATGCTTTATATTAAAAAGATGAATCAATCTTGAAAACCGACATTGAATTCTTAATATTTTGTCATTGACTTCAACTGAACTTTCTATTTCAAATGAAATAAATTGACAGGTAAAGAAATCATGCCTTTGACTAGAATGCTGTTATTTTATTTATTTATTACTTGATAACAGAAGAGTATAATTACCTTTAAAGACAAATCTTCTTTAGTTGAAGCATAAAGATGTTATTTGTAAAAAGTTCATTTCTTATTTGAAAGGGAGAGAGAGAACTTCTATTGGCAGTTTCACTCCCCAAATTCCTGCAACACCCGGAGCTGAGCCAGTCTGAAACCAAGAACCAGTAACTCCATCCAGGTTTCCCATGTGGGTGTCAAGACCCAAGTACTTGGGTCATCATCTGTTGCCTCCCAGGTACATTAGCAAGAAGTTGAATTAGAATCAAAAGCGAAACTTGATCCTGGTTATTCTGATATGGTATATGGTGTCCAGAAGACAGCTTAACACACTGCACAACAATGTCCATCCCAGGATGATTTTTTTTTCTCATTGAAAAATTCTATCTTTCTGTGTCCTCTTCTGAGTATTGTTAGCAGGAATATAAAAACTACATTTCTCCTTCACCAAATGGCTCTTATTTGTTTTTGTCATAAGGGGCATGAAGAATATGATGGGACTCCAATCCAAAAGAATTAATTAAGTATTCAAAATAAAATGTCAGACTAATGACTTGAGACAAAACTATAAAAATGGAAGAAGAAAGATTAAAAAAATTCCAAAAAGAGGATGTCTGAGCTACTGTGCTCTGCTCTGACTGGCTCTTGCATACAGTGTTTATAACTTTATCACTCCTTACTAATTTTAGGGCCCAGGGTTGAGTCCTAGAGTGAAATTCTGAAATTACTTTCCTTGGGCTTGCTTCCTTTCCCAAAAGAAGTGATGATGACATATGTTCCTTATGGCATTTTTCATCTCCAAGTTTCTTAGTGTGTAGATCAGAGGGTTGAACATAGGAGCAATGATAGTGTAGAAAAGAGCAAATACTTTGTCTTCTGCAAAAGTCACATTTGGTCTTATGTAAATGAAGAGAACAGGAGCAAAGAATATGACTACAACTGTTACGTGAGAACTACAAGTTGAAAGAGCTTTGGTACGGCTCTGTGGCGGATAAGCACTGATGGTGTATAATATCAGAAGATAAGACATCATCAAAATCACGAAACATGCTAAGGCAATCAGCCCTGAATTAACTATGACCAGCAGACCAATCCTATATGTATCAGTGCAAGCCAATTTCAGCAAAGGATACACATCGCAGAAATAGTGATCTATCTCATTGGGGCCACAGAACGGTAAGAAGATGGTGAGGAGAAACTGACTGGCAGAGTGCACAAATCCTCCAGTGCAACAAGCTATGATGATTGTGTTGCATCGCTGCCTGCTCATGATGACAGTGTAGTGCAGGGGCTTGCAGATGGCCACATAGCGGTCATAGGCCATTCCCGTGAGAATGAAGATCTCGATGCCTCCAAGGAAGTGCATGATAAATAATTGTGCCATGCAGTTATTATAGGAAATGGTCTTCTTTTCTGTCAGTAAATCTGTCATCAGTTTAGGGGTCACTGTGGATGTGTAGCAAAGGTCAGAGAGCGACAGGTAATAAAGGAAAAAATACATGGGTTGGCTTATAAGCTGAGTGCATTTGATAGAAATCATTATGAGCACATTTCCCATCCAAATAGAAAGGTAACAAAATAAAATGAATATAAAACAAAGGACTTCGATTTTCTTATTCTGAGAAAGTCCCAGGAGAATAAACATGGTGACATTATTTCTGTTTTCCATGGGTCAATGCAGTAAAATACATGTCACCTGAGAAGACATAATGCATAAGTCAGGGACAGAAATGCCATGGAATGTATGATGACAACACTACTGCCATGAAGCTGGGTTTAAAGGATGTGATTTCAAGTTTCAGGAAATGAAAATCTTATAATTAATAATTATTTTTAAATTAATCTATTTATGAATTATTTAAGTTCTTTAAGGGCATTATGTTCAATCTTAACATTAATGAAATGAGGACATTCAATCCACTAAAAATATTAATTAGTTGCCAAATCTTTACAAATGTACAATTAAATCCTTACCAAGACAAAAATCTGGACTCATGAGAACTAAATTTTTTAAAGATGAAAGAATAAACCATACACAATTTTTAAAGTACAACAGTGACCACTGCATTCTAACCTTAAAACACTGTACAGTGAGATAAAAAATTAAAGAACAAAATTATGTATATTTATATATGTGTGTGTATGTATATGTTAATATACACGCAATAAGAGGTTAAAAACTCTCAGCAAAAGATTTATGCAATTGTTGAATTATTGATGCTTGTTTGTTTTTACATTATTTCTGATCTAAACAATAAAATGCCATTTTAGAACAGAACTGGAATTATTTCTGTAGAAACTTCAGTTGCAATCATGTACTTACAGTGCAGAACTAAGCAGTATTTAAAAATAAAAATGAGAATAGGCAGTTTTAGGTAGATGATGTTACTCTTGAGTCATGTGGTACATTTTTCCAATCATTTTTTCTGAGTTTTTATATTAGAGTCCTCATTTCTGTTTTCTCTTTTGACCAGCTTATTTTTCTTACCAAAATCCATGAAGAATCTTGAAACTGCATAAAGTTTCTGAAAATTTATGGGAAGATGTTTATGTAACAACAATAATTGTATGTAGGCTCTGTTACCTAATTACATCAACAGTGTGCAAATTTGTGTATCAATCATATTGTTTCTCTCTTTTTTTTTATTTATTTGACTATTAGAGTTATAGACAGTGAGAGAGAGAGAGACAGAGAGAAAGGTCTTCCTTCCGTTGGTTCACTCCCCAAATGGCTGCTATAGTGGCAGATAGCCGGTGCTGCACCAATCCAAAGCCAGGATCCAGGTGCTTCTTCTTGGTCTCCCACGTGGGTACAGGGGCCCAAGTACTTGGGCCATCCTCCACTGCCTTCCCAGGCCACAGCAGAGAAGCTGGAAGAGGAGCAACCAGGACTAGAACCCAGCGCCCATATGGGATGCCAACACCACAGGCGGAGGATTAACTAAGTGAGCCATGGTGCCGTCCCCCCATATTGTTTCTCTTAATTAGAATTATCTCACTTATGAAATGGTAAAACCAGTCAGAGAATTGTTACAAACTGCTACTAACATGCAAATAAATCAATATATGTCAAAATTTTATAAGTGAGAAACTTTCAATATTAATTTTTTTTACTGAAATGCTAGTATTGCCAAACCAGTACCTGAACAATTTTCAGTTGTACTAGTTTAGTATATTTGACTCATGTGAAGAAAATGAAATTTTAGGCCAGCGCCGTGGCTCACTAGGCTAATCCTCTGCCTGCGGCACCAGCACCCCGGGGTTCTAGTCCCGGTTGGGGTGCCGGATTCTGTCTCGGTTGCTTCTCTTCCAGTCCAGCTCTCTGCTGTGGCCTGGGAAGGCAGTGGAGAATGGTCCAAGTTCTTGGGTCCTGCATGCACATGGGAGACCAGGAGGAAGCACCTGGCTCCTGACTTCGGATGGGTGCAGTGTGCCAGCCGTAGCAGCCATTTGAGGGGTGAACCAATGGAAAGGAAGACCTTTCTCTCTGTCTCTCTCTCTCACTGTCTAACTCTGCCTGTCAAAAAAAAAAAAAAGAAAATGAAACTTTAGAATCAAAATTATTTAAGCAAAGTTGAATTTTCCCATATCTACTAGCCTAATTTCCCCACTTTAATACAAGGAGTTTTGACTAAAAGTGAAATATAGGATGTAATAGGTAGTTTGAATTATCATCATCATTCAGCAGGCATTAACTCTATAGGATTTGATTTATGCAAATATAGGTAATGGAATTCAGATTGACAATAACTTCTGATTTAGTTTGGCTTTAAACTACTTAAGCAATACTAATTTTGATATGTGAATGGCAAAATGGGATAATATATTAAGCCAAATTCTCTATCTATAAAATCCATAACAAAAATAACCACATTACATACTCAATCTGTTCCTCTTTCCCAGAAGCTCAGCCCGTATATAATCTGTAAGAAAGTTACATCTCATGAATCTGAATATAACATACAGAATCTCCTAAGGCTCTCAAACTCTAGTGATGCTATTGTGGTACAATAGGGGCTAAAAAAGACAAGAATATGATTTATTTTCTAAATATAGCTCTTCATTTGCTGCAAGAACTTGGTCTGCCTGTAAAATAATGAATATGTCTTGAAGATATATATGATCTTTTTCAGAGAAGATGTCACATCATCCTTAATCGCTTTAATACTCCCAGAAGTAAACTTTTGTACAATTTTTGGAAATAATGACATGAAATTACTTGGGGTTATATTCTGGCTTTGCTATGAGTAAATATATTACCTCAGTAAACTCTACCAAACATCAGTAGGTCTAACAATTCTTATATCACCTTACAATTTGAACATTCCCACGTGCTTAATGTTCTTCTAAGCACCTTATATGTACTGATTTTTAAATACTCACAATAACCCTGAGAAGTGAGTATTAGTAAAGCTGATATACGAAAGAAGATACTGAGTTATAGAGAAACAATTAATCCAAGGCTATACACCAAATATATAAAAAGATCTGAAAGAACAGAACTCCAATTGGGAATAAAATGAATATTTTACCCACTTAGCATGACTTTAGATACATAAATTTATCAATAATATATGATTATGTGATGCTTATTCCCTAAAGAAAGTCTCAATGACTCATATACTTCAGTTTTTAATCTATGCCAAACTAAACACTATTCGTGCGTAATTTGCATGATACTAAACACCTCTTGCCTTGAAATTCTGGTTTTCTTAGACCACTGTATTGCTGATGAATATATTGCTAGTGAGAATATGTATTTCCAGCTTTGCTGAGAGAATTAACTAAAAAAATACATAGAATAGTCATCCAATCCATTTTAGGGGCTCAATAAATATTATTTACAATGCTACGCTTTTATCTGTATCTTTTGATCTGCAGACTACCATTCATTTAAACAAGAACCATCACATGTTTAAACAAACCATAAAGATGTTAAAAAAGTATTCAATAATTTAAATAATTACCCTAGCAATCACTACAGGCAATGAAAATACAGGAAAAACTACACAGAGATAAGGAAAGCAGGGTTTCTAGTTTTGAGATATTTCCATGTTTTAGTGACCCGCTTTGGGTCTCTAAATTAATTATTTGACCCAGTTGCTCTTTTGGAAGAATTGGAAATAATGATCATGGTAGAGGTAAATGCAGGAACCTTATTTTCATTTTGAAATGGTTTTCCTCATTTTCTTGATAACTGAACACTCAGTTTTTTCCTTAATTAATACCTTGTTCACTTTTCTGCCAAACACTTTATCAATATTTTTTTGTTATTTTAATCTGCTATCCAAGTAAGCATCTCTTCCCTGTTATAGTACATCTATCCCCTTAGAACATTACATCATACCTTCAATAAACTCCATAGATTTAATTTCCCCAATCTAGAAATGTCTATTGAGTTCAGAGATGACGTCTGTCATTTATTTTAAGTGACAGACTATGTTTCTATGTAAGGTGACAAATATATATTCAGCAAATAACATACTTCCAGGCAGGGTCATGGAAGGAAAAACAATACCAAATATTCTGCTTCAGTTGTGATTCAGTTCTGTTTTCGTTCTTTCCACTGTTTTCTCTCTTCATTGAAATTCTTGTCATTCTCTTATTGTTCAGATTGTTTCATCTTCCTAAAATCACATTTCCCGCGGCATTATCCATTAACCATCCATAGAACAAACTTTGTATATCATTTTAGAGACAAGTGACACCTATCGTTCATACGGTGCTGACATAAATAATGGAAGTTATACCCACAGAGCAATAGTTTGAAGGCAAGTAGGATAATGTGAATATTAAATAAGTCAAGTCGTGATTTCTATTTGCATCATATTTCTAAGTTTCCAGACTCAGGATACACTAAATAATAAAGTAGAAATCCTAAAACTGCATTTTGTTTTGCCAAGAATGCTGAGCACTCCTTTTGAGTTGTTTGAAATTACCTTTTAAATGCTCCTCTCACCAGGTTCATTTCCCTTAGATCCTAGTTAGTAGATGTGCCATGGCTAGGAAAGAATCTGGATTATAAAGAGTTAGCAAGCCACAGTTAACTTTGTGATTCAGTTATTATAGTTCTCCTGGGTCCCAATGACTCAATTCCCCTGCACTTTGCATGAAGCACTTTGCAATTAGAACTTGTTGGAAGAATTCGTTTGGAAGGACATATCCGTTCCACATTCTCTATTAACTTGAGAAGAGGACATCTCTAGCCCTTGTGGTAGATAATGGTGTTCATCTCTCCTCGAAACTGTATTACTGTGTACTTTGAGAGAATTAGAATGGGTTTGGGTTTATTTACAAGCATTTTTATAGTAGAATTTCAGAAGACAATAACTGAATATACTTTAATATTATTTTGCACAGGTAAATAAATTTTGATTATAGAATTTGAAAATAAAGGTGTGCTTTAATGCATTTTAATTTTTTTCACAAGTCCACATACCACTTCCATTTGTGGTCCTGTTTGCTTTTTCTTCTTTCATATCTCTATCAAAGTTAGAACTAGTTGGCATTGTTCTGTGTGACTAGAATAAACTACAGCAAATGCATACTGAACATTGACTGTAGTGAATGTGCTGAAACTTCTTGTGTAATATTCTCGCGATCCAGTGAGATGGTCACTGGGTGTCCTTCTCTTACTCATGAGAAAATTTATAAGAAATAAGATACATAATTATCCTCAGCCTGCCAGAAAGTAGGAAGTTATCACTTAACATCAGAAGAATGGCTAGTTCTGGGGAGTGAGGCCTGAAACGGACAAAAGATTGTTGGGGATCACAGAAGTGCTATGCCTCTGATATAGATGGGGGCTGCAGAGCTATTTCCACTGTAATTTTCTCTTACATTTTTTTTTCAAATTTCGTTGTGTAATATATTTGGTGATTTGAAGATATGAAAAATGTAAATCAGTTATAAACCACCTCCAGGGACAATGAACCTACACTGAGCAGTATGTGAGATTTACTTGCTCCCAAAAATTAATTTGAAAGATATACTAGGGATTTTGTGCTGGTGTATTCAATTTCCTATACCTAAAAGGAAATCTATTTTAACACATTATAACACTTTTCTGATAGATGCCTCCTCCAATCCGGGTGATGTTTCTACAATTATTCTTCTTTTTAACACAGAAGAAAATCTTCCATGGAATCTTCTCAGAGCCTTTCCTTTACTGGTTCTGTAGGAGGTTCCACATTGGGGCCTCTGACCCGGAAGCACTTGAGACTTTCTTCCTGATCCAGGAGAAACAGTTGCTCTCCCACATTATCTTTCTTCCAAAGAGAAGACAGTCAAACTTCCCTTTCAAATTTTTCAAAATTATAAATTTTAATATACATTAGGATACTTCCAAATGTTTATGTTAAGAGAGAATTTAAAGATAAATATGTCCTACCAATTTTCATATCAAAGTGTTTTTTTTCATAATACACATTATACATAAATTTGGATGATCCTTGGTTTTCACAGATTTTAAAATTTTAACACAAAATATTCATCTTCAGTTCTACTTTCCCAGAAGGTTTTGAAATTTCCTCATATATAAGTATGTTATCCTTCTAGATAGGTACAAGCACTATGAATATATATAACAGTATATATATATATATATATATATATATATATATATATATATACTGTTCCAATAGTTCTCCTTGGGTATTAAATACTTAAAGGAAAATACATTACCAAAGAAAATCACTGTCTTTGTGATATAGTGCAAAAGTTTTAAATAATTTCTGTTCCAATAGTATATTGGCATCAAAAAGAAACATAAATGACAAATAAATACGCACTTTCCTTGCTCACAGCAGCAGCCAAAGCTGGAATCAAAAAGTGTTCTGGAAGTAGTTTCATTAGAAATTTTTAATAACTTCAGTAAAATTTGATTGATTGTTAACCCAACTGAGTTAACGATAACTAATCAGACATAACATAGCAAAAGATACCAGAGTGAGAGGCACCTATTCTGTACAAGGTGCTGGGATGCAGTATGAAAATATCTAAGGAGAGTCACTCCTGAAACACATTTTGCAGCAGCAGAATAGAAGAGACTCTGGGTGACTGTGAAGCACACTCTGGTGTGCTCTTATTCACATGCCTATAATACAAACCCCAACTTTAGTAGTTTGGGAGGATCTACTCTGAATCATGTTTCATTGAATAATATATTCTCCATGGATGCCTTTTTAAAGAAGATAGTGAAGAAGGCAACATCAGCAGTAAACATCACATTCAGAATAATGAAAGTTGTTGTGAAACTTCCATTGTAAATGTTTAACGCCCTAAGAAATAATAAGTCCATTTATCTTAGCCACTAATCTATTGTATTTCACATGCAAATTAAATTTATCATTTCATTTTAAGTGATATTGATAAATTTTAGTGTCAGTTGTATACTGTAAATGAAAAAAACAAAAGATGCCCACAAGTTTATTGATTTTACAAGAGTCATGCCATAAATAAATGGTAGACTAGCATTTAAATCAAGATTAATAACTTGATTCTTTGTTCATTTTCTCTTTCCAAATGCTTTTAGAGGTGACCTTTGAAGAGAGGTATAAAACAGATCAATCATTTATGTTCCATTTCCCCTAAGTTGTTATATTGACTCGTCTTTTGTGAAACAGTTAAACTTCAAGACAATATTTTTTAGAAAAATTTGATTAAAAAGAACATGCAGGGCCGGCACCATGGTTCAATAGGCTAATCCTCCGCCTGTGGCGCTGGCACACCGGGTTCTAGTCCCCGTTGGGGCGCTGGATTCTGTCCCAGTTGCCCCTCTTCCAGGCCAGCTCTCTGCTGTGGCCTGGGAGTGCAGTGGAGGATGGCCCAGGTCCTTGGGCCCTACACCTGCATGGGATACCAGGAGAAGCACCTGGCTCTTGGTTTCAGATTAGTGTGATGCATCACCGCAGCGGCCATTGGAGGGTGAACCAACGGCAAAAAGGAAGACCTTTCTCTCTGTCTCTCTCACTGTCCAGTCTGCCTGTCAAAAAATAATAAAAAAAAAACAACATGCAAGTAGCCAATATCATTAATAAAAGAGAAGTGGGAATCACATTTACCATTCTCAGTCTTCCTCTGAAACATGTGGTCATTGTTACATTGTCTTCTTTTTGAAAAAAAAAACAAAAAACACTTATTTTATTTATTTGAAAGGCAGAGTTACAGAGAGGCAGAGGCAGAGGCCGAGAGAGAGAGAGAGAGAGAGAGAATCCATCCACTGGTTTACTCCCAAATGAGAGCGAGAGCGAGAGCGAGAGAGAGAGAGAGAGAGAGAGAATCCATCCACTGGCTTACTCCCAAATGGCTTTAATGACCAGACTGGGCCAGGCCAAAGCCAGGAGAAAGAAGTTTCCTTCTGGTCTCCCATGAAGGTGCAGAGCCCTAAGGACTTGGGCCATCCTCCACTGCCTTCCCAAGCACATAAGGAGGAGTCTGGATCAGAAGTGAATCAGCCCAGGACTTGGACAGATGTCCACATGGGATACTGGCGCTGCCGGCCCTGGCTTTAACCTGCAGTGCCACTGCACTAGCCCCTTATGATGGTTCTTTTATTTGCATTCAATTGATGACATAAAAGTATTTTTCACAAATATTCTCGTTCTATTGGAAATATGTCTCAGAAACCTACCCCTCACGATAACAATCTGTTTTCTTCATGTGCATACTGCTATTTAAAAAAAAATTTACACTTATCTGTCTTTGTTTTTACTTCAGTCATAGAGAAAATAATACAATATATACAAAATAATGATGATCAATAAAAATTTATTTTGAACTAATTGTCTCTGGCACTATACTCTCTCCACTTCACTGCTTCATGTCTATATACCAACAGCTGGTAGTTGCTCTCTCTTCCAAGTATATAGTCAGAACCACGGACCTAAACATAGTTTACTGAAAAGAGAGTAGAGCTATAAACTACTCATGCTATTTTTCTACATTCTGATGTTTTATGATGAAAGAAGCATCCTAAATGAAACACCGGTTCCCTCCAGCAGTTTAATAACTCCATTCCTGTCTGTATATGGGAGTAGTGGGCTCTACAGTTCCCAGAGGTCTGGTATCACCACTCCTTTTTCTTAGCATGTCAAGAAAAATTTTTTCTTAGACCATTTGAATAGCAAAATTTATTTTATAATGTCACCATAAATTATTTGAATATCATAGAATGACATCAATTTCATAATTTTTAATTCCTGAATCATATTTTAATCGGCTCCATTTCTACAAAATTCTGAAAAAGTTATCAAGTGTTCATGTGTAAATCCTATTTGAAAATAAACATTAAAATTCAACTTCAACATCATAACATTACTCTATGCGATATAGCCACCATTCCTTTTACCCAGAATATTATCCACACCCAATCTCATACCACTAGTGAAACTGCTATTTTACTCATGTTTCTTCAGTTCATCGCCTCTGTGACATGGTTAATTGAACAATTTATCTTGAATAATTTGAAACCCAGTGGTTCTCCCTGTTGGCAAGCACACTTTCACTAAAGCACAATCATGTTTAGCATATTGAGTAACATAAATCAATTACATTTTTCTGCAGAAAACAGCTTTTGATAAAACACCTTCCTGATGGCCTTTTTCATCTCTGTATTTCTCAGGGTATAAATTAATGGATTGAACATAGGAGCAATGATAGTGTAAAATAGAGCAAAAATTTTGTCCTCAGGGAAAGTGGTAGGAGGTCTAAGGTAGGCAAAGATTGATGGTCCAAAAAACAAAACGACTACAGTGACATGAGATCCACAGGTAGAGAGGGCCTTGCGTCTTCCCTCAGCTGAGAGATTTCTTAAGGTGATTAATATGATGATGTAAGATCCAAACAGGAGAACAAAGGTTACCAAGGCAACCAGTCCCGAATTTGCAACCACAAGGATGCCAATGAGGTGAGTATCAGTACAGGCAACTTTCAGCAAAGGGAATATATCACAATAGTAGTGATCAATTTCACTGGGGCCACAGAAAGGCAACCCAATTATCATAGAAAACTGAGAAAAGGAATGAGCAGCCCCACCAGCCCAAGCAACCATGATAAGGAGATTGCACCTAGTTCTGTTCATGATGATCGTGTAGTGGAGAGGTTTGCAGATGGCCACATTGCGATCGAAGGCCATAATTGTGAGGATAATGATTTCAATCATTCCGAAGAAATGCATGGCAACCACCTGTAACAAGCAGTTACCATAAGAGATGGTTTTTCTTTCCACTAGGAGATCACCAATCAGCTTAGGTGTCACACAGGAGGTATAGCAAATGTCCATAGAAGATAAGTGACTGAGGAAATAGTACATTGGTTGGTGAAAGAGGGAACTGCATCGAACAGAGATGAAAATCAGAAGGTTCCCTACCAAGATGGCAAGATAACAGAGTAAGAAGAACACAAAGCAAAATACTTGTATGTTCTGGTCAGAAGAAAGACCCATGAGGATGAATTCAGATATGTTCTTCTGACTTTCCATGTAATGTTTGCTATGTCCAAATAATTAAATACCTGGGGAGAAAAGTAGGATTTTTGATTAGTAGCTCACATTTTGAGAAGTAATTAGAGATTTAATTTCTATCTCCTATTTAAATTTCAGTAAGAAATGGAAGTTTTAAAGTAAAATTCAGTCATAAATATTAATGTTGCAAAAACACAAAGAAGCTAATTGAAATTCAGAGTTAATTTGAATTAACAATTTGTGTGTTCTATCAAAATAAATGAGAGGGATTCAGTCAGTAAAAGATGATGGTACAAAATGCAAATGTAATAAAAGCTTTTTGATCAAGAAGTATTCAGCTTTTATCTGCTATCATGATTTATTTGTGGATTTGCATTTATTATTTTCTACATTATCACAATAGAAATTACACAAAGAAATGTAAAGGTGCACTCCAGGCAGCAGTGCGATTCTGAGTTCTATCCACATTAAGAGATAGTGTGAAGTTGATCCTATTCCATCAGTCTCTCCTGAAGACATTCCAGTCTCCCTTTTCAGTACAAACAACAGATCATTTCCAACATGTGTATGCAAGTTATTGTACCACCACAATACTTAATCATTTTTCTTATTTTTAACAATATTTTGTGAAAATTGCAGTGTAAAAGACACTTCATTTAAGAAAATAAATTACTGCATGCATGCCCTTATATAAAAGTACATGAGACAATTAAATGTATCTTAAAAATTAATTATAAATAATAACCAAAGTTCTTTTCTATAAAGAAGGATTCAATAAAGAGAAACTGAGAGAACTTTCCAGCACAGAGAATGAATATACTGTAGAGTTTAAAAGTAGTTTACAAGGGCTGAGGTTTCTACCTAGCAGCTAAACACTGCTACAGCCCACATCTGAATGTATGGGTTCAACTCCCAGACCTGGCTCCTGATTCCACTTTTCTGCTAACACAAGTCACAAGAGAAAGAGAGAGATAGCAGCGATGACTCAACTAATCGAGGTCCTCCTCCCAGATTCTGCTTCTGTGAAAGCATTTGGGGTGCAAACCAATAAATGGGCATTTCTCTCTCTCTCTCTCTCTCTCTCTCCCTCTTCTTCTCCTTCACCCTCACCCAGAGCCTACTCTCTTCTAAAAGAACTCCAAAATAAGCAGGAAAAAAAATCAAATAGTTAGATTCCTGCCATCCACATGGGTAACCTATATTGAATTCCTGGCTCCTGGCTTTGGCATACGCCTGGTCCTGGCCATTGTGGGCATTTTGGGAGTTAACTAGTGGATGGGATCATGGCCTCTGTTTGTCTGTCTCTCTGCATCTCAAATAAATAATTAAAATATATAAAAAAGTAGATCACCCATTTCTTATGTAGCTCTTTCTTACAAGAAAGGGAACATGTATCAGAGAGGACAACAGTGGGAGGAAATACCACAATTCTTATTTCATAATTGGTAACCGAGATCACTGTAAAATACATCACAATAGTTATAAGAACAAATTTGCACTGCTCCATTATTGCTTTAAAATCATTACCATATCTGGTCTTCAGTTTCATCATCCTTACTGATAATATTCCAATCTGTCAGCTGAAGGAAATCAATTATTGTAACTGTTAGAGGCACTGGCACAATAGCAATGTGAAAAACTTCAGGCAAGAAGAATTGCATTCAGTCAGGGAAAAAATGACATTTTCTTGGAATTTTTAAGTCATCACACATGTAAATGAAGAAATTTTGAAGTAAAAGTATAAGTGGCTATGAAAACAATACAGCACGAGTTGCAAATAATGTGGAGAATAAAATCTTTGGAAAAATTTACTCTCATGCAATGAAAGTGTAGTCTATATGACAGCTAACTTTAGATACTGTCCTAGAGAATGTCAATCACCTCGAGGGTTCCAGTATTCATATATCTGACACCAGGTGAAATAATGTGAAGTGGAGGGTTGCTACTGTCTGGTTTGTTGCAGTCTTTGATGTTGAGGTTTATGCAGAAGCTGGCAGTTAAGAAGGAGACTAGTTATCCTGTGTGGATTTAGATAATCCCCATACACTACTCACAACATTTGTTTTATAGATCTTGTTTTCTATTACCATTCATGATGAATTTTAGCAAAAAAATTAGGATTATTTTTAATTTCTCAATTCACAAGACCAATTCTCAATTCATAAAAAATATTTCACAAGAAACTTAGCTTCTCTGAGTTTCACTTTCTGTTAATCGAAATAAGTACAGTAATAAGGGAAACAATGATGAATATATGAGATTATGATATGAATCTCTCCTAAGAGAATCAAAGGTACAGACCGAAAAACTCACTTGTGTTTTCTATATCCTTCTTTAAAGGGAGGGAGTAAAAATGACGTGAATTGTTCTGAAACACATATAGACTCCATAAATATTTTCAAATAAAATGAAAACTATAATAAAGATATTAGGTTGAAAACAGGAACCAATTTGAATGTAGTTAAAGTTGGGTGGCAAAAATAAAATCAACATGAAGGTATAATTTTTTTAAACTAGAGAATTTCTTAATACTAAATTTAAAGAGCATCTATTTCCATCCTATCAAAGTTGTAGATTTTATTTTCATAATTTATGGTATTGTTAAATAGCCCTGATCTCCCTTTCTGAAGAATCTCAGTACTGTAAAACTGCCCCTTCTCTACTTTAACAAGCCTCTTTCTGTATATAATAGAATATAATTCCATTAATGGCATCAGCATGTATCTTACCATAAACTTACTTTATCCAATTTCAGTGAATCTAGACAATGTTAGATGAATTGTCCTTTGAATTGTGAGAATATCTAGTGTGATCGCAGAACAGAAAGTCACTGAAAATCTAAACATCAACTATTTTTAAATGTATATCCCAAAATTTAAACTCTGTAATAGAAAACTAAACATTGTGAAAATAATTTACTATCATTCAAATTGTTATAGAGCACATCAACATGTATACCTTACAATATATAAATGCCAAATAAAATTATTTATTACTCAATTTGTATTATAATATTATTACCTGCACATTGATTGTGGATGGTGTTGTGTTGAAGGTTGTTTTATATTACTCAGGAAATTGTTTGGTTCATACATTTATTTCCTTGAGTTACACAGTTCCTTAGTATTTACACCTGAAATAAAAGGTAAGCTTATAAACCAGTGACTCAAATCTAAGTCATAACTCTAAAGATGGCTTCAAGATTGCTCTACTCACTTATCTGTGAGGAAAAGACATCTGCTTTGCCAGCAGAGTTAAAAGTACCTTGGACTCACCCTGAAGTATCTATTCATTCTGCAGGGGCATGATTGAGGATTTTAGTTGATGATACAACTTCTTGACTCCTGCACATACAGAAAAGTAAACATGAACATTTTGAAAGATCTGCTAAAGCAGGCTGTATCATGTCTTTTATGCCTACACCTGCAGGAAATGTGTACTATAAGAGCCAACTAAAGAGAGATCATAAGAATTTTTTCAAAGTTTGAGAATTGTTTTCCCAGAAGCATATCTTGAAAGATTTTCATGAAATAACACTGATTGTCCAAGGTATTATTCCTTAATTACCTAGGGAATTTGGGGTTGTAAATCTACTTTCTACTGTTTGTGTTATTTTCTCCCTGTGCACTGCGTCTCCAGGGACTGGTACTATTATTCACTCCGAGAACCTCAGGAAATTCCATGAGTTCTAGCCAACTTCCTCCTTGGACACATCTAGGGAGCATTAGATTTTGTATAGAGCCCTCTATTTCTGAAGAGGAAAAAGAAATAAAAACTCAGAGGCAGAGGCCCTTATATAATCCCAACAGAAGCCATTGACACAATTAATACAGATGCACTGAAGTCAGTAATTCCTTGCTGTGTTCCACTACCCCCCCCACCCCGCCCCAACCAGCAGCCACACCCACAGTGACCTGAACTCCTGCCATGGAGGTTTGTGGTGTGAGACACAAAAGAATACAGGGGATAAACCAAACAAATTACAGTTAAAGAAAATGCTACACTATGATCAGTAGGTTAGGACAAGGCTTGCATTTTTGTTGAAAAAAAATAGAGTTTTAAGAAAGTCAGGCAATTTTCCTTGAGTACTTCCATTACTATGAAGTAGACAGACTCAGAATCATCTTCACTGAAACTCAGCTGGACTTCTTTCTTGTGAGCAAAACTCGTACATCATAACACTCATGTGAGATTTCACAAAGTCAATATTTTATAACAATGTTTCTAAATCATATCAATTTACTTAGTAAAAAGTAATCATCAAACTAGTTATGAGATTATTTTTTAAGATTTTATCTATTTATATGAGGTAGAGTTACAGAGAGAGGGAGAGACAGAGAGAAAAGTCTTCCATCCACTGGTTCATTGCCCAGCTGGCCCCAGTGGCTAGAGCTGGGATGATCTGAAGCCAGGATCTTCTGGGTCCCCCACATGGGTACAGGGGCCAAAGCACTACTTTCCCGGGCCATAAGCAGAGAGCTGGATCTGAAGAGGTGCAGCCAGGACACAAACCAGTGCCTTGTTATGAGATCATTTTCAGTAAATTTACTACATGCCGGCAATTGTTTTAAAATTTTAAGTCCATTATTATTGAAATATTTTTAGAAATTTTAATGGAATCATTTTTCACATGAATTAGGTGGAACATATTTTTTCTAGACATTGCAGAATTTGCTCAACATTGCAGATTTTGCTTGAAAATTTGTGACACTGTAGTTCCTGTTAACAACATTTTGAAACAAAATACATGGCAGTAATACTTGAAGCAAGGAAGTGCAAACTAAGAGCGAACTCTTATGAGGCAAGGATATTATACATATAATGTTATAAAAACAGGCGGCCGGCACCTTTGCTCACTAGGCTAATCCTCTGCCTGCAGTGCCGGCACTCTGAGTTCTAGTCCTTGCTCCTCTTCCAGTCCAGCTCTCTGCTGTGGCCCTGGAAGGCAGTGGAGGATGGCCCAAGTGCTCGGGCCCTGCACCCCATGGGAGACCAGGAGGAAGCACCTGGCTCCTGGCTTCGGATTGGCAGAGTGCGCCGGCCTTAGTGGCCATTTGGAGGGTGAACCAACGGAAAGAAGACCTTTCTCTCTGTCTCTCTTTCTCTCTCACTGTCTAACTCTGCCTGTCAAAATAAAAATAAAAATAACAGGTAGCATAGTTGGAGATTTCAGTTCCTGTCTGACAACAGCTACAAGAGCAAGTAGGCAGGAAAGGAATAAAGACATGTTAAGCTTGAGCCATACTATCAACTGGTTTGACTTAACTACCTTTAGAAAACACTTAATCCAATAGCAGCAGAACACACATTTTTGTCAAATGTACTCAGAGCATTCACCCAGAGTGACCATATTCTGGAGCATTAAACAAATCTTGATCAATTTAACTAGACTTCAATTTTTAAAAGTATACGTTTTACCAAAATATAATTAAAATAGCATTTCAAGTAGAATCTAGAACATCTCTAAACAGCAAACTTTTAAGTATCATCTTGAGCCAAAAAGATTTCAAAACAGAATTTTGTATTTTATATGAACAAAATTTAAAACCCAATATAAATGTCAGTGCCACAGTTGAATCAGAAATTGCAGAGAAAGTTATTAAACAGGAATTTATGTTGGAGATAAATAAAAGTAATTATTTAAAACTTTTCTGATCCTCTTGGTAAATATGTCTCAGAAAATAATTTTCTGCATGAATGTGCTTATATAAATGTTCATAAAACCTAATTGTATATTGAAATTTTTGATAATAACCAAATTTGCTTATTAAAATACACTAAACAAAATGCCTTCTACCCCAACTATATTCTTTTCTGTACACAAAGAATCAAGTAAGAGAGACTGATTAAAGTTACCTGATCATAGTGTTGTAAGCTTTGGAGTTTAAGAATCCTGGCTACTCCACTTCCGATCCAGCTCCCTGCTAATATGCAGAGTATGGTTCAAGTCCTTGGGCCCCTACACCTAGTGTGGGAGCCCCAGAAGAAACTTCTGGTTCCTGGCTTCAGATTCACTCAGCTCTGGCCTTTGCAGCCATTTGGGGAGTGAACCACTGGATGAAAGACCTCTCTGTCTCTCCCTCTGTCTTTACCTCTCTCTGTAACTCCTTCAATAAATAAAAATAAATCTTTTAAAAAAAAGAAACTTCATAACTTCATTCAGTCATGATGCACAGAGGTGGAGCTTTTGGGACGTGATTGAATCTTGATTGGATCCTGGTGACTTTATAAGCAAAGTGAGAAGTATCACAGACAGAAAGATGTAGACAGAGGTATAGTCCCTGTCTCTTGCTTATGATGAACCTTATTACCTCAGAACTCTGCTAGCAAGAACATCACCAGAGGCCAAAACAGAGCCTGCCTGATCTTGGACTGTTAATCTCCAGTCATGAGCCAAAATAAATCTCTTTCCTTTATAAAGTTAAAAAAGTAGACTACACAGGCTAAGCATTCAGCCTTTTAGCCTAGCAGTTAAAAAAAACTGCTGCATCCCGCATCTGGGCACATGGGTTCAATTCCCAGTTCTGTCTCCAGATTCCAGTTTCCTGCTAATACAGACCCTGAGAGAGAGCAGTGATGGCTCAAGTAATTGAATTTCTGCTCCCAGTTTCTGCTCAGATGTAGGCTTTCGGAGTCAAACCAATAGATGTCTGTTTCTCTCTCTATCCCTCCATCTCTCTGTTTCTCTCTCTCCCTCTCTCTCTGTCTTTCCCTTCCACGTCCACAGTCCACTCCTCTCTAAGTTAAACAGTAGATCACCTAATTGCTGTTTACTTATCTCCAATAAGGAAGGAAACATCTATTGATGAAGCAATGAGAACTATCACAATTCTAATCTCATAATTGGCAACTGAGATCACTGTAAATTATAGTAATATAAAAGGACAAATTTTGCTGTACCCATTTTTGCTTTGAAATTATAATACAATATCAGGTTTCCAGTTAACCTTATACTCCTGAAAGATTAACCCTACATTAAGTAAAGAGTTCAACAAATAGTATGAAAAAAAAAGTGGTTCTCAACGGTTAAGACAAGGGCTATTCAGGATCATCTCATCTAAAAGCATCAATTTCAGTTCCACTGACTACATTTTAGGTACTCTATTAGTTACCACACATCAAGGAGAACATATGAGATTTGCCTTTTTGGGACTGGCTTATTTTGCTAAATACAATGATCCCAGTTTCATCCATTTGGTTGCAAAGGACAGATTTCATTTTTTTACTACTGTGTAGTATTCCATAGTGCACATATACCATAATTTCTTTATTCAGTTTTCAGTTGATGGACATCTGGGTTGATTCCACGTCTTAGCTATTGGGAATTGAGCTGCCATAAACATGAGGGTATAGATAACTCTTTCACATACTGATTTTTATTTCCTTCGGGTAAATTCCTAGGAGTCAGATGGCTTGGTCATATGGTAGAAGTAATTTCAGATTTCAGATGTATCTCCACACTGTCCTCCAGTAGCTAAACCAGTTTACATTCCCACCAACAGTGGGATAGGGCACCTGCTCCCCCATATTCTCATCAGCATTTGTTTTTTTATTTCTTTATGAAAGTCATTCTAAATGGGATGAGGTGAAACCACATTGTGGTTTCAATTTGCATTTCCATGATGGATAATGATTCTGAGCATTTTTTCATATGTCTGTAGAATATCTGAATTTCCTCTCTTGAAAAATGCCTGTTCAGGTCTTTTACCTATTTCTTAACTAGCTTTTTTTGTTGTGCTGTTGATTAGTTTCTTGAGGTTTTTATGGATTCCAGACATTAATCCTTTTTTATTTTATTTTATTTTATTTTATTTTATTTTATTTTATTTTTTTGACAGGCAGAGTAGACAGTGAGAGAGAGAGAGACAGAGAGAAAGGTCTTCCTTTGCCATTGGTTCACCCTCCAATGGCCTCTGCGGCCAGCGCACTGCGGCCGGCACACCGCGCTGATCCAATGGCAGGAGCCAGGGACTTATCCTGGTCTCCCATGGGGTGCAGGGCCCAAGCACTTGGGCCATCCTCCACTGCACTTCCAGGCCATAGCAGAGAGCTGGCCTGGAAGAGGGGCAACCGGGACAGAATCCAATGCCCCGACCGGGACTAGAACCTGGTGTCCGGTGCCGCAACGCGGAGGATTAGCCTATTGAGCCGCGGCACCAGCCCAGATATCAATCCTTTATCAGTTGCATAGATTGAAAATATTTTCTCCCATTCAGTTAGTTGCCATTTCACTTTGCTAACTGTTTGTTTTGCAGTCCAGAAGCTTCTAAAGTTGATGTGATCCCTTTTATCAATTTTGGCTTTGATTGTCTATGCTTTTGGGGAATATTCTGAGAACACTTTGCCTATGCCAATATCTTGCAGGGTTTCCCCAATGATCACTAGTAATTTGTTGGTATTGGGTCATTGATTTGGGTCTTTAATCCATTTTGAGTGGATCTTTGTGCACGGTGTAAGGTGGAGGTCTTGCTTCATACTTCTGCATGTGAAGGTCCAGTTTTCCCAGCAGCATTTGTTGAAGAGAATGTCCTTGCTCCAGGGATTGATTTTAGTTACTTTGTAAAGGATAAGTTGGTTGTAGAAGCGTGGATTGATTTCTGGAGTTTGATCTATCCATTGCTGAAAGTGGGGTGTTGAAATCCCCCATTGCTATTGTATCGGAGTCTATGTATCCCTTCATATCCGTTAACATTGCTTTTACATAGCCAGGTGTCCTGTAATTGGGTGCAGTTTGAGTCCCAGAGTCACTGATATGTTTGGAGGCTTTGTCACCTCACAGTCCTACATGAGTGCCCGGCCCCCTGTCAATCCTCCAACCAGACTTGGTGTCCTCTCAGCTGGTTGCTGTGCACAATTGTTATGCATGTCCATTTCTGATCCTGCTCCCTGATAATAGCCAGGGAGAAGCTGCAAAAGGTGCTGCAAGAGCTTGGGCCCCTGTCACCCATATGGAAGACCTAGATGAAGCTCCTGGCTCCTGACTTCAGCCTAGCCTCAGCCCTGTCCTTTGCAGCCATCTGGGGAATGAACCACTGGATAGAAGTTTGTATTTCTCTCTCTCTCTCTCTCTCTCTCTCTCTCTCTCTCTCTCTCTCCTATATCTCTATCTCTATCTCTATCTCTATCTCTATCTCTATCTCTATCTTTCCTTTCTTTAACTCTGGCTTAATGATAAATACTTTTTGTTTGTTTATTTTAGATTTAAAAGTAAATTTTTTTAGAGTCAAACACTTCCAGTCAAACAGCATGGCGGGGGGCACCTATTGAGGAAAAACCTAGAAGTGTCTGGTGGCAGTGGAGTTTTAGGCACAATATTGGAGGAAAAAAAATTGACAATCAGATTGACACTTAGTTACAAGGAGGGGATACAACCCATCGAAAGATCTGATTTGGGGAGCAGCGCTGTGGCACAGTGGGTTAAAAGCCCTGGCCTGAAGCACCTGCATATGGGCGCCAGTTCAAGTCCCAGCTGCTCTACTTCTAATTCAGCTCTCTTATAACCTGGGGAAGCAGTAGAAGGTGGCCCAAGTACTTAGGCTCCTGCACCCAGATGGGAGTTCCAAAAGCTCCTGGCTCCTGGCTTCGGATCAGCACAGCTCTGGCCGTTGCAACCAATTGGGGAGTGAACCAGTGGATGGAAGACCTTTCTCTCTCTCTTTCTCTCTCTCTCTCTCATTCTGTGTAACTCTGACATTCAAATAAATAAATAAATAAATCTTTTTTAAAAAAAAGACCTGATTTGTAATCCTTTATCCTGTCTGACTTGCTCATGATAAAACAAAGAGCCACCAGAAAGGTAGGATATTTAATTTACTTTACAATGAACTCGGAGCTCAGTAGGAATTGCAACTCCCTTGCTGTTTTCTTGATAGGGTTGGAAGCTTTCAAGCACTGGGCGGGTAGGCAAAAATCGGAAACCAGAGTTTCCAATTGCTGAAGCCTTGCTGTTGTCTCCTATTTTTAAAATGCCACCTCCTTTCAGGATATAGTCCACATATGCTCTTTATTGCCATCTAAAATATCTATGAAAAGAAAATATTTCTTTTCTCTTAATTCCACTGATGATTAGTGACAATGCTGTGTGCCTCAGTTTTTCTGATGAATCGTTTCAACTCTGTATTATTTCTTTCTCCAGTGTATGAATTACCATAAATATAGTTGAAATGAAATGTTCAAAGACTAGAAATTCAGCAGGCTTCTTGGTGTGATTTCTCTTTGAAGGGACCCAATTAGCCATGACTAGGTTGCCTTCCAAGCTTCACAGTCAATGCCATGTTTCATTAGACTGAAAAAAATCCTTGCATACATACTTTCCTAATCAAATGAAAGAAGAAAAATTCTTTAATTTCTATAAAGTTTTTTTTTAAATTTTTTGTTTTAAAGTCATGAAATATCAAGATCAGATAGAAAAAATAGCAATTTTATTTACTCTATAAATATTTGTGTATTTATACATAAATTATAGCTCTAGAACCCAAATATTACATGTTGTTATAGATTGAAGAGGCAATATCCCAGAACTCAGTTTGTACATTCAGTAACCAAATATGTATTGTGTCCTAATTCTGCAATGAGACACCTTATATCTTCCTTATGTATACAGGGTTATATTCCTGAAGTGGAAGGGAACTTGGGACATCATTAACCCAGAAGTCATTTTACAAGGAAGACAAAGTAACAAATAATATGTCAACTTGTTCAGGGACATAAAAGTTGTGCCAACACTTAAGAAAAATCTAACCATATGAAACCCTGTTGGAAAGTCCTACTGATGGGAAATGTCCATTCCTCAGGATAATTGGGTGGCAATTCTACAGGTCTGTGGCTGTTCAGAGGCACCTCTTCAAATTCTAGTTGTAAATCAAGAAGTTTACACTTGCCTCTTCTTTCCTCTCTCAGGAGACAATATTGGCAGTTGCACTGAGTTACAGTGGGGAACAGTCTCTCTGGACTGCCAAGGATGTTCTTTACTGATGGCTTAAATGTAGCAGTAGAATTGGAAAAACCTTCACATTTTGACCAGCCACTGAATGGACTTTTCTTTATAGATAATAGGAAATTGCCATCCCGAGAAACTTCAAGGAATCGGTCAGTGGTAAGATTTGTAATATACACATTTATAATTTCAGAGCAGATTTCAAATTGTGAGGTGGTGCTTAACCATGGAGGTGTCATGTACAGGCAAGCTTATAAATGCTTGGCTCTATCTATATTAACTGCCTTCTTGGGTTAGTCACATAACCTTTCTGTTTCTCAGACTCCTTATCTTTAATTGGGACACGCAACTGAGCAGAATGAAATAATATGTGTGATAATAACATATGCAGAATAATGCATGTGTAAAGGAATAATTCATGCAGAACCCGTATGGAGACCACTTGACTCATAGTAAGTACTAAAGAAACAGCAGGTGTTCAAATACAATCCACTTTTATTCTCTTTAGTTAGAGTGCCTATTCCTTCAACCGTAATTACATTAGAAGTATGTTCAGCTCTTTCTCTTCATTTAAAACCTAACACTTGGAAATGTAGCAAATGCACACTTTTTTCATAGCATATCAATAGGAATTTATTTATTCTCTTAAATATTCTTACGTACCATTCAGACTTTAACACTCCTCCAAGCCCAGTGTTTCTGACTAAAAAACAAGATTTTTTGAAGTTTGTGAAGAACACTAGTGTAGATGAATGGCAAATTCGAATGCTACCATATCATTAAAATAGCCCTTGATGTAGAGTTAGTATTTATTATTTCTTTGGCAATCAACTAGGAAAAGAGAAGCACACTAATATAAGAAACACAGACACGAATCACAGAGTGGAGTTTCCTGATGTTATGTATAACATTAAATTTCTCTATGTGTATTTATCATGCTAAATAGCATTAGATTCTTCAGAACTGTTAAGGCAAATTTACATACCCACCATTATGAATTGCTTTAGTGTTAGTTCTATTGACTTTGTCTCATTTAAATGGGATAAATCACTAAGCCATCAGAGAAAAAAATAAAAAAGAAAGAAATTGAGGTGTCCATCAAGAAGGACGAAAGTGGGAACTTTTGTTTACAAGGTCACTGCCCCTGGAGCTGGTCCAGTGCCTCGAATCCATGATGCAAGGGACCCTGAGCAATCTTAGGGGCTGCTCTTGTGTTTTCAGTGAGGTGCATTTCTAGAAAGGAAAGACGATAAAACATGCTAAGAAAAAGATGGGCAGAATAAATTTCTGCATTTGCAGAACGTGAATGTAAGATTGGTATCAAGTATGTGCAGAGAGTGGAAAGAGCTTGACTCCATCGTGTGGTCATTATTGGAAGGCATGAATTTAACAGTTTTAAGATCAGATTATGGCCGGCGCCACAGCTCACTAGGCTAATCCTCCATCTGCGGCACTGATACCCAAGGTTCTAGTTCAGGTTGGGGCTCGGGATTCTGTCCTGGTTGCTCCTCTTCCAGTCCAGTTCTTTGCTGGGGCCCGGGAAGGCAGTGGAGGATGGCCCAAGTGCTTGGGCCCTGCACCCCCATCGAAGACCAGGAGGAAGCACCTGGCCATTTGGGGGATGAACCAACAGAAGGAAAACCTTTCTCTCTGTCTCTCTCTCTCACTGTCTAACTGCCTGTCAAAAAAAAAAAAAAAAAAGATCAGATTATGTGATATGTTAATGTATTACTTCTACTTATGAAAATTAGTTACATTGAATAGGCAATAAAATTATTTCCAAACCCAGTCTCCTGGGAATGGTTTAGATGATGGGAAAGTGTCCTATACCTTCCTGTCTCCTTCAGATCTGGAGCCTACAACGTCCTCCCCTCTACTCGATGACCCAGTACAAAATACATTTTTGTGAACTACAGTCATCCTAAATCTATCTAATTCTATTTGCTACCCATTACACAATCTGTCTCCCTCCCATGCCTTTCCCAGTTTCTAGTGTTCACCGTTTTAACATTAGATTGACTATTTTAACTTCTGGTTTATTTTATTTTATCTATGACCTCTGATTTCATCCATTTTTGCTACAAAGTAGCGCAGTTATGGAGGATACTATGAACGCTCCTCAAAAAACTAAAACACAACCATTATGTCACTCAGTTTCCCAGTTCTTGGGACATATCCAAAGGAAATAACACCAGCAAATTTAAGAGATCCAGAACCCCTATGTTCATTACAGCCCTGTTCACCAAGATGTAGAATCAAACGGGGTGTCAGTTGTTGGATGAATGGATTCAGAAAATCTGGTTATTATTCTGCCATAAAAGAATGAATCCTTGTATATTTTATCTTTTATTTTACTTTTTATCTGGTAGATTAAGAATTTATTTCTAACATCTGAACAAGAAGAATTTTTCTTTTTATTTTCTCATTTAACATCATGTAAAAATACAACTTTTTCTCCTCATATTGTTAACTAGGATTTAATTCATAGTATCGTGTACTATTTTTTTTTGTTTCTTTTTTTATTAAAGCTTTTATTTAAAGAATATAAATTTCCAAAGTACAGCTTACGGATTACAATGGCTTCCCCCCCATAACTTCCCTCCCACCTACAACCCTCCCCTTTCCAGCTCCCTCTCCCCTTGCATTCACATCAAGATTCATTTTCAATTCTCTTTATATACAGAAGATCAGTTTAGTATTTATTAAGTAAAGATTTCAACAGTTTGCCCCCACATAGCAATGCAAAGTGAAAAATACTGTTGGAGTACTAGTTATAGTATTAATTCACAATGTACAGCACATTAAGGACAGAGATCCTACATGATATTTTTTTTAAAAAATTGATTAATTTTCTATGCAATTTCCAGTATCATGTACTATTAATTTATGATAGATTGATTTACATAAATGTATTCCTATTCCTATTCCTATTCCTATTCCTATTCCTATTCAGGTATTACTCAGTTTTCACTGTTATAAATGACATCAGCACTCATTTCCATTGTAAAATTTCTCCACTTCAGTTTACTTTTAAGATACATTTTTAGTAATAAGGTTATCTAGTATAAAAATGCAAATGTATTTGCAGTTTTGAATATATTTATTAAAACATTTTCCAGAATAATTACATGAAGAATACAAGTTCATTGCAATGTTAGAATGCATACAGTAAATAATAATATGATTTAAAACTATTTTATTCTAAGGACTGATTCAGTTTTTCAGGTAATTTGTATTTGTAGACACTGCTCAGACTTAAAATTATCATCTGTATTTCAAATCTTTCTTCTAATTTTCCTTTTGTCTGAGACATACTGGTTTGCTAAATGGCACATGACTACGAAACAGTGAAGCTTTGATCAAGGAAGGTGAGCTTACTTTTGAAAAACTTAGTCAAAATTAGAAGTATCTGTCTGGATAACACCTGGAAAAGTTTTCTTTGGGTAAGGTGATCTTTTTTTTCTTATTTTAGAGAACAGTAAACATAATTGATAATAATGCTTGATCAAAAGCAACATTCTCAAATTTGATACCAAACAAAATAACAGGACAAAAGTAGTTAAATTATATACAAATATCTCTGCTTTACAACAAAATCATAAAAAATTGAATGAAGTGTGTGTATTTGTGTGAGTCTATTTAATAAGATTGGGCCACAGTGTATAATTAATTACAAGTAATTAATAAAACTTCAAAGTTCTGAGCTGTACTCAACGCATTCTGTGTTTCTTAGCCAATTGGTTGTTATAAGTCTTAATATCAGTTTTTAAAATATTTATTTATTTATTCAAAAGGTAGAGTTATAGAGAGGCAGAGAAAGAGAGAGGGATGGGGAGAGGTGTTTACTACTTGCTAGCTCACTCCCAAAAGTCCACAACAGCTGGAGCTGAGCTGAGCCAAAGCCAGGAGCCAGGAGCTTCTTCCAGGTCTCCCACATGGGTACAGGAACTTGGGCCATCTTCTACTGCTTTCCCAGGCCACAGTAGAGAACTGGACCGGAAGTGCAGCAGCTGGGACTTGAACTGGTACCTACATGGGATGCTGTCACTACATGAGGCGGCTTTACCCACAGCATCACAGCGCTGGCCCCTTAATATTATTTTGACAACAGCTTTATGAGTTTTCTTCATCAATGTGCCCCATCCAAACATGGAGAGGAATCAGCTGGAAACTGTAGAATAGCTACTCCAGCTCTGAAATGTCTTTTTTGAAAAATACAACTTCTTGCCCTGGTGATGCAGTGTAAGGGCTTGGATTTTGTGGCAGGTGTTCTGTGTTTATGACCCAGATCAATCCAGTAGGCATTTGGCCTGATAGTTAAGATGCTGGTTAGAATGATACATTTCATATCAGACTTCCTGGCTCAGTTTCCCAATTCTGTCTTCACACTAATGCAGATCTTACATGCACCAATAATGGCTCAAGTGGTTGTGGTACCTGCTATCCAGAAGAGACCTGTATTGATTTCCCAATTTCCCAACTTCCAGCTACAAACTGGCCTGGCTCTGGCTGTTGGGCATTTACAGGGTTTGCAGTGGGGGTGGAAATAGAAGATGTGAGCACCATGCTCTGTCATTATCTATCTCTCAAATATCTCTAAAAATGGTTAGAATATAGAATTTAAAAACATTTCTAAGAAAATCTCATATTAAGCATTGCTAAAACTCTGTAAGCACATTTTTCAACAATGAAATATAGATAATATCTAACACAGGCTGTTTTCATTCATCACTGAATAATTGCTTTCCTTGAATTATTTTGTTTAGTTATCATACAACATTTTAAAATGGGTTTCATTTTGATAAACTTCTGTTCTCTTGTAAAAATGATGGTTAAAAAACTAACACATGGTACATTCTTCTTATGTGTTAAGTATAGAATCACACGATCACGCTTTATCAGGAATGAGACAGAAATATTTGAGAAATAGACATGGTTCTCAAATGTATATTAACAGTGTGCCACTGACTGTATTTCTAGATCAGGGAGGCAGCGTGCTGATTAGAGACGGCTTGTGAGTCGCCCCGTTCCTATTCCATGACAAAGGCATGAATGAAATTCAACTGTACTCCTCCTTTCCTTGAAACTTGGATACAGATTGAGATTGCTTCTCAGTGATTCACTACAGGACAACACTAATAAATAACCATAAAGCTGACACTTGCCACCCATCTCTACCTCATGTGGATGCTCCCTTTCACCCATCCTGAATCTCCTTCTTAGAATTATAGTGTTGCTCCAACTCCGTTCTTGCAGACCTCTCATCATGACCTTCAACACATTTCTAATTTTGTGTTCTCAGTGAAATTTTTTAAGTTCTTAAACTAATTTTGTTCTTAGACAATGGGTGTCCCACATGGTTCACAACTTTACCACTATAAGCTGGCATGGAGCAAATTTTTCTTGTAATTGAGAATTATACATATCCCCTATTGTAGCTTTCACATTTTCCTTGTAAAACATGCAGAACCAAAGCTTTGTAACTGAATTTGTCCTCCTGGGGCTTTCACAGAATCCCAAAGTTCAGAAAATAGTATTTGTTGCATTCTTATTTGTATACTTAGCAGCTGTCGGGAGCAACTTGCTAATTCTGGTGACCATCCTCTGTAGCCCTGCCCTGCTGGGCTCCCCCATGTACTTCTTCTTGGCTTTCCTGTCTTTCCTGGATGCCTGCTTCTCCTCCGTCATCACCCCGAAGATGATTGTGGACTCCCTCCATGAGAGGAAAACCATCTCCTTTGAAGGCTGCATGACCCAGATCTTTGCTGAACATTTCCTGGCTGGTGCGGAAGTGATCGTCCTCACGGTCATGGCCTATGACCGCTATGTGGCCATTTGCAAGCCTCTGCACTACTCTTATATCATGAACTGGAGGCTTTGTGGGATCCTGGTGGGGGTGGCCTGGGCAGGTGGTTTCTTGCATTCCGTCATCCAAATGCTTTTTACTTTCCAGCTTCCCTTTTGTGGCCCTAATGTCATTGATCACATCATGTGTGACTTGTACCCATTGCTGAAGCTGGCCTGCACTGATACTCACCTCTTTAGAATTGTGGTGATTGCAAACAGTGGGCTGATCTGTATTGTCATCTTCTCTTTGTTGCTTGTCTCCTACAGTGTTATCTTACTCTCTCTGAGAACACATAGTGCTGAAGGGCGGGGAAAAGCTCTCTCTACCTGTGGGTCTCACATTACTGTTGTGATTTTGTTCTTTGCCCCATGCATTTTTATGTACATAAGACCTCCATCTGCTTTCGCCACTGATAAAGTAGTGGCAATATTTTGCACTGTTTTAACTCCCTTGCTCAATCCTTTGATTTACACTTTCAGGAATAAAGACATGAAAAATGCTATGAAGAAATTGTGGAAACAGTTTGTGTTGGTTTCTAATAAAAGTTAAAAATTTGGAATGGGTGTTTGGAAAAGCAGTCAAACTGTTACTTGAGACACCTGCATCTCTCATGGTAGTGGCTGGCTTGAGTCAGAGCTCCTCTCCTTATCCAGCTTCCTGCTCATGCACACTCCGGTTCATGGCTCAAGTTCCTTGGTGTCTACAGTACACATGGGGCATTCAGATTGAGTTTGAGGCTCCAGTCTTTGCCCTAACCCAGCTGTAGCTCTCGTAGGCAATTGGGGAGAGAACGTGAACACCAGAAGTCTGTCTCTCCCTCTCTATCATTCTTTCTTTCAAATAGTAAATCAAAATAAATAAATATAATTTTAAAATAAAACATTAAATGTTTTAAAAACTTTAATCAAAACGGGGCCCACCATGATGGCATAATATGTAAAGCTACACAATTATTATTAATGAAAACTTTTTAAAAGTGCCAGTTCATGAATATTCCCCAATTCCTGGCATTAAAATAATTCTATGTTGTCCCGGAGTGGAACAACAAGGAAATGCAACTCTGTAGTGCTTGAGTTTGAGTTGGAAGCTCCACTTCCAACTTCAGCTTTCTGCTAATGTGCTCTATGGACAGCTTAAGTAGTTGAGTCCCAGCTCAAGCTCATGTGGCATTCTGGCTCCTGGCTTCCTACTTGCCCACCCTGGCTGCTGAGGGCATTTGGGAAATGAACTCACAAAGTGAATAACTCGCTCTCTCTCACATATGCTTTCAAATGTTTCACATATACTTTCAAATGTTAGACAAAAGTCTAACATGGTTCAGTATTGTGGCATAGCCTGTAAAGCTGCTGCCTGCCACATCAGCATCCCATACCCTGATATCCCATAGGGATGCTGGTTTGAGTATCAGTTTTTCTACTTCTGATCCAGTCTATGCTAATGTGCCTGGGAAAATAGTGTAAGATGGCCCAACTACTTGGGCTCCTGCACCAAGGTGGGAGACTTGGAGAAACTACCTGGCTCCTGGCTTTGGCCTGACACAAAACTGGCCATTTAGGACATTTGGGAAGTGTTCAAGTAGATAAAGTCTCTCTCTCTCTCTCTCTCTCTCTCTCTCTCTCTCTCTCTCTCCTCTTTAACTCTGCCTTTCAAAAATACAAAATAAATCTTTAAAAAAATTGAAAGTCCAACAATACATACAGGAGCTTTGGGAGTTTCCATGATGGAAAAGGATTCATGAAGAGACTATTTGGAGATATTTCTAGGGACTGTCAGACTTTTTAGAGACGTTGTTTTCAGGTTGTGCCTGCCCAACCCTTTTCTTCATGACTCTTCTACCTTCAAACCATGGCTCTTCACTAGATCCCCTTATCCTCAGACCAGTAATAAAGAGAATTGGTTAAGGTTTCAACTCTACGGTGAACATATCTTTGATCTCTGGCCTTCCAGCAGCCTCAGCTGAAACAAGGATGTTTTCTCTTCCGCTGTTCTCATGCAAAGGCCTGGGGATGAGATTTGGTTTTGATTGCTTCTCACCATTCCTTCCAGTTTTCATGCATGCCCTACTCCCCAGTATATGATATTGTTCCTGGTTTTTCATCTCAATGTTATTGTGCCAGTCTTCATTCCCTCTTAATCAGACCAACCTACCTCTTCTAGAGTCATTCCATTGTATTCTCAATGGAATTGTCTCCTTGCTCACTGTCACTCAACATGATGCTGGTTTACCTCTTGTAGTCTTAACATATACTTAGAAGATCCTTCAAAAAAATTGGTGAATAAATAGACCCACTTACTTCTAGCAATCATGTTCTTAAGTCGATCTCTGCTGCTCAACCAAATGACTATGCCCTAGACTTACCATTGCCATCGGTTAAAACCTCTGCCATCTCAATTTCACCTTTACAGATTTTCCACAATTTCTCCATAAAATCTGCTTCTTTGCACTGTACCCGATGCCAACAATTCTTTGTCCCCATCATGACATAAATATCATTATTGCTGGCAACATTAGTATGATTGTAGCCATGATCCTGTGTAAGGAAATGTGGAAGATTGCCCTCTGTTTCTTAATTATTCTTTCCCCCTAATTAATGACATGAATTACCATCTCACTTCCTTTCATTGGCTGCTAAATCATGGTTTGTCAATGAAATTGCAAATCTCCTGCACTAACACTTTCTGATTTCTATTCCTCCATTTCTGTTTAATTTTTCTATGTAACATTTATTGTCATGTAGCATTCTACAAAGTTTATTTATTTATTTTTATTATATATGCACTAGAATTTAAACTATATAATAGGGCTGAGATTTCTGGATCCAAACAACAACAACAATGAAAAAAAAATACTGTTAAATCCATAGTGCCTAGAATAGTTTCCATATTGACATCAGACGGTCAATAATGACTAACTGAATTAATAAATGAATGATAATAAAATAGGTTTCTGCTCCAGGATGGAATGTAACAATTTTAGCCAAAATGAATGACCAAAAAAGCCAGATTTAACAGCAAAGTCACCTGTATTAGGGACTGAAGGCCTGTTAAATAACCAAAACTGAGAAGGCTAAAATTACAAAGTGATCAGGTCCTCAGTAAAGTGAGTTGAATGCTTTGGCTACTTTTACCATGGGATATTAATTGATTCTGGGCAGAGACAGGGAAGCTGACAACCTGGACTTTGCACTGATGCAGTCACTGTTGCAAAGAGAGAGGGTGAGGGCAGAGACACTTGCAGAGCTGGGAGGAAATTTGGAAACATGGTCACCGAGCCTTCTTCCCTCTAAACATTTCCCTAGTTCTAGGGAATTTACATAGTGTCCTATGGTTAAATTGCTTTGTTCTGGGGCCGATGCTGTGGAGCAGCAGGTTGGAACCCTGACCTGAAGTTCCGGCATCCCATATGGGCAACGGTTCTGGTCCTGGATGCTCCACTTCTGATCCAGCTCTCTACTGTGGCCTGGGAAGGCAGTGGAAGATGGGCTATGTCCTTGGGCCCTTGCACTCATGTGGGAGACCCGGAAGGGGCACCTGGCTTCTGGCTTCAGATCAGCACAGCTCCGGCACTGTGGCCATGTGGGGAGTGAGCCAGCAGATGGAAGACCTCTCTCGATGTCTCTACCTCTCTCTAATAACTCTTTTAAATAAATGAAATAAGTATTTTTTTTAAAACACTGCTTTGTTCCAAAAGAGACTGAGATCTTAAATAACCTACCACCACACTCTCCCATCAGTGCCTTGAATGTGTCCTTATTTGGACATAATGTCTTTTGCAAATATTCAGTTGAAGAGATGTCATAAGGGTGAATTGCAATTGAAAACATAGTATATAAATGGGAAATATGGACACAGAGACAGACATGCCCACAGGGAGAATACCACATGAAGATTAAGGAAGAGAACTGGGGGCCAGCACTATGGCTCAGAGGGTTAATGACCTGGCCTGAAGCACCGGCATCCCATATGAGTACCTGTTCGAGACCCAGTTGCTCCACTTCTGATTCAGCTCTCTGCTGTGGCCTGGGAAAGCAGTAAATGATGGCCCAAATCCTTGGGCCCCTGCACCTGCGTGGGAGACCTGGAAGAAGCTTCTGGCTCCTGGCTTTGAATGGGAGCAGCTCTGGCTATGTGGCCAACTGGGAAGTGAACCAATAAATGGAAGACCTCTCTCTCTCTCTCTCTCTCTCTCTCTCTCTGTCTCTCTCTCTCTCTTTCTCTGCCTCTCCTCTCTCTGTATGGCTCTGACGTTCAAATAAATAAATAAATATTTTTTAAAAAAGGTATAAAATTGGGATGATATCTCTACAAGCCAAAGAATTCCAAATATTGCTAGCAAACCATTAAACCAAGGAGATATGCATGGAGTTGACTTTCTCAGTCCTAGAAGGAACTATGCCACAATTCCTGAAAAACAGCAGAAGGAAAATAACTAAAATATTAAGATGAGATTACAAAGCTAATACCTTGCTCTTTGAATACATGAATAAAATTGATAAAGACCATTCTGGTAGTTATTGCAGGGTTTATACACTTGTCAAGACTCATCTATTGTACACTTTAAGATGGTGCACCTTATAGTATATAAATTATACCTAAATAAGTTGACTTCAAATCAAAAGGTTGAAAATATTTCTTCTAAGCATTCTTTCACTTTATTTCTCTGTTTACTTACTAAATTCAAAGTGTTTTCAAAATTACAAAAATTGTAATTAGTATGTACAATGTAATTATATTATAATGTGTTTTATCAATATCATAGGAATTAATAACCATTATCATTGAATTATTATATTCAGTGGTAATTTTTTCACAATATGAAACATGGAGAAGTTAACAAATTTGTCTAATCACACATCAGTGATGGGACAAGAAGTCAAATCATGTCTATTTGAATCTTGACCTTGAGAAAGATTTTGCTGACTATTAATCTACAATTCCTTGTGATCCCCAAAACATTCCAATATGGGAGTGGAGTACTTAGTAACTGAAAAGGCAGGTATCCCGTAGGACAAGCAAAGAGGAGAGTACAGCTCTGAGGATAGAGTCTGCCTGTTGACATAATTGTCTGGCATTAATTGGCCCTGTGGTTTGCCATGTACCTAGATTACATGCACTAAATAGCTCATTGCGCAAATCCTTCAAGGTTGAGTGGGAAGGATTGTGGTCATTGTTATCCTATATAAAATATCCTCTATAAATATGTGCAGTGAGGAATAATAACTGTTCAATTCATGTGTTGTATCAGAAAGTACTTTGGTGTAATGGAGCTGATTTTTAGAGGTGTTTCTACACAGAAGAATTTCCATATTTTCTTTTTCTTCTAGGATATTCTAGAAACCAAATACATATTCTCCTGGTATTGTAGATCCTTTTGTAGAATCTAACTCAGGCCTTCTAGGAAGGCTTGTCTGACTTGGAGCATCTCTATTTGTATAGCTTCTGCACGAGAGAGCCAGAAGGGGAGGAGATGAAGCACAATTCACATGGTGCAGATGCAATCCCCCAATTCATCTTCAGAGTCAGAGTTTAAAAAGAGAACCATGAGGGACCAAATGATGTCACCACTTTTTAATGTGGAAAAAGGTAAGTTTTCAAGCCAACTGCATTATTTCTCTTTGTCCCTCATGCAGGACCTAGTTTTAAGACAGTTGCTATCAACTAGCTTTCTCAATGGAAAGCTGAAGTTCCAGGGACAACTTCTCCCTCGTGGATGCAAAGATCCATTCCTTCAGGATCTCCAGACTATACTGGCCTCTGCTTTATGCACCAGTGTCTTGGGTCCAATTCTGATAAAAAATCAAACACAATGAAAGGGGATGATGTGGTTTCTAATACCTGCACATTTCTAATTTGCAGCTAAGATCAGGACATGGGTAGAGATGCATACTGAATACCACAGTCTGAATTAACAGTATGATACTGAACACCCTGATACCAGTGTTGGCTTTTAAGGATGGATTGTTACTACAATCCTGTTACTACACATCCCTGTTACTACACATCCTCACCGTGGGGTTTGGGTAAGAAACAATTTGAGAAGTTAAGGAGACAGAAGCAAATCTCTTCAATGAAGTCCTGGAAGAAGATGCCATATCCTCTCTAAAGTTCCTTTCTCCCTCTGCCCTATAGGTTTTGCAGTATCTTATCTTTATTCTCTTTCCTCTCTGGGTTTTATTGCTGACATGAAACTCTAGCTTCTCTTCATTATTATTTTTCAAACATGCATGTAAATCTCTGGTTTCTATAAGCTACCCTGAAGAGAGAATCTCCTTGTCATCATACGTCCTGAGTATGACAGTGGTTTCCTTCTTTACTTGCATATAATTTGGAGATTTTTTCTTGGATGATTAGCACCTGGGAAAATTTTGCTGAAGAGATTTCAGCTGGGTATTCTGTCCACAGATAGAAATGGAGGGTGGTGGTTAGAGCTGAGGGGAAGATCACTAGCCACTGTGAGACATGGAAAACAGGGAATGCGACTGTCTAGGTGGCTGGAGCATAGGTGAGTAGAAGCACCGTGAGAACAAGGGGAAAGCAGCGTCGTAGAGGAGGATTAGGGGTAATGGTGAGCATCTTGATCATCGCCTTGGAAACCATTGCAATCTCTTTCTTTATGAATACATCATATCCTGAAAGTATCCTCTTGCTCATTCCCTCCTATAGGAATGAGACAAGAAGAGGGAGATGATGGAAAAAAGTGAGAAGAGGAGGTAGCACTTGATTAGGGTCCCTTCCTTCCTACTTACTGACATAGACTAGGTGTTTCAATAAAACCCTGGGATGAGCCAATTACAGCATTCTAGTATTGTCCAGTGTAGTATTGGCATTTACAAAATCTCAGTCTGAATTTCTGGTTGTGTCTGAGCTACTAACTCCATGTACTGCAACCAGATTGAAATACTTTTCTTCCACAAAATTGTGTGAGGCATTTTATGTGGAATCTGGTGAGTAGTAAATATTGTTCAGGAAGAATTATGTTCTGTGCTTACAAAAATGACCCTGTTGGGACTGAGGGAACCTGTTTTATTTTTCTATCCCTCACAAAGAGCAGTTGACAATGAACACTAGTGATCTTTTTTCTAAGGAAAAAAGAGTGGTGAGTCTGAAACCACTGAGGAGTCACACTTGAGAAGCCCACAGGTCATGGTTTCATTTTGTGAGTCCATTTGTGTTTTTCACTTAGCTTCTAGGTACAGGGAGGGACGTCTTCAGTAGGAAGCATCTTCAAGGAAATTTTCTCCTCACTACAGAAAGCTCAAAGTGCAACTGTATAAAAGGTGATTAAAAGGACATTTCATTAGATGGTTATAAGCAATTTATGTTTTCAGGTGAAAAATGAATCCAAATAACAGCTGCTATCATATTTTTATGGCTCCAAATTTTATATTTTTAAATGAATGGGTTTCCAAACTTCATAACCTTTATTTCAGGGCCTTCAGCTAGGAGGATAAATTACTTTGCCAAGATTTTCTATATGACTTTGAAGTCTGGTCTCATATTGATTTATTTTCCTGAAGAGTCATTTTCCTTCTCATTTTCATTCAAACCTGACTCCATTTTTCTTACATATATTTTAGGTATTGTGCCCTTTTTATTCACCTTATTTTTTGTATTTTAAACTTTTTCTGATTGATTCCTACTCTGAGAACTGTGCAAAACCTAGTATATTTCAAAATACCATTATAATTTCTGTTACTTTGTAAAGGAAGTTAATGCTTAACATCAGTTGTGCAGTCGCATTATATGTTAATAAAAAATAAAGACAATACCAATAATCAGAATGAAAGCAATCAATCCAATTGTACATAATACATAGCCATATCTTCCATATTTTTACACATACTGAATTATATTTCATGTAATCCCAGAAAGGTAGTTTATCATATTATTTATAATTTAATACTTAATATTGTTATATTTATACATATATTAAATATAATATACATTATATCACATATTTCAGTTTTATATTTTGTAAAAATTTTATTCAATGAATAATATGTAATGTATTATGCTTGTATAAATATATTTCATAAATGTAATACTTATAAATAAATTACAAATGAATATATTTCCTATATTTTATTCATTCATGGGAGAATGAATATGATTACTTAAATATTTTATAACAATATAGTTCATTAAAAAGGAAAAATTGACAGATGGAATTATACAAAAAATCATAGAAACTGAGAAATAATAACTGACAGAGAAAAATTAAAATTTCATTTCTCAGCTAAGAAATATGATTGTGCTAGGTTAATATCTATTCCAGTAAAGTATCAAGATGGTAAAAGATGAGCTGAAAAAGTTTAATCTGAAAGGTATGGAGGGGGAATGCTGTTGATAAACATTTTTCCTATTAACTTTGTAAAATAAAATGATAGCGTAACAAAATAACTCTTTGAAAAATCAACACATGTTGCCCATATTTGCACACTAAAAAGGGCAAGAGAGATATACACATATGCACATACCCTTATGTTTCTGGAAGTACATATGAAAAACTGAAAGTAGTCATTTCTGATATGTAAGTGGTGGATTCAAATAATTTAGAGACATTTCAACTTTCCTTCTTTAATTCCTCTGCTTTCTTTGAATATTTCACCATTTTCATGAAAAATTTTAATAAAAAATTAAAAACGGGATAGAAATATTAAAAATAATTTTAACACATCAATAACCATAATCATCTCTAGCATTTGGGTAACAATACCACAGTTCAGAAATTATTCTAAAGTCTTTTATGTAGTTGTTATTTTTCAGCAATATAAATGTCTCAATAAACAAAAGGTCACATAAATACTTCTAATAAAAATGTATAGATTATCACACCATTAAATTGATAATTAAACTGTTAAAGCAGTGTAATAGTTGTTACAACAGTCCTATGCAAAAATCATAAAACAACGTGGCATTTATGATTATTTCAGTCATACATGCTCTATATACTAGAACAAGAACCCAAAATAGAATAAATACAAAATTGTATGCTAAGATTGTGGAATTATTTTCAAATAACACTTTTAAAAATAAATTCTAGGGCATACAGGACTGTAGAGACCTATAGGGTTGTTTAAAAATCACTTTCTTAGATTACAGTTGTAATAGAAATTTTGTACCAGTTTGGATCCAAAGACAGAAAAGTTCAATATTCTAACTGGATAACTTTAAGTGTATAGCATGGAGGATAAAGTGTAGCTTGCCTCCTTTACATCAGCTTCAAAGTATTATTCAGATGTCTGTATATCACAAACATTATTAGTCTGATATTTTGAAACAAAAGGTACAAGCAGAAATTTTCAAATAGACACTAAAGTTGTCTAGGATACTGGACACAAAACTGAGTGAACTGAATTGAGATTTATTTTCGGGACTGATTCTCCAGGAATATTAGTCTTTAATTTATATTCAAATGATGTTTTTTGCATTGTAAGGCACAAATATAAGATTATTTTTAATTTTCAATTATCTTTATATACAGAAGATCAATTTAGCATATATTAAGTAAAGATTTCAACAGTTTGCACCCACACAGAAACACAAAGTGTAAAATACTACTTGAGTACTAGTCATAGCATTATTAAACACCTAAGAATAATTGTGTATTAATTACAGAATTCAACCAATAATTTTAAGTAGAACATAAAAAAAATACTAAAAGGGTAATGTATTAAGTTCTTTTTTTTCTTTTTTTGTTATATAGTTATTTTTTTATTTAATAAATGTGAATTTACAAAGTGCAACTTTTGTATTGTTTTGGCTCCCCCCCCCCAACCTCCCTCCCTCCCGCGGCCCTCCCCTCTCCCACTCCCTCTCCCATTCCACCCTTCATCGAGTTTCATTCTCAATTACCTTCATATACTGAAGACCAACTTAGTATGTACTAAGCAAGGATTTCAACAGGCTGCACTCACACAACCACACAAGGTATAGAGTATTGTTCGACTAGTAGTGTTGTTTTTAAGTTTCATAGTAAAACACATTAAGGGCAGAGATCCTATGTGGGGAGCATGTACCCAGTGACTCCCGTTGTTGAATTAACAATTGGCACTCTTAAGAAATATAAGATTATAATGCATGAAATGTATGTATACATGTAAATAATTTTTAATTTTATGAAATTTAAAAATAAGGTAAGGTAAGAATTTATACTCTATTTTTCACATATGAAGACTGAATTTCAAAGTAGTTAAGTAACTCTCCCAAGAAAAGTTCCCCATTTCTCAATCAGGGGGGAATAAGAAAATATTTAAAGAGTATTTATTATTATATTTCCCAAATATAAAGGGTTTGGTCCAACTTGTCTGTTTTGAATCAACAAATAAATCTTAAAGAATCCTGAGAATCTGTAAATTTCTGCATAGGGTATTTTGTCTCCAAAAAAGTGGAACTGGAGGTTACAGAGCATAGGCCAGACCAAGGAATTCAGGAGTCAGCCCACTGACATTCCTAAGATTTCACTTCCTTTCTTCCTGCAGGTTAAACCTTTGTCAACAGGATAATATTTGAAGACACTAATCTAGTGATGAATGGCAGTGTAACTGAATTCATTCTGTTTGGATTGACTCAGGATGCTGGAAAGCAGAAGGCAATATTTGGAATCTTCTTGATTCTTTACCTTGCAACATTGTTGGGGAACTTTCTGATTGTGGTGACTATTAAAACCAGCCAGGCCCTGGGAAGTCCCATGTATTTTTTTCTATTCTATCTTTCATTTGCTGATGCTTGTTTTTCTACAACCACAGCCCCCAGATTGATTGTGGATGCCCTATCTCAGAAGAAGACCATTTCCTACAATGAGTGTATGACTCAGGTCTTTGCAGCTCATTTCTTCGGATGCATGGAGATTTTTGTCCTCATCCTCATGGCCTTTGATCGCTATGTAGCCATCTGTAAGCCTCTGAGATACACAGTCATCATGAATCGACAGGTCTGTGGTGTGCTGGTTAGTCTGGCCTGGCTGGGATCTTGCATTCATTCTTCAGCACAGATTTTCCTAGCTTTGCAATTGCCTTTCTGTGGCCCAAATGTAATTGATCACTATTTCTGTGATTTGCAGCCTTTGTTGAAACTTGCCTGTATGGACACATATGTGATAAATTTGCTAGTTGTATCCAATAGTGGGGCCATATGCATGGTAAGTTTCATGATCCTGCTTATCTCTTATGCTGTCATCTTACATTCTCTGAGAAACCACAGTGCAGAAGGAAAGCGAAAAGCCCTTTCCACATGCACCTCCCACTTTATTGTGGTTGTTATATTTTTTGGTCCATGTATATTTATTTATACACGTCCACCAACTACGTTTCCTATAGACAAGATGGTGGCTGTATTTTATACAATTGGGACACCCTTACTCAACCCTCTGATCTATACACTTAGGAATGCAGAAGTGAAAACTGCCATGAAAAAATTATTGCGTAGCTAAGTATGGCTTCCATTAATTAATGTTCTATGATAATTCTAATGCATATTTCCTTAATAGTCGAATGCTTGTTGCATGAAAAACAATCAAGGCATCTGTGGATAAATTTGTGCAGACACACACTGAAAGCATTTTGAAAGTACTGCAAAGACTGTGATAGCTTGAAACTCTTAACTATGTTGACCAACCTAGAGAGCGCTTACTTGATTTTTGTCCACTTCTGGTCATATTCACAAGGCAAGTTTCCTTTTTTTTTCAAATTAATATGGAAATTTTCCATCATATACAATGCTATCCCAGAAAGAAATTGACTAGTAACAGAATGTATATGGATATGTGTGTGCACCATTTATTTTCCTTATCAATTTGACATTAAAAGTAAACCTTAAGAACTGGATACTCACAGATCCAAAGCTGTTGAATTGCCAACCTGAGGACTGGGGATGAGAAAACAATACTCTAAAATCTGTGCCTCAGCTCCCTTACTAGGGACATCTACTGTGATGACCCCAAACCCCAGTAAACTCTGATAATTTCAATGAAAACCAGCCCACCACTGGAAAAGGTCTGAAATTCTCTGGATGGTGATGGAAGAAGACCTATTGGACATGATGGGTAGTATCATCCAACCAACTGCTTTATGGGTTTTTTACATTACTCTTCACAAACAAGAAGGAGAAACCCAATACAGAGTTTGGCAATTCAAATACACAGAGGGAGAATAGTAACTAATATGTGATGATGGGAGAGATAAAGGTTGAATGAAAGAGCCTTATCTTATATTTTGAAGTGAGGTCCCATAATAATTCTATATCAGTGCCAGTGTAGCTCACTTTCTTCAGCCTTCATGTTTATTTGGATACCAAGATGATGAAAGAAGCATTTTTTTGCATTTAACTCAAAATTCAGTCTTTAGAAATAGCCAAAAGTCATTTAGTGAAATCTAGTGCTTGTCAACTTTGGATGTTTAGTTTTATATGAGAATGTTTTAAATTGTTATTTTCATTTTGAAGATAATCTAATTTATATAACAAAGTAACTTCAAAACATTCATGGAAAAATTAAATTAAAGGTGTATTTGGTTTGATGCAAAAAACAAATTTGAACCCCATCCGTAATTTATCAAAATGCACCTTTGCCATGAACTTTTTGAAGCTTTCATGTTTGCATAGTTTTCAAAAGATTGTTGAATCAAAGTAGACGTTGCTTTTTTTCAACAAAAATTATTTATTTGAAAATTAATGTTACAGAGAGGGAGAGATAAAGAGAGAGAGAGAGAAACTTCCATATGCTAGTTCACTCCCCAAATGGTTGCAAGGGCTGAAACCTGGCCAGGCTGAAGCCAAGAGCCAGGAGCCAGAAGCTTCATCTGGGTCTCCTATGAGAGTGATAGGCACCTAGATATTTGGGCCATCTTCTACTACTCTCCCTAAACCATACGCAGGAAGCTTATTGCAAGTGAAGCAGCCAGGACATAAACTGGCACAAATGGGATGTTGGTGTCACCGGGTATGGTTCTTTCTATCTGCTACGCCATAACGACAGGTCCACAGACCAGACTTATTTCTTAATTCCACTTTCCACAAACTTTTTGTAGTACCCTCATATAATACACACTCAGCACTATCATCTTCATAATATTGCAATCAGTTATTGCCACGCTATTTTAGTTTCCTGGATTTATGATTGTAATCATATTGGTCACTGATAAGTACTTCTTTAATTGATATAGGTTAATAAAAATGGTATACTGTGTATGTATATGAGCACTTCCATCCACCGAGCACAGAACGTCATCATGTTGCTCCAAAGAGTCCCAGTGATTCTCATGTAGTCAGGTGGTGGCCAAGTAAATGTCGACATTCCAAAGACAGCTGTCAGATCTCTCAATATCACATTCACAAGTGGAAAATTTGTTTTATACCCCTTCTCAATGAATAATTATGATTTTTCTTATTTTATATTTTATAATGGTATCTTTAAATCATGTGAATCTTGTTCTATGAAAATTATATTTGAATGCAATTGTCATTTATGTAAGACATTAAAAATGAAGCTGTAATTCTTGTTTTGTGTTAGTCCCTTAAACTTAATACAAAGGGAGAAAGTTTTTAATTTGTGATGAATGAAAACTCAGAAACTTCATAAATTTTCTCACTATACATAGCAGAAAGGTCTTAATCCTCTCACTTTCGCACAAGATCTTAATTAGAAATTAATATGATTGGCCGGCGCCACGGCTCACTAGGCTAATCCTCCGCCTTGCGGCGCCGGCACCCCAGTTCTAGTCCCAGTTGGGATGCCAGTTCTGTCCCGGTTGCCCCTCTTCCAGGCCAGCTCTCTGCTGTGGCCCGGGAGTGCAGTGGAAGATGGCCCAGGTGCTTGGACTCTGCACCCACATGGGAGACCAGGAGGAAGCACTTGGCTCTGGCTTTGGATCAGCATAGTGCGCCAGCCTTGGTGGCCATTTGGGGGGGGGGGCGGTGAACCAACTGAAGGAAGAACTTTCTTTCTGTCTCTCTCTCTTTCACTGTCTAGCTCTGCCTGTCAAAAAAAAGAAAGAAATTAATATGATTAATGTGTGATAATAAAGAAAGTATCACGGTGACTGGGAATGTATCCTGGTGACTGGCGCAGTGAAAAAGCAGGTACCTGCAGTGCTGTAATCTCATATGTGTGCTATTTTGAGCCCTGCTACTCCACTGCTGATCCATCTCCTTGTGTTGTGATTGGGAAAGCAGGAAAAGATGGCCCAAGTCTTTGGGGCCCTGCACCCACATGTGAGACCCAGAAGAAGCTCCTGGATCCTGGGTTCAGATTGGCCAAGCTCTAGCCATTGTGGCCAATTGGGGAGTGAACCATGGGATGGTGGATATCTCTGTCTCTCTGTGTCTGTCTCTGTCTCTCTCTTCTCTGCCTTTAAAATAAATAAGTCCTAAAAAGAAAGAAATATAGAAAGAAAGAAAAACAGAAAGAAAGAAAGAAAGAAAGAAAGAAAGAAAGAAAGAAAGAAAGAAAGAAAGAAAGAAAGAAAGAAAGAAAGAAAGAGAGAAAGAAAGAAAGAGAGAGAGAAAGTCATGAATACCCCCTTCCCCATATTAAGCTTAGACCTCAGAGCCTAAAACAGGAATAACTGACAGAGGAATCTTTAAGGCGTGGGAGGGACAATCAAATCTCACCTGAGTTGCAGTCTTAGCCAGCTGGTTTACTGTTTTGGACCTGGAAAACGTTGAAAGCCTGTTATCTAACTTCTTTTGGAAACTTATTTTTTTTGTAGGACTCTCAAAGATTTTTTTCACTGCCTCTCTATTTGTAGCATCCTTGATATAGGAAGAAAATATCTATCCCTCATGATCGCTGTAACTCCTTCGATAGCCTTCAAGATACTCTGCATTTCTAAATGGTCCCTGCTGGTCCTCTCTACGGCTTCTCTCAACAGTCCGTGTGGAAACTTGCAGGCCTCTCTGATTCTGAGGAACATCATCTCCTGCATCTCCTGCATCTCCTGACATCTCCTGATGTCAATGAGCAGCTCTCTTCTGACTCCCCAAAGAGTCAGCCAGTGTGTTCTCCTGTCTGGATTTTCTGATCTCAGTTCCCTGGACAAACAAATCAGAAGGGACCTATACCCTGTCCTCAGAATAGTACTCTGCATACTCTGTAGGCACATCTTGTACAAATACACACACTCTCACACACTCACACACACACACACACACACACACACACACACATCCAGTTTGAAGTAAGGGATAGGCACATCTCTATAAGGATTTCTCCCAGACAATACTTGGACACTTTCTCACACATTGATCATTTTTTATATCTTTTATCTTGTTTCAAGGAGTTCTACCTTTATCATTTCCTTTGGTATGGAAATAAACAGTTATTTGGACAGATTTTGTAATTTCACACGTATCGTGTCAGACAGAATTTCAAATTCAACATCTTATTGGACAATAAGTGTTAGTTCATCAACAACATGTATCAACACTTGAATTTGATAAAATTTGCTTTCATTCAGAAAGGTAGTGTCAATTAATTGAATGTCAGACACATTTCTTTGCTCTCATATTAGAGATAAGTTTTAGAGTCAGAAGTTGAACCCTTAAACCTCATGTGTCAACAGAAAAAAAAAAAAAAACCTCAGCACAAATTGAGCAATGATTCATGAAAGGAAAATCACAGAATACACAGGTGGTGAATGGGGAAGTGGTTTGGCACTCGCCATTTCAAATTGTTGGGTGGCAATGGGTCTGTAGACCCAGGAGGATGACAACTAGTCACAGAGTTCCATGGGACTACTTCTCCACCCAATCAGCCAGAAGCCACATGCCAGAAGCGAGACTTTTGAAAGTGAAATCCTGAGAACTCTATGTACATGAAGGTCATTTGATTTGTTCCTATGTCAAAGGAAGCAAGTGTTCGCATATGTGTCCACACATGTTGAATTTACTCATTTATCTTCTTGTTTCTGTATTAAGACTCTTAGTGACTTATGTGAAAATCACGAGTATAAAAATGGCTTTGTCTTCTTGAATTTACTCAATCTTTTTTACAGTTAATCATGATGTTTTCTTTATGTTTCTGGAATACATCCTTTTCCCAAGTTAAAATATTGCAATTTTACATTTTGTTCACTTCATTCTAATTATATCCCAGATTACTTTTTTTTTTTTTCTTTTTAACAGGCAGAGCCAGACAGTGAGAAAGAGAGAAACAGAGAGAAAGGTCTTCCTTTTCTATTGGTTCACACCCCCCCCCCCCCAAATGGCCGCTACGGCTGGCGTGCTGCACCTATCTGAAGCCAGGAGACAGGAGCTTCCTCCTGGTCTTCCATGCGGGTGCAGGGCCCAAGCACTTGGGCCATCCTCCACTGCCCTCCGGGGCCTCAGCAGAGAACTGGACTGGAAGAGGAGCAACCGGGGCAGAACCGGCGCCCCAACTGGGACTAGAACCGGGGATGCCGGCTCCACAGGCTGAGGATTAGCCAAGTGAGCCACAGTGCTAACCTCCCAGATTAAGTTGTATAAAATCTCATTTGGAGTCTTGGATACAATCTTTACTGAAAACAACATTATTTTACTAGTGAAAATCCTGGTAGCAGAAATGAGTGAAGCAAAGGTCATATCAGAAAGAGAAATATGTAAAACACTGCCATTTAATGAGAACTGATTCTGATTATAGAAAATGAGTGAGCAAATGGGCCATGACCCTAAATTAAAGAGTGACATAATAGGGTAAACTCTCTACTACACAATAAGACACATAAAACTAAGGCTAACATTAAAGTTCTTTGATTGACTTTAAGATATTAATCTTCCCATATTACACAAATATAAAAGTTAAGGACCTCACTCTTAAGTTTCTTCCTGATACTTACACTATTTGATTGTAATAAAATGAATATGATCCAGAAAAGTTTTACAAATATTCAATAAATTACATTTCATAGAAGTTTTTTCTGTGTTGGTAAGTGGAAAAATAAAGCAATATTAAAGTAAATACTTTGCCTTGAAATATTCTAAGAAACTACTTTAAAGTTTGTTACACAATTGAAATTTAAAGAACAGCTAAAAGGTAGCTACAAAATCTTCAATCACGTTTACAAATAAAATCTCAGAGAACTAAAAATGAACTGAGAAGTGGCCTACTGATAGAATCTTTTTTCAATTAGCCAATATGAAGCATTTTCCAAGAAATCATCCAAGCTCTTCACGTCTAAGAACTCTGTTTCAATGTTCACTTTCTGAGTTTTTGTTAATTTTTAAATTACTTATTGATTATCTCATTTTCTTCCCTAACCATCTGGATTTGGCTATTTTGGGAAAGAAAATTCTCTTATGTTCCATAATCATTCAACATGTGCTTGTTAAATTGATCTCATGTATACAAAGAGAATTGAAAATGAATCTGGATGTGAACGAAAGGGTGGAGGGAGTGGGCAAGGGGGGAGGGTTGCGGGGGGAGAGGGAAAGTATGGGGGGAAAGCCATTGTAATCCATAAGTCGTACCTTGGAAATTTATATTCTAAATAAAAGTTAAAAAAATAAAAATAAAATTGGAAAAAATATATGATAGGTATCAGGCATATATGATACAAAAGTTCTTCTCCCACATACACGTGAAATGGATGGTGATGAAAGGGAGGAGAAAAGTGATGAAACATTGATACATTTGAGCATTGTCATTAAGAAAGTGAAGATGCTGTTATTGATAATAATGATAGTAGTGGAAAAATCCTTAAATGGACTCTTGAAGATATGACTCTTCTTTTTTTTAAAATTTATTTATTTGACAGTTAGGCAGTGAGAGAGAGAGAGAGAGAGAGAGAATAAGGTCTTCCTTTTCTGTTAGTTCACCCCCCAAGTGGCCACTATGGCCCCAGCTACGCTGATCTGAAGCCAGGAGCCAGGTGCTTCCACCTGGTCTCCCAGGTGGGTGCAGGGCCCAAGCATTTGGGTCATCCTCCTCTGCCCAAGCACTTGGGCCATCCTAACTGCTCTCCTGGCCACAGCAGAGAGCTGGACTGGAAGAGGAGCAACCAGGACTAAAACCAGAGCCAATATGGGATGCCAGCGTCACAGGCTGAGGATTAACCAAGTGAGCCACTGCGCTGGCCTCCAACTCTTATCTTCTTAAACTGGGATCAGATGTTATGGAGAATCAGCGAGGAGGATGAAAGTTTGTTTTCAGACAGAGATAAAAGCAACAAGAAGATAAAAGGCTCTACCAGTACTAAATGTGGTTGAAAATTACTCAACACAGCTGATGTGTAGTGAGGGGCTCACCGTGCATTGGGAGAGGTGGAGGCAGGAGCAAAATGATTCAACAGATTGTAGTACCAATCAAGGAGATTCTAGGGCAGTGGGAAACCACGGAGGGATATAAAGTGGATCTATAAATTGTAAGCATTCCAGGTCACAATCCAAATTGTTATTTTTCAAAGAGCTCTCTGGCTGCCAGCAGACAACAGATTAAGTTCTCAAATATCTCTGAAAGGATGATTTCCTCTTATAGGAAAGACAGGATTTTCTCAGAATAACAGCCACTCATCAACTAAAATCTTTCGTTTCCTCCAAAATTTCCTCATGGCATTTTTCACCTCTGCATTTCTCAGTGTGTAGATCAAGGGGTTTAACATGGGTGTGATGATTGAATCAGACACAGCCATTGCCTTGTCTATGGGATAAACAGCCACAGGCCTCATGTATAAGAAAATACAAGGGACAAAGAACAACACGACCACTGTGAGGTGGGAACAACAGGTGGAGAGGGCTTTGCGCTGCCCTTCAGAGCTGTAAGAGTTCAGGGAGCAGAGAATGACCATGTAGGAGGCAGTAAGGATAAGGAAGATAGCTGTACACATCACTCCACTATTGAAGATGACTAAGAGCCCCAGGGTATGGGTGTCCATGCAGGCAAGTGTCAGTAACTGAAACAAATCACATATAAAGTGGTCTATGATATTGGGGCCACAGAAGGGGATTTGATATATGAAGAGAAGCTGTACCATTGCATGTGCAAAGCCTCCCACCCAAGCGCCTCCGACCATTAGGCAGCACACTCGAGAACTCATGATGGCGGTGTAGTGCAGGGGCTTACAGATGGCCACATAGCGGTCATAGGCCATCACTGTGAGGAGGATGATCCCCACACCACCGAAGAAATGCTCTGCGAAGAGCTGGGTCATGCAGCCTTCAAGGGAGATTGTGGTGCTCTCAGAGAAGGAGTCCACAATCATCTTGGGGGCAATGACAGAAGAGTAGGTGACGTCCATGAGGGATAAGAAAGTAAGGAAAAAGTACATAGGTGACCTCAGGCTTTGACTTGAGATGATAGTTACCACAATGAGTACATTCCCCAGCACTGTGGCCACATACATGACCAGAAACACAGCAGAACACATTTTTCGCAGCTGCATGTTCTCTGTAAGTCCCAAAAGGATGAATTCTGTCACATTGTTTTGGTTTTCCATTTATTGGTTGTTAATATGAGTTCCCGCTGAGGATTTTGAGAAACCTGAAAACACATTATTGATCAGTAGTGGTTATTATCTTCCTGTACTCCAAGGACATTAGGGCAACATATAAGTTCATGAAGTTTGTGAAAGGACAGGTATTTGGCATGGTGTTTAGGCTCCCCTTTGGAGTTCACATCCCATTTTGGAGTGTCTGTGTGCATCATATCTCAGCTCTGCTCCCAATTTAATTTTAATGCGCACCCTTAGAGGAAGCAGAGCTGACTCAAGTAGTTGAGTCCCTGCCACTCATATGGAAGACACCAATCCAATTATTCCTGTATCTTTGCTTTGGCTGGCTTTAGAGGGCATCTGGGGAGTGAGCCAATGATTGGGATATTCTCTGTATCTCTATGTCTCCCTCTCTGCCTTTCAAACAAGTAAAATAAATAAAATTATTTTAAAAACACTTATAAAAATGGAATTACTATATAAGTTCATTTGGGTGCATATAGGTTTACAAGCCATGCATAGTTTTTCATAGTACCTATTTTCCACAAACTTTTTAAATGTCCAAATATTGCTCATTTTTATTCATTTTTTCACCACCAAGCATTTAACTCTTTAAAATATTCTAAATAAATAATTTAAATATGATACTTCACTAATGGGCATTTTTCCTATTATTTCTTCTCTTTTTTAACAGTCCTTCCATGTGAAATAAGTTTCTCTTTCTCCTTCTACTAGCATTATGACTTTTACTTTTAATAACAAACTTTTTGAGCACATTGCCTCATTGTAAGTACCAGAATAATATTAAAACTTGCAATTTGGTGGTTCTAAATGTTAAATGATCAACATACACCTAAAACTAATGATTGTGTAATCCATGGCTAATATGCTGTTCCATGATCGCAGTCACTAACTGTGGTGGTCCACCAAGGATACAGATCCACAATATAACTGACTTGATCCTGATTCAACCCAATTTGATCATTTCTGTTTCCTCTGTACCCTAGACAAAGCAAAGGATGTCAAGCATAACAGTGACAATAGCTAAAAAATAGACTTTTGGTTTCACGAACTTTGTTGTTGGTCTCTGTATCAAGTATGACAGATATGTCTCTTTCTTTGCACATAATGATATAACTTTTTAATTTTTTTTTTTTACAGGCAGAGTGGACAGTGAGAGAGAGGGACAGAGAGAAAGGTCTTCCTTTGCCGTTGGTTCACCCTCCAATGGCCGCCGCGGTCGGCGCGCTGCGGCCGGCGCACCGCGCTCATCCGATGGCAGGAGCCAGGAGCTAGGTGCTTTTCCTGGTCTCCCCATGGGGTGCAGGGCCCAAGCACCTGGGCCATCCTCCACTGCACTCCTGGGCCACAGCAGAGGGCTGGC
>CM027387.1:97404993-97421225 GCA_015711505.1 Sylvilagus bachmani | reverse complement strand
GATATAACTTGAGGTAAATGTTATTACTATCTCCATTGTAAAAAGGAACTGAAATCTTGGAAGGTTAACTCTATTGCATGGAATTATAAAAAATCTTGTTGTGTGGATGATGTCTGATCATACAGCTTGATTTCTTACCTGCCATGTTCTACTACCAAAAAATACAATAGATTATGTGATGTTTCAGGAGAGAGAGTCTTGCAACAGTAAAAGCTACAAAGCAAGGCCTTTGTGACAGAGGTTAGATGGCCCATTTTAAGAATTTTGCAAAGAGCAAAGCTCCTCATCGAAACATAGTTGTATCACTCTGTGAATGCAGAGAGATCATTCTTGGTGATCAGTAACCCATGCCATATTCACCTCTTATAAAAAACATAATGCAAACACAGGGATCTATGGAAGTGCCATTTATTCCAACACAATATGAATCGAAAATCAAGGATTTTTTTGCAAAAATAGAAAAACTAATCCTAAATTTCAAATGCTAGCTCCAAGGAACCTGAATCAGAAAAACAATTCTGCAAATGAGGAATAAACTTAGAGGATTCACACTTCCCACTTTCAAAGCCTACTGCAAAGCTGCAGCAATCAAAATAGCGTGATAGTGACATAAAGACAAAGACACAGACCAATGAGACATAATATAGTCCAAATGAACCCTCTGCATAGGTGACCTGTTGATTTTTTCTATTAATATTTTCATTTACATATTTCCAAAAACTTGCATTAGCAACAATTGTTCATATTTATGGACTACTATATAACATCCCTCCTCTTTGGTATTACCACTGATTGGAGCCTTGGGTCTCCTTTCTTCTAGTTGCTCATGATATATGTTGTTATAAATATATTCACCCTACTGTGCTGTGTAACACTGGAAACTTATTCCTTCTATCTCACTCTCGTTTGACATCTGTTACCCAGCATTCCTCTCTCCCCCACCACTTTTCATACTTTTCTTACCCTAGTACCTTTCCCAGCCTCTGAAAACTACTATTCTGTGTTCACGTAAATTTGGGTGTTTTTTGTTGTTGTTGTTCAGTATCCACATATGAGGGAAATTATCCATAATGCTTTTCCAACTCTGACTTTTTCACTTGCCATTATATTAAGTAATATGTTAAGAGAAGTGGGTTTTATGCCAGGCTCATCACTAACTTTGTTATGAGTAGCTGGCATGCTGGAGCTTCAGTTTCCTCATTTGGCATATGAAAATGATTCACTAGTAGCAACAAGAGTGGCTCTGTCCCATTCAAATACAAACACTCCATTCTTATTCACATTAATTGTTTATGCCTCTGGGTAAGATTTCCTTGGAGAGATGATTCATTTCATGTTGTAAAGTGAAAACACTGTTGTACATTGTATCTATGCCTTCCCTTTAACACTTTGAACTTAGAGCCCCTCCCTACTGACACAGAACAGAATTGACACAGCTGCTCAACACTCAGTACTCACATGACACTCAACTGCTGTCACATCCCCTTTTGTCCCTACTATTTGAAGTCATTTCTCCATGATCCTCACTCCATTTATTCCACTGTCAATTTGATTTGCTTCCTGCCATACTCAGAACTATTTCTTTCCACACTTTTTTTTTTTTTTTTTTTTTTGGTGTACAGTGAATGTTGTTGGATCCAAACCCAGTTAACACACTCTAAGTACTGGCTTTGTAATCTCAACTTCCCCAAGCCTTAACTTCTGCAGCAGCACAATTAGCAAAAGAGAAAGCATATCTATCAGGTCAGTGTTGCTTCCCAGTTGTGGGAAATGTGCAGTGGACTCTTTATCATTTAGTGATCACACACAGCCAAACGAATGATGACTGGATTTTCCAAAATATCAAGTTACACTTAGAAAATTGTGTAAACTCCTCACAAGTTTTTGGTAAGTGTGTAATTAACTGCAAAGCCTGGGCTACAAACTGTTATGTTCACAGTCCCCCACAATACTTTAACCTCCTAGTTCACAGATCTGCCGCTATGTTAAAGTAGATAACGCACATAAAGTGTGGAATGTCAGTATTCACATGTTGTTTTTCTTCCCCTCCTGGTCCTGTTGCTATGCCTCTAAACTCCAGGCTCACTGACTGCCTCTCTGCATACCCTCCATCAGCAAACCCTTCATCTATAATGTCTGCCTTCTCCTTCACCAACCTGAATAAGTATTCCACTCACTCATACAACTATTTCTTGTGTGCTTTTATTTAATGTTTATTATTTATAGTTCTTTTGTTTCCACAGAGACATGTTTAAGGATTGTTACTCCTTTTACATTTCTCAAAGTTCATAAAAGATTAATAAGGTTGCATGGACACAAACCTTTCACCAGTGTGATGGAAATGAAAATGATTTGTAGAATGGAGGTATTACTGGTGCCAGAAAACCCACAGGGTTGAAACCAAATCTAAAAGTGACTGCCATTTCTGTCAAATAGACACAGTGAGCCTCTTAGTTTGCTGATCTTTCACTATTTATATTCCTGGGCATGATTCTGCCAAAACCCAGAATTAAACTGTACCTTGAACTTCCAGTTAAGTATTGGATTATACCATCAGCGCTTCCTGATACTTCTTTTCTCAGTGAATCAGTGACGAATTATTTCATAAAAAGTTCTTATAGTGAATACAGGGAAATTATAATTAATGATTTTATTTTTCTATAACAGTCCACTTCCTTGATTTTCCCTAACTATTTGAGTAGACAGCAACTATTTAGAAATCTGTCAGATACATCCCATTGCATTAAATAAGGGGTTATTTCTTCTCAGCATTTTGGATAAGATCAAGTGTTATTCAATAAGGGGCAGAGCTAGTAATTTTAAAATAATCATAATAGAAATAATTTTGTACTGAAGAATGAAAAAAATAAATTGTGCCTAATAGGAAAGAATAATAGGAGTTATTCCCAACAGGTAGAACAGACATGCTAAGGCCAGAAGGCAGGGAAAGTTAACACAGAGATGAGGGGGTGAAAGACAGGGATATCACAAGCAAAAGGAAAAAGAGGGGTAAAAAAACAGTGTTGTGAACAGAAGGGGAGTAAGAAGGAAAGGAGGAAAACAAGTGGGAAATACTAAAGTGAAGTTGGAAAGACAGAAGGCATCAGAGCCATCTAATAACCAATTCCACATTTATCATCTGCCCCTTTTCTTGCTGCCTGTGAGTACTTTCTAGAGCAACACCTATTTGTCCAATTTTATTTCTTGGTCATTGTTTCACCTAATTCTAAAACAATGTTCTCACAAGTGCATAAATGTTTATAACAAGCAGAATACCAAACTCAACTAAAAACTCAGATTCCTTACTCTGAGAATAAACATCGCTTACAGATAAAGCAAACAGCAATTGAATGTAGATTAATGAAATAGTTTAAGAGTAATAGGTCTGTATATATTTACTCAATGAAATTAATTAAAGCTTTTGTATTTTGAGTCATTTATATATTTGATTCTCTTCATAAATAAATACGCATAGTAAATAGTTAACGAAATAATACAATTCTTACAGCCTTTCAAAAATGGAAATTTTTAACAAGATTCTAAATTCAATCGAGGAATAATATAAGATCTTCTTATCATACCCAAAGTTCATTCGTATGAGTTAACTTCTTCAGAGTTCAAGAATTGCATGAAATTCCTCAATGTTTCAAATTGTGTAAGCATGCTGCTCAGGATATAAATGGGGGAAGTCACCCAATTATAAATATTGGCCAAATATTTAGGACTAGGGCATCTACTGCTATCAAAGAAAGATTTAACACAGAATCATTAAGACTCCGTGAACCAAATAAAGAAATAATCTTTATGAGTCACAATGGGATTTGTACTCCTTCCAATTAAAAGAATTGCTAAAGAGGAAGCCAAGTAGGGAACTTACCAGTTAATTTAATGTTCTTTTTTATTTTTAGTTGACTGTATTTTTAGGTGAACATGTATTCATTCAACTTGTCAGGAGATATATCATGAATGCTTGTGTTCAGGGGGATTGACCTATGCTATAAAAGACTAGAGTGACCACATTGGCAGTGTGTCATGTCTCAGACTTGCGTCATTCTAGACACATCCCCGAGCGGGGGGGATCTCCAAGGATGAAGGTATTAATACCTAGTCCAGTGAATTAACATCCACTTGCTTTAAGAATAGGTTGTTTTCAGGGGAAAGAAAACCCCCAGTAGCTGACCAACACACTGTACCAGAAGCAGAAATCTAGATCTCCGTATCAACAATTTAATCACTTGTTCCTGCACTATAATCTGTACCTCAATTACAGAATGCCCAGCCTTCCAGTAACTGTAACTATTGAAGTGGAAGGAGTGTGAGTTAAATCTCATCTCTGGATTATATTCCCCACAGAGGAGTTGCCAGTGATCCAGTAAGCTGCCATTGTGAGCAGAAACTTACCTAGGCAGAAAAATTCATTTAAACTATGTCTAATTTCTACAGAAATATCATTTTACAGAAATAATTGACCATGTTTGAAAGAATAGGTAATAGCCTCCATTCCTTCTTGTTATATATTTCTTTAATAAAAATGTACTCTCTGCATCCATTTTTAGATTTGACATGGGTTTAAAATTTGGCCTTCTTCCATCCAGCACTGTCCATTGCTTTGTAGAATTTTAATCATGCAGAATGTTAGTGTAGAAGAAGAGGTTAATGCTTTACAGAAGGCTGAGCTGTTTGTGGAAAAGTATTTAGAGGCAACAGGCTCCCTGGTATAGACTTTCCATTAGAATAAAGTTAAATATTATTAAAGCTTTAATTTAATATGTGCTACAAATACAACAATGGCTAGGATGTCAAACCTGTAGAATAGATCTAAGTGAACCTTTAGATAAGTACAATAAAGAAATTAAAGAGTTACAGAAAGATCTGCAAGAGAGGGGGTACATTTGAAAAAGGGCCTGCTTTGAACTTGTGCCTTCTAGTAAAGATTAGATAAGGAAGGTACTATTCTAGCTTGTGTAGCCAATTTTTGTGTAGCTCAGCAGCACTCCAGGCCTTGACTTTGGTGAGTAGCCCATTATCTCACACCTGTCTGTGATAATAATCCATGCTCTGAATATGCCCTTGAAAATTCAAGAAATTGTCACTAGATGAAAGTGAACAACAGACTGGTTATTGTAAGAAGAATCATTATGGGACATGATATAAAAATAAAGTCTTGTGCTCAAAAGCCAGAGCCATGCCATCAGCATTGCTGTGGGTGTGTCTCTCATTTCTCCCTACACCAATGCCTCCCACACCTTCAGGAACCCCTGGACCTGCTGGAGCTGGATTCTGGCAGATGATCATTGCAGACTTCAGAACAGAATCACAGGTGTCTGTGCTCTAGGATATTTTTTATGGAAAGTCTAATTGTATCTGAAGGTCACTGAAGCCATTGTCTACTCATGGTAGAGGGAAATGAGAATTGGAATAACACAGTGCTATGCACTTCTTGAAATGTACAACCTAGCTGTTATTCTAATGACTAAGCCATTTATCCAATATTTATCTAGAGAGTCAGTTTTTTTAATTTCCTTTGTATTGACCAGTATTGGCTTAAATGTGTAAATATGTATATGTCATTCAATAGAATATAATAACCACAAGAACAACATCCTTTGCTCCAGGTCTGAACCAGCTCCCTGCTAACATGCCTGGGAGAACAGTGGAAAATGGTCCAAGTGTTTGGGCCGCCGCACTCACATGGGAGACCTGGGAAAAGTTCCTAGCTCTTGGCTTCAGTCTGGGCCAGCAAAGAACGTTGCAGCCTTCTGGGGTATAAACCAGTGGATGACGGAAGGTCTCTCTCTCTCTCTCTCTCTCTCTCTCTCTCTCTCTCTCTCTCCCCCTCTCTGTAACTCTGGCTTTCATATACATAAATAAATAAATGGTTAAATAAACTTTTAAAAAGTTTGTTATTGCAAAAATTAGAAGAAGAAATGAAGAAGGGAAGAAGGGAAGGAAAGAAGTACCATTATATGCTTAGAATTGTATCTTCATGAAATCAGTTATTTTTATATTAATAAAAAGAAAGGAAAATAAAACCAAATTAATATGCAATAATACAAATTTATTTGTTTATGTAGTTATTTTCTTTAATAACATTATTAGTATCCTAGTTTATTTACATAAATTGGAAAATGCTACTCCAAATATTTTTTGAACTTTTATTTAGTAAATATAATTTTCCAAAGTACAGCTTATGGATTACAATGGCTTTTTGCCCCCCATAACTTCCCTCCCACCTGCACCGCTCCCTCTCCCATTCCATTCACATCAAGATTCATTTTCAATTATCTTTATATACAGAAGATCGATTTAGCATATATTAAGTAAAGATTTCATCAATTTGCACCCACACAGAACATAAAGTGTAAAATACTGTTTCAGTGCTAGTTATAGCATTAATTCATATTGGACAACACATTAAGGACAAAGATCTCACATAAGGAGTAAGTACACAGTGACTCCTGTTGTTGACTTAACAATTTGTCATTCTTGTTTATGGCGTCAGAAATCTCCCTAAGCTCTAGTCACGAATTGCCAAGGCTATGGAAGCCTCTTGAGTTAGCTGATTTCAATCTTATTCAGACAGGGTCATAGTCAAAGTGGAAGTTCTCTCCTCCCTTCAGAGAAAAGTACCTCCTTCTTTGATAGCCCGTTCTTTCTACTGGGATCTCACTCATAGAGACCTTTCATTTAGGTCCTTTTTTTTTTTTCCCAGAGTGTCTTGGCTTTCCATGCCTCAAATACTCTCATGGGCTCTTGAGCCAGATCCAAATGCCTTAAGGGCTGATTCTGAGGCCAGAGTGCTGTTTAGGGCATCTGCCATTCTACGAGTCTGCTGTGTCTTCCACTTCCCATGTTGCATTGTTCTCTCCCTTTTTGATTCTATCAGTTAGTATTAGCAGACACTAGTCTTGTACGTGTGATCTCTTTGACTCTTAGACCTATCAGTGTGATCAATTGTGAATTGAAATTGATCACTTGGACTAGTGAGATGGCATTGGTACATTCAACCTTCATGGGATTGTATTGGAATCCCCTGGCACATTTATAACTCCAAGTAATTAATATTTTATATTTACTCCCAATGACAGCCCTCGCCTTTCAGAAATAGCATACACTTAAGCAAACTTTTGTGTGACTGGAGTCTTCAAAAATTTCCTGTTGACCTAAGTGCCAGCTCATCTAATATTCTGTTAGACATTTTTGTTGTTGTTGAGCTAAACATATTTGTTATCAACTGAATCATTTGTAAAGGTTAAATAAGTTAAGGCAGGGGATTTTTTGATGGAAATAAAACTGGTTGTTCACTTTTCATTTTGATAAGTAAGGATAAGGTGTCTGCAAAGCTGAGAGTCAACTGAAAATTAAATAGGAAGAAAATCACTCAGATATGATAGAGGAAGGCACCAAACACTACTTTTTAACCTGGCTTAGCATCATGCCTGTATTATGTTATTTCAGAATCATGTAAAGGATCAATATAGCATGGTAGGAAGTGGACAGATACTGTCTGCATACGTAGAAAGTCCATTAATCTCATGTGCATCTGTTTTCTCTCTTACAAATCCTGTTCCCTCAGCATAATGAACTTTAACTTCATTCATGTTGCTGCAAATGACAAATTTCCATTCTGTTCCTTCCATTTCAAAGCTTCACAGTGTGGCATTGTGTGTAAAAATCACATTCTCTATTAATCAATCTGCTGATGGACGCTTACAGTGTTTCCATAGTTTGGTTGTTATAAATAATGCAGAAATGAACACAGGAAACGGATAACTGACAAATACCTTGTAATTCCTTTGCATGCATGCTCAAAAGTTGGATTCATGTATTATATTGTATTTCTATTTTTGCTTTTTTTGAGAAGCCTCTATACTATTTCCCAAAATCATTAGTAGTAATGGGATATTTTTCCGATAAGGGAAATTATCCTGTACAGAGCCAAGACTGCCAAGGAGAGAGGAGAATGCTCAGACCATTGTTCTTAGGCAGATAGCAGGAAATGTGATTTGATGTACAAGGGGAGGTTTTAGCTTTAGATAGTTACAAGATAGTTCACAAGGAGCAGCAGTCCATGAAATAACAGGCAGGGAAGTTGAGGAGATAGGGTGAGCTGAATTTACAGACATTCTTTTCTCATTGTTTCATGAGAAGGTAGCCATTAGTAGAGGCTGAAAAAGTAGAAGAAGGTGTTGAGTTTTTAAACAGTGGGAAAAATGTGAAATAGTCCTTTAGGACACTGTGGGAATAAGAGGACTGTGGACCTACAGAGTGATGCTCCAGCACTTCAGGAGCTCACTTGAGATCCAGAGTCATGAACTTGTGTGAGTTTTGAGTGTAAGCACAGAGTACCACCCCCGGGATGAAACTCCATCTATAATCCGCCTGATAAATTAACATTCTTTGAAGACATGACAAATCCTCAAAGATTATGTTAAACTAAGCTTGCGAGGCTAGTGCTGAGGCGCAGTGGGTTAGGCATCCCATATTGGAGTTCTGGTTCAAGCCTTGGCTGTTCTGCTCTGATTTAGCTTCCAGTTAACGTTCCAAGGAAGGCAGCCGAAGATTCACCAAGTGTTTGGGTCCCTGCAACTCATGGATGGAGTTCAAGGCTCCTGGCTTCAGTGTGGCCCAGTCTTGGCTTTTGTAGCCATTTCGGAACAGGACATGGAAAAATCTCTCCCTCTCTGTCTTTGCCTCTGTTTCAGTCAGTTTGCTTTTAATGAATAAATAAATAAATATTTTTAAAATGACGTTGATTGGTTTTATTAAGTTACATAGAAAAGTATGAAGGTTCCTTAAAAACCTAAAAATAGATCTACCATATGACCCAGGCATGCCCTTCTGAGTACATACCTGAGGAAATGACATCAACCTATGAAATTTACTAGCATTCCTGGTTTCATTGAAGCACTAACCACGATATCGTTATACATGGAATAAGCCTAGTAGTCCAATTGAGGCTGAATGAATAAAGAATATGGTATATGGAATACACACACAATGGAATATTCTGTAACCATAAAAAAAGAAGGAAATCCTGACAGTTGCAAAAAAAAAAAAAAAGAATTGAGGGGACTGGACATAACTACGTCAAGGAAAACTAAACAGATAGAGAAAAACTCCCCCATATCAATAAATTTAAAAAGTAGTCAATCTGACCTTATAAGAGGTCAGGATTACAAGAGGTTAGGATGGCCTGGAGAATAACAAGAGGTTACAGAGTGAGTACCTAAACACAGATTGCGCTTGATCTTAGCCAAAGGACTGAGGAGCCCTAAAACACAGTCAGACTGAAAAAACATAAGTTTTAGTGATCCACAGCACATGATGCCATTCAAGGTAATGAATTCTACAAAGTGCAGGATTGGAGGAGAGGTGCTGGCAAACTCCCAATCACAGAAAAGATAAAGAAATGGAAAGGCGATTTGCCTAGTTTATGCTGTGTATTTCTGTTACTATTTATATGGTACTCAGTAAAACATGCAAATGTTGCATGTTAATCATTTCTGTTTAATAAAATAAAGAGAAAGCTGAGACAACTTACTATTTGACTTTTGCGCCACCTTGTGGAAAGTTGCATAAAAACAAGTCATTCAAAGAGTAGAGCTACAGAAACTCTTTAAATTATATTTTTGTAATTTTTGATTTACATGTGAAATGTGTTCATTTTTAAGAATCACAGGGCTGTATTTCAACACATATGTAGACATCATTAATCAGGTTGTCTTAGCCCCAACAGAAATTAATATGGTCATTTGGCTTTGCAATTGTTTAAACCATAAATTGTCCTGAGAATTTGTCTTTACCTGAACATTCATCATAGCACTGTCTTAACTTATTTATCCATAGATTTGACAAATTGGTATTTGTCAAATATGATAAGAACATATTTTAAAGGATTTTTCTTTAAAATTTTATTAATTTATTTGAAAGAGTTAGAGAGGCAGAGAGAGTAGGAGAGAGAGAGAGAGAGAGATTTTCCATCAACTGGTTCACTCCCCAAATGGCCACAATGGCCTGTGCTGGGCCAATCTGAAGCCAAGAGCCAGGAGCTTCTTCCAGGTCTCCCACGTGGGTGCAGGGGCCCAAGCACTTAGCCAACTTCGGCTGTTGTCCCAGGCACATCAGCAAAGAGCTGGATCAGAAGCGGAGCCGTCAGTATTTGAACCGGAGCCCATATGGAATTCCGGCCTCATAGGCTGTGGCTTTATCCACTAACCCACAGCACCAGCCCCAAGATTTATTTATTTGTGTGAAAGTCAGAGCCACTGCAAGAAAATGAATAGAGACACACACAGAGAGATCTATCCTCTGGCTAACCCCCAAAACGTTATCAACAGCCAGGGTTGGGCCAGATCAAAGCATGTGTCAGGAGGTTCATATGGATCTCTCACATGGGCTCAGGGTCCAGGCTCTTGGGCCATCCCCCTCTGCTCTCCAGGGCACACTAGTAGGGGGCAGGATAGGGAGTGGAGCATCCAAGAATTGAATTCATGCATATTTAGGATGCTGGCATTCCAGGCAGCAAGCGGCCCAACTTGCTACACCGTAATACTGGCTGCCGCGACTAGAACATTTCAAATAAATTCAGTTTTAAACCTAACTGGAGGCTGTTCCATATAGGTCAACCCACTTTCAAGGGACTGTTGTGTGACTATATCATGTAGACATTTAAACTCGGGTATTTACTAACTGTTTTATGGATTACAAAGCTTTAAGATGGAAATATTCGTATGTGAGATTAAAGTTACATTTTACATTTAGAGAAATGAGTCGATATTGACTTTTCCTGGAATAGAAATCACATTATTTGTTTTTGCATGTATATTTACCAATCCTGGTCACCTCTGTACCTTTCAGTAGATTTGTATTCCCATCTGTAATTATTTTTCTTTTGACCATGGAAATTGCCAACCTTTATTACAGTGAAGTCTGATGCTGATACTTTCTTTGATTCTCAGAAATGTTAGTCATCACTTCACGTTTTTTTTTAAGATATTTTTGCAAGCATTGATTCTAGGCTGACAATTTCATTTGAGTACTTTATTTGGAGACTTGTATTATATATATATATATATACATATATATAAGTATTTAGGGATATAAAAATTTGCACAAAAATACAATTAGTTTAATTTCATTTTATGACTTTTGAAGTAACTTATATTTAAAATATACTACATCATGTTTTGATAAAATTATACATAGGAAAATCATTGCTATGGACAATCAAATTAACAAATACATCATCTTACATAGTTGCTTACACCCTATTTTGATAATAACACCTAAAATTTACTATAAATATACTATATACATATACTATAACACTATATCATTAACTATAGATCCTGTGTTGCACATTATATTTCTAGATTTGCTCACCCTGCGTTTCTCACGTGTATGCAACTTTACTTCCTTTTACCTACATCTCCCTATTCCCTCCTAATTCTTGCCTTAATTCCTCTGTACTCTTGTTTTTTTGTTGTTGTTGTTTGTTTGTTTGGTTGTTGTTTGCTTTTTTCCCTCTTTTTTATTTTCTCTCTTTTTAAAAAAAGATTCATTTATTTATTTATTTATTTGAAAGGCAGATTTACAGAGAGGCATAGGAAGAAGAGAGAGAGAAACAGTCATTCTTCCATCTGATGGTTCACTTTCCAGAAGGCCACAATGTCTGGAGCCATGCCGATCCAAAGCCAGGAGCCAGGTGCTTCCTCTGGGTCTCCCACTTGGGGGCAGGGCCCAAGGACTTGGGCCATCTTCTACTGCTTTTCCAGGCCACAGGAGAGAGCTGGATCAAAGTGGAGCAGCCTGACTTGAACCGATGCCCACATGGGATGCTGGCGTTGCAGGAGGTGGCTTTACCCACTATACAATGCAGGCTCCAAGATTTTCTCTATCATTGCTTTTGATTAATTTATTAAGTTGTATCTTTTCACATAGTTTTCTTCATGCTTTTTGTATTTGGGATTTCTTTCATTTTAAGATCTATAGGTTGGCCTGCGCCGCGGCTCAATAGGCTATTCCTCCGCCTTGCGGCGCCTGCACACCAGGTTCTAGTCCCGGTTGGGGTGCTGGTTCTGTCCCGGTTGTTCTTCTTCCAGTCCAGCTCTGTGTTGTGGCCCGGGAGTGCAGTGGAGGATGGCCCAAGTCCTTGGGCCCTGCACCTGCATGGGAGACCAGGAGAAGCACCTGGCTCCTGCCATCGGTTCAGCGCGGTACGCTGGCCGCAGCTCACCGGCCGTAGCAGCCATTGGAGGTGAACCAACGGCAAAAGGAAGACCTTTCTCTGTCTCTCTCTGTCTCTCACTGTCCAATCTGCCTGTCAAAACAACAACAACAACAAAAACAAAAACAAAGCAAAACAAAACAAAAAAGATCTATAGGTTAATAGGTTCCCTCGAATTTGGAAACATTTTGGTCATCACTGCTTTAAATATCTTCCTATACTTTCTCCCATCCAATTCTTTTTTTTTTTTTTTTTTATTTTTTGACAGGCAGAGTGGACAGTGAGAGAGAAAGAGAGAGAGAGAGAAAGGTCTTCCTTTGCCGTTGGTTCACCCTCCAATGGCTGCCGCGGTCGGCGCACTGTGGCCGGCGCACCGCGCTCATCCGATGTCAGGAGCCAGGTACTAGGTGCTTTTTCCTGGTTGAAGTTTCCCTAAAGTCCAGTGAAGCACTGTTCATTGTTATTTAGTGTTTTTTTCCTGATTTTTCAACTTACATACTTAGTAGTGCTGTATCTTCAAGTTCTCTAATCTCATCTGCAGAAACCAGCTTTTGGAGTGTCTGCTTTCTGTTAATCTGCTATCTGATTTTTCCCCTCTCAATTATTGTATTTTCTTTCTTGTAAATATATATTTTATTTTGGGGGATTGAAGCAGTGAAGGGGATCTCTGCATATGCCTGCTTCTCTGTGTGTGTGTGTGTTTCTCCCTTTCCAATACATTAAAAAAATGAAAAAAAGAAGAAAAATTGACTATACTATGTAATTGTCAGGATCTTCTCTGGTCATGTCTGTTGGGTTCTATTGCCTCCTGTACGTAAACATCCATATATTTCTCTGCAGTGGAGGAGTTTTCAGCTATCATGTCATTGAATGGATTCCTCTGCCTTTTATATTCGCTCCTTCAATAATTCCCATTATGTGAATATGATTTCAGTTCATTGTGCCCCAAAGATTACAAACACCATATTATTTTTATCACTATTTTATCTGAGATATTTCTAAAGACCTGTCTTTAAGATTCAGATACTCCTTCTGCTTCATCTTGTCTGTCATTGAAAATTTCTTTGTATAAAAGTTTTTATATGAAGGAAACAAATTTCATTTATTTTACGCATATAGTTTTAAGAAAATAATGATACTTTCTACCATAACCTCTCTCCCTCACTCACTCCCACCTGCCCTGTTCCTTCCTTTCTTATATTTTCTTTTAATTTTTGCAATGACATATTTTCAATTTACTTTATTTTTAAAAAGTTTTATTTATTTATTTGAAAGTCATAGTTACACAGAGAGAGAATGAGAAGCAGAGAGAGAGAGAGAGGTAATCCATCCACTGGTTTACTCCCCAGTTGGCCACAATGGCAGGAGCTGAGCTGATTCAAAGCCAGGACCAGGAGTGTCTTCCAGGTTTCCAATGTGGGTGCAGGGGCCGAAACACCTGGGTCATCTTCCACTGCTTTCTCAGGCAATAACAGAGAACAGGATCAGAAGTGGAGCAGCTGGGACTCGAACTGATACCCACATGGGATGCCAGCACTGCAGGGGGAGGCTTTACTCACTATGCCACAAAGCAGGCCCCTCAATTTACTTTGTTAGTCACAAGCTGAACCCTCCACTAAATAAATAATTCAACAAGTAATAAGTAGAAAAAAAAAAACACTGCTTCTCAGATGTATAGAGAAGGGCTAAAAGCAATAATCAAATTTCAAAATGTCAGTCTCATTCATATATATTACATTTTTTATACTCTGTAAATTAGTTATCACAAGTCAGGGAAACCATATGATATCTGTCCTTTTGGAACTGGCTTATTTCACTAAGCATAATGGTCTCCAATTACATCCATTTTGTTGTGGAAAACAGTATTTCACTTTTTCATGGCTGACTTTCAATTGTATTTTTTATTTGACTGAATTTTTTTAACTCTAAGATTTCCATATGGTTCTTTTTGAAGATTTCTTTCTTTTTGCTAAATTTTTTGTGGATGCCATACATTGATTTCCTAATTTGGGTTAACTGTATATTGATATTCTCTTGTGTCTCTCTGAGCATCCTTACAACCATTCTTTTCAATCACCATTAAGCATTTTATCGCTTTCCTTTATTTGTGGCCTGCTAATAAAGCATTCTGATGTTGTCACATCACCTCATTATTTGTATCTCTTATGTCTATATTAATTACTGCATGTCTGCCAGATTCATTGTTGCTATCACTGTTTTTTCCAACTTTTTTGTTTTTGTAAAGATTTATTCATTATTTGAAAATCAGAATTACAGAGATAAAGGGAGAGAGAGAAAGAGAGATCTTTTATCCATTGGTTCACTCCCCAGATGGCCTCAACAGCCAGGGCTGGGCCAGGCTGAAGCCAGGAGCCAGGAGCCAGAAGATTCATCCAGGCCTCCCACATAGGTGCAGGGACGCAGGGCCTTGAGCCATTTTCCACTGCTTTCCCAGGTGTACCATTATCAAGGTGAGATGTCTATGTACTGAATCTTTCCATAGTAAAATATTCTAGTATTAACAAGGATCATTAAAGCTTCATTAAATATTTCAGAGAAAGCTAAAACTGCTCAAGTAATTACATAAATAGAAAGTAGCTTTAGAGAACATATTGCCTGCATAAAATTTTGGGAAGAACATTATCAAGGCATTTTGAGCCAAGAAGTGTAATTTTAAATAATTTCAAATCAGGGCATAGTTCAAAATTGTAATCTTTATAGTAAGGTTTATCTTTTTTTAAAGAATTATTTTATTTATTTTAAAGGCGGAGTTATAGAGAGAGGTAGAGCCGAGAGAGAGAGAGAGAGAGAGAGAGAGAGAGGTCTTCCATTCCGCTGGTTCACTCCCCAAATGACTGCAACAGCCAGAGCTGAGCTGATCGAAGCCAGGAGCCAGGAGCCAGGAGCCAGGAGCCAGGAGCCAGGAGTGTCTTCCAGGTCTCCCATGCGGATGCAGGGGCCCAAGTTCTACTGCTTTCCCAGGCCATAGCAGAGAGCTGGAACGGAAGTGGAGCTGCCAGGTCTCAAACCATCACCATATGGGATGTCAGTGCTTCAGCCTGGGGCTTTAACCCACTGCACCACAGCAGCGGCCCCAAGGTTTATCTTTAGGTTTATAATAATAATAAAAAGAATCCTTAACAATTCTATTTCACTTTAAATGTATAATTCTCTTAGTTCAGGGGCCTTTCAATAAAAAGGCAATCTTTGTGAATTCTTTGCAGTGGTTAGTGTAATAATGACTACAATCAGAAAATCTACATTGCTGTCTCAAAATATCAGCAGCAAATTTCCCAAAGTGACATAAAACAGTATACATGGTAACTTGTATTTTTTTAAAGAAATTCAGGCATAGTAAATAATACAAATATAACTGAAAAGTGATCCCTGTAAAATATAAGAGCGGGAAAAAGAGGGAGGAGATGAACAATTTGGGACATACTCAATTGGACTTTCCCCAAATGATGGAGTTAGAAACATGCCAGGGGATTCCAATACAATCCCATCAAGGTGGCATGTACCAATGCCATCACACTAGGCCAAGTGATCAATTTCAGTTCACAGTTGATCACACTGATAGGTCTAAGAGTCAAAGGGATCACACAAACAAGACTAGTGTCTGCTAATACTAACTGATAGAATCAAAAAGGGAGAGAAAAATGCAACATGGGAAGTGGGAGACACAGCAGACTCATAGAATGGCAGATGCCCTAAACAGCACTCTGGCCTCAGAATCAGCCATTAAGGTGTTCAGATCTGGCTGAAGAGCCCATGAGAGTATTTTAGGCATGGAAAGCCAAGACACTCTGGAAAAAAAAAAAAAAGGCCTAAATGAAAGATCTCTGTGAGTGAGATCCCAGTGGAAAGAACGGGACCATCAAAGAAGAAGGTACCTTTCTCTGAAGGGAGGAGAGAACTTCCACTTTGACTATGACCCTGTCAGAATAACATCGAAGTCAGCGAACCCTAAAGGCTTCCATGGCCTCGGCAACTCATGACTAGA
>CM027387.1:97386270-97403720 GCA_015711505.1 Sylvilagus bachmani | reverse complement strand
ATAGAAAATTAATCAATTTTTTTAAAAAAATATCATGTAGGATCTCTGTCCTTAATGTGCTGTACATTGTGGATTAATACTATAACTAGTACTCCAACTGTATTTTTCACTTTGTGTTGCTATGTGAGGGCAAACTGTTGAAATCTTTACTTAATATATACTAAACTGATCTTCTGTATATAAAGAGAATTGAAAATGAATCTTGATGTGAGTGGAAGGGGAGAGGGGGTGGGAAAGGGGAGGGTTGCGGGTATGAGGGAAGTTATGGGGGGGAATGTCGCTCCTTCGGCCGCAAAAGAAACGATGCTGCTCGCAGTTAATCGGTCTTTAGTAGACTTTTACTTAGGAGGAGTGGGAAAGAGAGTGGGGGACCCGGGAGAAGGGGGAGAGATGGCGCGCACGTCCCTTAAGGTGGAAAGCTGGCGCACGCCCCTTCCCTCTCCCGCGGTCAGCTTATATACAGAGTTCAACCAATCACAGTCAATCAATCACAGTCCATGCACAGAGCTCTCCAATCCGGCACTTGATCACGATCAGCTGTGGAGTCACGCAGCAGGCAGGGCATCAGCACCATCTTGTTGTTTACCAAGATCTTCAGCTAGATGGAAAGTTCAATCAGCTGCTACATCCGCATTACTGCTATAAGCCAAGCCCAGCATGGGGGGGTCCCATGGCAAGCCTATCCATGGGTCCCCACAGGGGAAGCCATTGTAATCCATAAGCTGTACTTTTGAAATTTATATTCATTAAATAAAGCTTTTAAAAAAAATTAAGAAGGAGAGAATGATCCAACATGGGAAGCAGGATACACAACAGACTCATAGAATGGCAGATGCCCTAAACAGCACTCTAGCCTCAGAATTAGCCCTTAAGGCATTTGAGTCTGGCTGAACAGCCTATGAGAGTATTTTATGCATGGAAATCCAGGACACTCTGGCAAAACAAACAAACAAAACAAAACCTAAATGAAAGATCCTGTGAGTGAGATCCCAGTGGAAAGAACAGGTCATCAAAGAAGGAGGTACCTTTCTCTGAAGGGAGGAGAGAACTTCCACTTTGACTATGACCTCATTTAAATAAGATTGGAGTTGGCAAAGTCAAAATGCTTCTATAGCCTTGGCAACTCATGACAAGAGCCTAGGGTGAATACTGACACCATAAATAAGAGTGTCAATTTGCTAAGTCAAGAACAGGAGTCACTGTGCACTTACTCCTCAAGTAGGATCTCTATCCTTAATGTGTTGTACAATGTGAATTAAAGCTATAACTAGTACTCAAATAGTATTTTACATTTTGTGTTTCGGTGTGTGTGTAAATTGTTGAAATCTTTACTTAATATATACTAAATTGATTTTCTGTATATAAAGATAATTGAAAATGAATCTGGATGTGAATGGAATGGGAGAGGGAGCCAGAGATGGGAGGGTTGCAGGTGGGAGGGAAGTTATGCAGGGAAAAAGCCATTGCAATCCATAAACTGTACTTTGGAAATTTATATTAAACAAAAGTTAAAAAATCCCTTAAAATAATACAAATAATACAAAGGGGAAGTGCTCAAAAAATAAGTTCTCTTAAAATTATACATGGAGCTAATATCCAGAAAACCTGTTGGTATTGTGTCCTAGGAGAGCTGAGATGGGAGCAGAAGACTCCATCCAAGGTTACTCCAATCTGACAATGCATTTCATTACAGTTTCCTATGACCTTATAGGAAAATCTCTGATGCACACTTCTAGGAGTGCAGGAACCCTACACCACGTACCTGCAGAGCTGGTTCCAGATATAATCACAGGCTAACCTAGCCACCCACTGCTTAAGATGATCTTCCTACATTCAGAGCTGTGTGATGCTATATAGCAAAATTAGACATCTTGGGAACTATCAGCACTTCGGTTGCTGGAAACTCTGACCAGTTCCCATTGTGGTATCCCCTGCTGGGAAGTAATCCAGAGAGAACATTTTAAAGATATCTGTGGGTGCCAGAGCATCCACACTCTCCCATGGATAAAGAGGTTATCTTACATTCCTATAAAAATTGCAATTTTTGAACTTGATCCAGTATTCTATTTCTTAACTTTTCTATCTCCTCTTTTGCTTTTGTACTCCATCCTCAAAATATTTCTCCAATATTTCTTCATGAAAGTCATCCATACCTTTCTGATTTGTTATCATCCTCTACAAATATCCAAACTAAAACAAAGTAAAAATATTGTTAAGATAAATTTTATATAATGGGGACAGTATAGGAGTAAAGGACTATGTTATCCATATCAGATAACTTTATCTATGAGTTTGAGCCAAGAAGATGAGTTTGGGCCAAAATTTAGCAATGAGATATTATATTTTGAAAAGTGAAAGAAGGAAATATTTGTTTAATTGCGTTTTGCTTTGTGATACAATTCATGGTTTTTCCTGAAAGGATTTATTATCAGTTGTGGCCATGACTATCATGTCTATATTCATATTTATAACATATGTTGGTGTAATAAGCATTTTTATAAGAATATCAGTGTGGGTAATGTTTGATATCCTAAAACAATCCAAAGTGGACAAAATGTAAATGCAAATAAGCATTACATCTCGTTACATTTAGAAAGCTAATCAACATGATAGTGAATACTCATGTATTGACAACAATTATGGCTTTCATGATTAACCTGCAAAAATATTACTATGTAGCTTGTGTATGATGCTACCCTATGTGGTCTGTAGCAGTCCTGGAGGTCATAGATATCAGAAATTATACTGATGTAAGCAGTTATCCCTTAGATATGCCTTCAAATAATGAATTCTGAGCTGATAAATGATTTTTGATGAATACTAAGGCCTAGAACGTCAGAGCATGCTTATTTGTAAGTCTTAAAGAGGTACTCAAATTGAGGGAAAAAACTAAGTCTACACACACACAAAAGAATCCTTATCTTGCTGCTTTTTAATATCATGTAGATAATCAATGGAAACTACTAAGGGGCACAGAGTCTTGAGTGAGGATGATGCTGTGTCCACGTGCTCTGGGAGAAGAACAAGAGAGGATGATCTGTGCAAAGCGAAAGAGTTGCAATGAATCTGTGAGTGGCAGAAAATAAAGAGGTGTTGATGATGATTCCTGACTGGGCAAAGCACTGGAGACCAGAGCACCATGCAAGGAGTTTCTTGTAGTAATGATTCCAGAGAATCTTTACTATGTTGAGGGAATTGGTGTCTGCTAGTAGGAAGCATTTTCAGTAGCTCAATGTACTATTTCTTGAAGCTTCTTGCCAAGAAATCATTGGCTGTTAGAAGAAGTTACCTCTAAGGAATTGAAAAACAGTGCCTGTTTAGGAGGAAGTTATTTTGGCAGCAAACCTTTTGAAAAATGAAGCCATTGCATCAGCCTTGGAGACCAAGAGACCATGTAGCAAGGAGCTATTGACCACAGTTCACCACCTACCCCAGGAATGCGTTTCCCTTTCCTGCTTCTTGACCCAGTAGCAGGGGATGGAGTCTCAAGGAATCTGTAAGAAGAACTGATCTAAAAATACATTATCGTTACCACCTCTGTACAGCCTATGGTTCCTAGGAATTACACCCCAGATAAATGCTTGGCATCTGCCTCTAGACATCTGTATACCAGATATTGGATGTTATGAAATAAGTGTCAATGCTGTGGCACAGTAGGTTAAGCCTTTGCCTGCAGTGCCAGCATCCAATATGGGTGCCAGTTCATTTCCCAGCTGCTCCTCTTCTGATCCAGCTCTCTGCTATGTTCTGGGAAGTAGCAGATGGCCCAGGTCCCTTGGTTTCTGCACCCACGTGGGAGACCAGGACGAAGCTTCTGGCTCCTGGCTTCAGATCAGCACAATCTTGGCCTTTGCGGCTATTTAGAGAGTGAACCAGTGGGTGGAAGACCTCTCTCTGTCTCTCATTCTCTCTGTCTATAATTCTACCTCTCAATTTTTTTAAAAAAATATATTAAATAAGATTTTTAAAAATCCAGTTTTGATTAGGTGGTCTTTTTGAATTTTTTAATTTAAGAAATTTCTTACAGGTCAAAGTACCAGCAGACAGAACTTGCTGCTGAATGGAATCTGATTAAGATTCAAGATTTCAAAAATCCATTTATTTGTTGTAACAAATATATGTAACCGGTAAAAGAGCCAAAAACTATACCTCATTAACATTTTCCAAACAAGAGATGCTATTCTACTAGGCTAGTGTTTTGGATCCAGGCTATATTTTAGGAAAAAAAAAAAAAAGAACTCCAAGATATCAAACTCATACAATAGAAGGAAATTCTTTTCATTATTATCCCATTGCTAGGCTCTTCAAGTCATCTTTAATGCATGTATGTAGGTAAATGGAAATATTTTTATAACATGCTTATTAAAATTCAAGCATAATCATATACCTCAAATGTAACTTTCTAAATCACATATTTTAATAACATTTAACAAATAAGGGAAAGTCATTATATGCATCAAAAACTCTTTCATAGAATACCAATTTCTCAATGATTCACACAAAACACATATGCATCTCATTAGCTACTTGATTTTTGACCTGATAGCTATAGTCTTAGGTGAAAATGTTTCATTCGCTTCATTTAATTTGTGTCTCTGTGTGTGTGTGTGTGTGTGTATGTGTGTGTCTGTGTGTGTGTGTATGTTTGATTGACCATGCAGGATTTATGATGCAGACTTTGGAAGATGATACTATTCACCCTAAATATGCCGAATATAGATAAGTTTTGAATTTTCAGAGGAACATCGGGATTCAGCTACTCATCAAGGAAAATGGACTTCTGTCAGCTGCACCCAATCAGAGCCCATGGGTGGCCGTTCTTTTCTTTTCTTTAATTAATAAATATAAATTTTAAAAGTACAACTTTTGGATTATAGCAGTTTTTTCCCCCCATAACCACCTTCCCACCTGCAAACCACCCCATCTCCTACTCCCTCTCCCATTCCATTCTTAATCAAGATTAATTTTTATTTATCTTTACATACATAAGATCTTTATATACATAAGTATATACTAAGTTGATTCCAACAGTTTACACCCACACAGACACACAATGTTTAAAGTACTGTTTGAATACTAGTTTTAATTCACATAGTACAACACATTAAGGACAGAGATCCTACATGGGGAGTAAGTGCACAGTGACTCCCGTTGTTGATTTAACAATTGACACTCGTATTTATGACATCAGTAATCACCTGAGGCTTTTGTCATGAGCTGACAAGGCTATGGAAGCCTCTTGAGTTCACAAATTCCGACTTTATTTAGACAAGGCCATAGTCAAAGTGGAAGTTATCTCCTCCCTTCAGAGAAAGGCACCTCCTTCTTTAGTGGCCCATTCTTTCCATTGGGATCTCACTCACAGAGCTCTTTCATTTAGGTCGTTTTGTTTTTCCCACAGTGTCTTGGCTTTCCACACCTGAGAAACTCTCATAGGCTTTTTAGCCAGATCCCAATGCCTTAAGGGCTGGCTCTAAAGCCAGAGTGCTGTTTAGGGCATCTGCCACTCTATGAGTCTGCTGTGTATCCCACTTCCCATGTTAGATTGTTCTCTCCTTTTTAATTCTACGAGTTATTATTAGCAGACACTGGTCTTGCTTATGTGATCGCTTTGATACTTATTCCTATCTTTATGATCAATTATGAAGTTAAACTGATCATTTTGACTAGTAAGATGGCATCTGTACATGCCACCTTATTAGGATTTGGAATCCCGTAGCAGGTTTCTAGCTCTACCATTAGGAGTAAGACCAAGTGAGCATGTGCCGAAATATCCATCTCCTCCCTCTCTTATTCCAGTTGGTAGTTCTTAGAACTCATCTTTATCTGTTGTTTTGAAGCAGGCTGTAAATGCCTGCAGACATTTTTGCCCTCTCAGCAAAATCACCCAAGTCCCACAAAATGTGAATGCATCCATTTACTCATAAAACATTAGATTCCTCATCATGAAAATTATCACACACACTCTTATGAGGACAAACTAATAATTTTCAGTACCCTACTTGGTGCCTCCCAGTGCTGTTAAGAGTGCTACAGGGTCACATTTTTAGAATGGGTCCCTAGAGGAATAATTGGTTAGTCCCAGATTTAGATGTTACTTCTTTATGCTGCCTTCTATATTAGTGATCTTAGAGTTCTTTAGAAAGAATGAAAAGAGATTGCTGTTTCATTTTCCATCACAGAGGTAGTTTTGCACAAAGGGTAATTATGCATTTCAGTCAAATTATTTTTCAATTTGAATTCATTATTTTATTCATTCACTTACTAAATGATTGACTTGGTCATATACTATATAATTATAAATATTATGACTATGTGAGTATACATGCATAGTCTTCAAAATGTTACAAATAATGCCTATTGTCTTTTAATTTCATTTCCATAATTTTTTTAAAGTTCCCTCATATGTGTGTGCATATATGTGTGCTAGTAGTTCACAACAAAATAGTCATGATTTCTACCCTCCATAAGTGTTCCATTTACAGAATGTATTAAATTTTGAGGAACAAAATATGAATTTTCTCCTGGTTTCTGCCTTTATGCATGCTCTTCTACTTCAAAGTTCTATGGCCATTGACCACTTCAATCAGGACTTGTATCTGTAAGCTTCAGAAACTAGTGTTCATGGGGTCTTCTCATGCAGAATATTCACACACTGTTCCTAAAAGTCTAGTCCTTTGGACTAAATGTGGCTATTCTTTCACGATTTTGTCTGACTCTTTGAGCATGTTTCACAAGATCATCCAGAGAATCTTTCAAATGTTTGTGTAACTACATTTTCTTGCTGGATCATTTATCTCTCTAAGTATTTGTGTTGGAAGATCTTACCCAATCTCATGATTCAAAGTTGCATGTGACAATTTCCAAATAGAGTTTTGTAATACTGACTGGAAAGTCGTACTTTTAAGGAACAACCGGGGCCAGTGCTATGACAGAGCAGGTAAAGCCACTGCCTGCAATGCCGGTATTCCATATGGGTGCCAGTTCCACACCTGGCTGCTCCACTTCCAATTCAGCTCTCAGCAATGGCCTGGAAAGCAGTAGAAGATTGCCCAAGTTCTTTGACCCCTGTGCCCTGTGGGAGGTCCAAAAGAAGCTCCTGGATTCTGGCTTTAGATTGGCCCAGTTCTGGCAGTTGTGGCCATTAGGGGAGTGAACCAGTGAAGGGAAGATCTCTCTCTCTCTCTCTCTCCCTCTCTCTCTCTCTCTCTCTCTGCCTCTCTGTAATTCTGCATTTCAAATAAATAATCAATAAATCTTTAAAAAAAAAACAACCATCTACTTAGCATTTGCAAGTGTTCATCCTCTGGCTACATGAATTTCAACCTCTTCATTGCCTTATAAACAATTCTAAGCTCCTCAACCTGAGATAGAACACTGACTAGTCAAAAGATATTTCAATATTATCACTTCTTAGTGCTGCCTGTTTTTCATTTTTTGTTATTGAAAAGAAAATATTTGGGGAGAGTAAAAAACACAGAATAAGACAGCAATTTTTTATGGACACCTTCACTAAATTTACTAAATATGCAGCCTGGACAAGCTACTAATTTTCTGTGAATTTTAAGTTTCTCTTTTGTGGTCTGCTAGCAACAACTTCATAGAATACTTATTTAAATTGAATGATGTAACTTATGTTCAGTGATAAATATGAACCCTATTATGTAAGTTGTACTCACTAAACATTTGGTTAAATAAAATATGTTTTAATAAAATTTATTCCTAAATAATAGCTTTTTTGCTGGTTTAAGTTAGTAAAAATAGATAAGAATAAATTTGAAAACTTATGAGATTCAATTCTCACCATACGTAATAATTAGCAGATCACTTGCTATAATCTGTGGGTCTTTGGTGAGAACTGCCTATAGCCCACAGAATAGATACTCTGCTTTTGACACCAGATTGCCTTCCCTGGATTGTACTTTCAAATAAATTACAAGTGTATTACAACGCTAAAGAAATTTGTTCCTATCACAGAGAATGCCAACCTAAGGACACTAATGAGTTTTTTCTTGATCTATTTAAAAACCAATTACACTACTGTTTTTCTCCTTATTTTCTAAATTTCTATTCATCACTCATTTGTACTTTTCCTCGTTTTCCGTTGTATGTTAGGTGTATCTCAGGCACCCAACACTTCCAAACCTTTCTATCTTGTTATTGACTATGCAGAGGGCTAACTTGCTGCTCTTATCGGATAAATAGAAAAAAAACCCAAAAGTTACATTTACTACATTTGAGATACTTCTAATTAACACAAAAAACAACTTTAGGGAATAATACTCTAAGATGAAACTGTTTTACATCGTTATATGTTAAATATTCCCCCTGGAATCTAGAATGGAACATTGTTTCCGCTACTCATTAAGAAGGCTGCATTCAAAGGAGATGAACGTACTTGACAGTATCTAAGACTCTTCTGCCAGGTAAGGGACAGATCATAATCAACTTTCAGTTTCAGGGAGGCATTCTGATGGAGGAGTGTAATTTAATCTTATTGTAACAATGTTTTTCATGGTTTACTCCTAATATAGCAAATAAATGCAATGAAATATCAGTTGAGGGATAAAATGATACATTGAGTTCAACAAATGTTTCATGAACATCAGGGATGTGAAAATTTGTCATTGTATATGGAGAGAAGAATGATGTATTCCATGTCTAAAGGCTTTTTATGGTTTCTTGAGATGTCTGAGTACATAAAAGTTCATGATTGTTTTTAATGTAAGGCAACTGAGCCAAATAAGTACTCTCTAGAAGTGTGGGTATTAGAAATTTAGAAGAGGTTATTTTAATAGAGAAACAGCTAATAGTGACCTTCATGATGCTACTGGAGAATGCTAAGTTTTCCACACCCAAGAAACAGTTCTGGGTAGAGTATTGTGTACTACAGCAAAGAATTATTTCTCTTTCCATTTCTTGAATGGTGTCATAAGAAAATAACTTGCAATTGATATACACGCTAAGATTTAGTTTGAAAGGTTGGATAATTACATCTCAGAGAGTGTTCCATGTAAACATTTAAAAGACGAGACCAAGCATTACATATTGAAGTTGGAAGATAATGTCATATGTGTGGGAAAGACGTTGCTTAACATAATCCAGTTAAAAATGTTCCCTTTTTTATCAATATTTTCCACTGCTTAATCTTCCTTAATGTATCATTTAATCTATCTTTAGTCCTACAAAATGCCCCTTCTGTTTAATAATATTTGAGTAAAGAAATAATTAAACATTAATTTCATAATATTTGGGACAATCAATATAGGAACCATAGATAATGGATATGGACTTTTATGAAGATATTTTTAACCTCAGGCCAGGCTGCAATCCAATGCATTTCTCTCTTTTTTTAAGATTAATTATTTATCTGAAATTCAGAGTTACAGAGAAAGAGAGAGAGAGAGATCTTCCATCCGATGGTCCATTCCCCAAGAGGCAGCAACAACTGGAGCTGGACCCGTCCAAAGCCAGGAGCCATGATTGTCTTCTAGATCTCCCACATGGGTGCAGAGGCCCAAGTAATTGGCATATCCTTTATTGCTTTCCCTGATGCATAAGCAGGGAGCTGGATTGCAAGTGAAACAGCCAGGACTTGAACTAGTGCCCATATGGCATTGCAACCTCACAGGCAGTAGCTTTACCTGCTATGCCACAACACTGGCTCCCAGAGCATCTCTTGATCAAGTAGCAGAAACAAAAGATTTAGTCACATAGAATGAAGAGCTCAATGTGGATAGATTATATCACTCTTTGATTTCAGCTTTTGAAGAATAAAATACCTAAAAAAAACCTGTTTGCCTTTCCACACAAAATGGCAAATTCTTCTTAGAAATACAGTGAGTGTATGGGGCTTTTCCAAAGATATAAGTCTAGTGTAACTGAATTAGGGAGGGGTGGATGATGTGAGAGGGAATCACGATGGAGAAGCCAATGCTTCTCACTTTGGTCTCTGCAACACAATATGTGAACACAGAAGGTGCCACTTGACTCTCTGCAGTGCAGCCTCAACTAGTCTCCATCTTTCCGGATTGCTTTTCTTTCAGCTCTTCTTCATGGCCACTGACATCAACACACTGTGTTGACCAATGGGGTCATTTTAAATTGGCTAATCTTGTTGGAAGAGTTGAGGTAAGTATAGCAGTTATTAAAGGATATGTTATATTCACAAGTGTTATTTTGTCTCCAGATAATTGTAAACTATTTTAGTACTTTATTTTGGGTTTCAATTGAAAGGTTTTAACTCTCTTCTGGGAAAGAAAATGGACATAGACTCTTACATATAGACATCCACAAAAACATGCACATGTATCAGAAGGAAATGAAAAACGTTAATGCTCTTTATGAATTTCTGAAGGGCCAAGGATGTAAAACAGCCATAAATTATTTTTAAAAAAATATTTTGTTTACTTGAAAGGCAGAGTTACTGAATGTGAGGGAGAGATGGATGTAGAAAGATCTTCCATCTACTGATCCACTCCCCAGATGGCCACATGGCTAGAGCTGGGCCAGATCAAAGCCAGGAGCCGGGTGCTTTATCCAGGACTTCCATGTAGGTGCAGGGGCCCAAGGACATGGGCCAGCTTCCGCTGCATTCCCAAATGCATTATCAGGGTACTGGATAGGAAGCTGAGTAGCCAAGACTTGAACTGGCATCAATATGGGATGCTGGGATTGCAGGCAATGACTTAATCCATTAATCCACAATGCTGGTCCCAACAACAAATTATTTTGATAACCATGTTTATGGCTATCAGAGTTCCAGTGTTTCATGACAATGAGTGACAATGAGTGTTCTGCAAAGCATAACACCTTCTACTCCACGTTATAATATTTATTCAATAAGCTATTTGGAATCCAACTTCAGATTTTTATTTAAGATTTTCAAATCAGGATATTTCTTTATCATGCACAATATATGGGAATCCCCAGTAATAACAATAATAGTAATAGAAATAATATGAATTTGGTTTGAACAAAGAATGGTACTAAAATATTAGATTGTTATTATATCATAATGTAAGAGAAAATATTCAATTTAAAAACACTAATATATCTGATCTCTATCTATACACACAATACAGAATAGTTTTCTGAGAATGCAGATTTCCAATATTCTTATTTCAGGGACGAAGTAAAAAATGCACACATAATTGAATTTAAGCAATTATATGAAACACTATAAGAAAGCAAGTCAGGAAAACCCTTATAGGGTCTCTTAGAGGTCTCTAGAGTTGGTCATGAAGTTTTGAAGTGGGTGAAGTTGATGAAAATGGTTAGGAATTCCAAGATGGTTATTGACTATGGATTAAACACCTCATTAATATTTGACGAGAACCTGACATGAGAACCAGGTTAATTTGGTTATGTCTATGTAAGGTTTTCAGTTACCTCAATAATCAACATCCATAAAGTAAATGCCGGTGCCAGTAATTGCTAGTATAATCAGATTATTAGTAGAGAAATGAAAAGTTATACACACAGAGGTATGACCAAAGTCACACGCTTGGAGATTAAAAAGACTTCCACAATATCTTGCCTCCAAACGAAAAAATATTTATTTTGCAACAAAATGGAGGTAACTGGAAAACAATATACTTAGTCCCCAAAAGACAAATGTCATGTGTTTTCTCTGATATGTAGTAGTTAACATATAACAAAAAAGCAAATGAATGAAATGAATAGCTTGAGATTTGATTGCTGTTTTTATCCCTTGTTTATATTCCTGTGGAACTGTGGTATTTCTACTTTATTTTCTTTACTTTTGAATATCATGACTAGCAGTGCTTTAGCCTATGAATACAGAGTTGATATAAATTATGTCTTTTCAAAAATTAAAGAAAAAAAGGAAAGAATGAAGGAGGGGGATTGAGGGAGGGAAAAGAAGGTGGGAAGTATGGTTACTGTCTGAGAATTGTACCTATGAAATACATAAAATCTATTCTCCTTATATTAATAAAAATTAAAATATATATAATGAAGAAATCACATATTTATTATTTCAGAAAAGAAGTTAAAAGAATACACACATTTTTTCACATAAGAAATTATATGTAATGTTGTAAGGGAGGATACAGTAGAGTCGTTACAGAGCAGTAAAAGTCTCTTAGAGGTCTCTATGATCACTCCTTTTAATGAACAAATGAAAAAGTGAGCCTATTTTAATGATTAGGATTCCATCCCTGTTCCCTTATGGGAAAAAATCCTTGCCAATTATAACAGAGTCCAGAAGTGTTTATTTTTATTTCTTGGAACCCCCCAAATGTTAACCTTATCAGATATTTTCCCAAGAGAATTTACTGATAGACCAAATATCAAGTCCAATGAAGAAAAGAAAATAAATAAAAGGAGAGGTGCAAACGATTTTAGGGAATGTGTATGAAATTTGTCTAGCATGTTCCGTGATTTCCCAACTACTCGTTCCGACACAAAGCATGAAGAGTACATGCAGTATTAAAAAAGGAAAACAGGCTACATGTGCCTCCCAGGTAATGCTTAAACAGTTATACCTGTTTATGTTTGTACTTGCATATATATTTTGCCTCCCTGTTTTCAATAAAAATATTATATCCTTGGATATATATATATATATATATACATATATATATAGTATCTGCATTTGAAGTGATTATGGCAAAATGTTTTAAAAATTAAATCAAAGTTGAAACAGTAAATTTTAAAAAAATTCACTGTAACTCATTCAAATAAGTAAATAAAACTACAAAAAAATCAAAGTTGAATAATCACTGAATTATCCAAGAACGAAAAGAAATTGAATGACAAATCACATACTGATTATTTACTATCCTCTTCTGTAAAACCACCCCTGACTACCGCTTCTGAATCTCTGTGTTCTAAGATTGGTGGACAGAGGAGGATGGTTTTGGATACCTGAATGATGAAAACTATATTATATTCAACTATATTAAAACCAGCAATATTCATTCAAACTAAGCACTTGTAAAATCCTTGATCCAGTCACAAAATCTAAAATACTGAATAGCAAAACTGTGAAAAATTCTGTAATAATACCCATCATTTCTTTTGATTTAAATGAATACTCAGGGATTCTGAGTATTCTATGCCATCCTTTTAATAAATCAGAGGAAAATCAGAAAGGGAATAGGTAAAATATTAGCAACTAAGTGGACAGATTATCTAGAGGCTATAACGTTTCCATTCCTTTTTTCAAGGTGGAAAGTTTGGGAGAAATTCTGCGGAGAAGCAGACAACATTATCTAGTACAAATAAGTTATGTTTGTATAAATAAGCCCAATGGGCATTTAGTGTACCAAATATGTATAAATTCTCTTTAGAAGAGCAGTACTGAGTGACTTTATATCACAACTTTCCAAAAACAAATAAATTCATTCTAAATGATCTGTAAGGCGCCATCTAAAACGTGGACCCTGATGCTTACTGGATATAGTAACAATGAGCTAATGCTAAAGTAGGTATACAATTTGATTTTACATAAATCGAGTTAGCAAAATCACTCAGAACCTTCCCCAAACTGACAAGGTCTTGTTTCAAAGAAGGCTACAGGAGAGCATTACATTCATAAGCATATTCGGTCCTCATAATAACCTTATGAACTTGTCGCTCAAATTGAGAAACAAACATTGTTGGGACTCAGCAAGAAATCTCAGACAGAATCTCTCTGATGAGGAATATTAAAGTTTGATGAAAATATTTCATAACATCACTTAGCACACCACAAATATATCCCTTTGTTTTTGGCAGGTAAACCATTTCACACTTGTCCCTTCTCCTCATTCAGGAAGACATGAAGCTGCATAATAATGTGACTGAGTTCATTCTACTGGGGCTGACAGAAGATCCTGATAGGAGGAAAATGGTGTTTGTCACATTTTTGTTTTTCTATTTGGGAACAATATTGGGTAACTTGCTGATTCTTGTTACCATCAGGACCAGCCAAGCACTTGGGAGTCCAATGTACTTCTTCCTTTTCCACTTATCCTTATCTGATACCTGCTTCTCTACCTCTGTAGCCCCTAGAACCATTGCAGATGCACTTTTGGAGAAAGCCACTATTTCTTTCAGTGAATGCATTATCCAAGTATTTATGTTCCATTTTTTTGGCTGCCTGGAGATCTTCATCCTTGTCCTCATGGCTGCTGACCGCTATGTGGCCATTTGTAAGCCCTTGTACTACACAACCATCATGAGACCCCAGGTCTGTACCATCTTGGTGGCCTTAGCCTGGGTGGGGTCCTGTGTGCATTCTTCAGCACAGATTTCCCTTGCCTTGAGTTTACCTTTCTGTGGTCCTAATGTGATTGACCACTATTTCTGTGACTTGCAGCCCTTGTTGAAGCTCGCCTGTGCAGACACCTATGTGATCAACCTACTCCTGGTGTCCAATAGTGGGGCCATTTGCACAGTGAGCTTTGTCTTGCTGATGTTCTCCTATGTGATCATCCTGCGTTCTCTGAGGAACCACAGCGCTGAAGGGAGGAGAAAAGCCCTCTCTACCTGTATCTCTCACATCATTGTGGTCATCCTGTTCTTTGGTCCTTGCATATTCATATACACACGCCCTAACACCACTTTCCCTATGGATAAGACCATAGCAGTGTTTTATACAATTGGAACACCTTTGCTGAACCCGCTGATTTATACACTGAGAAATGCAGAGGTTAAAAATGCCATGAGGAGAATGTGGAGCAAGAATTTGATCTCAGATGACACATGATGAATGGAGGCTTCAAATTCTAATTCATTGTTTGGATTCAATAGAGGATATGATCTTTCATTATGGATTTAATATAACCCTATATTGAGGCTTGGGATTAAGTTTCCTCTTGTAATGAGGCAATGAGAACACATACAGCAGTTGCTATTTGGTTTGTTTTGTGTGGATTAAGCCACTGTGAGGTGAAAAGAAATGTGCAAGCTCCTTGCTTGCCTTGTTGTTCACTGCTATGTATCTGGATCTATTGCCTTCCTAGCATCACTTATGACTTCAGCCAGCTGCTTTCCCTGCTCTTCTTTATGCTGACTTTCGATTTCTCTGCAAATATTTACCCATCTATATATCCACATTTATATTCGCATCATGGCATGTTTTCCCTCTTTTAAATGGTTTTCTTAGTAATTTAAATATTATGGTCCTGTCATTTCTGATCACCTACTTAATTGCTTTTCCTAGTTCAGCTGAAATTACCAGATTCAAATAATATTAAACGCCTCAGAGAAGAAGTAGTTCTATACATATATGCCTGTGAATGTATATATGTGTGTAATTAAGTGCATATACATTTATAATAGTTACATCTTCCTGTTTAATTGATCTCTTAGTCATTACATAATGCCCCTCTTTGTCTATCCTAACAGTTTTTGTGTTAAAGTTCATTTTTTCTGATATTAAGATGGCTACGCCAGCTCTTTTTTGTTCCAGATGGCAGGGATAATCTTGTTCCAACCTTTCACTTTTAGTATGCCTGCATCTTTGTTGGAAAGATGTGCTTCTTGTAGGCAGCAAATAGATAGATGGGTTGGTTTTTTTATCCATCAAGCAGTCTTTGTCTTTTAATTGGAAAGCTGAGGCCATTTACATTCAATGTGACTATTGATAAGTATTAACTTTGCCCTGCATTTTTTCAAAGATATTTCTAATATATACTTTGAACTTCCTGTGTTGTTTTACTGGGATGTTTTCTTCCTTTAACTTTTTTCATATTGATGGCCATGTTTCTATGTTTCTGTGTGTAACACCTCTTTAAGCATCTTTGCAGGGCTGGTTGAGTGGTGACAAATTCTTTCAATTTCTCTTTGCTATGAAAGGTCTTTATTTCACTTTCATTCACAAATGAGAGCTTTGCAGGATATAATATTCTGTGCTGGTAGTTTTTCTCTCTTAGTACCTGCGCTATATCTCGCCATTCCCTTCTAGCATGTAGGGTTTCTGAGGAGAAGTCATCTGTCTGATTGGAGATCCTCTGAGAGTAATCTGAAGTTTATCTCTTGCACATTTTAGAATCTTTTCTTTACGTTTCTCTGTGGTGAGTTTGTTTACAACGTATCGTGGTGAGGATCTCTTAGTCTTCTATGAGCTTTCTGTCCTTGGATGTCTCTATCCTACTCCAAACCCTGGAAGTTTTCTGCTAGTATCTCACTAAAAAGGCCTTCTAATCCTTTCTCTCTCACCATACCTTCAGGAACTCCTAGAACCTGAAAGTTGGGTTTTTAATAGTATCCTGTAGATTCCCAACAATATTTTTTAGATTTCTAATTTCCTCTTCTTTTCTTTAGTTTGATGTATACTTTCCTGTGCTCTGTCTTCTAAGTCTGATAGTCTCTCTTCTGCTTCACTGATTCTTTTTTTTAAAGCTCTCAATTGTATTTGTCATTTGATCTGTTAAATTCTTCATTTAATTTTGATTTTTCTTCAATATCACAGTTTCATGTTCTACTAGTTTCTTCATTCCATTTTGATTCCTCCTTAAGATTTCATTTTCACAAGAGAGATTTTCTATCCAGTCCAGTAAGTATTTCTGTAGTTCAAGAAATTTTTTTTGAAAACTTCTAAATGCTCTCATCATAATTTTTTTGAAATTCGTATCTTGCATTTTTTCTATCTCATCATCTCCATAATCTTGAATTGGAGTGTCTTGTTCATTTGGGGGCGTCATAATGTCTTGCTTGATCTTGTTTCCTCGGTTTCTGTGTTTGTTGCTTGGCATTGTGGAATTATTCTTTGATTTCTCCTTTTTTTTCCACGCTGTGGTGGCTTTTCTCGTTATACTATGACTCTAGATTAAGTGGACTGTCTGCTTTTGATGGATCCTTAGCTTCTTTATAGAAGAGTAGGGGAACAGAGAAAAAAATATTCTCTCTTCTGAAGGAGACTCAATCTTAAGAAGGCTCTAACATTTGGTGTTATAAGCATACAATTAATCTTTTTGTACAATTTGGGACATGCTCAATCGGAACTGCCCCAAATGATGGAGTTAGAATTGTGCCAGGGGATTCCAATACAATCCCATCAAGGTGGCATGTACCAAGGCCATCTCATTAGTCCAAGTGATCAATTTCAGCTCACAATTGATCACACTGATAGGTCTAAGAGTCAAAGAGATCACACAAACAAGACTAGTGACTGCTAATACTAACTGATAGAATGAAAAAGGGAGAGAATGATCCAACCTGGGAAGCGGGATACACAGCAGACTCATAGAATGGCAGATGTCCTAAATAGCCCTCTGGCCTCAGAATCAGCCCTTAAGGCATTCGGATCTGGCTCAAGAGCCCATGAGAATATTTTAGGCATGGAAAGCCAAGACACTCTGGAAAACAAAAAAAAAAAAAGAAGACCTAAATGAAAGATCTCTGCGAGTGAGATCCCAGTGGAAAGAGCGGGGCCATCAAAGAGGGAGGTATCTTTCTCCGAAGGGAGGAGAGAACTTCCACTTTGACTATGACCCTGT
>CM027387.1:97361448-97385770 GCA_015711505.1 Sylvilagus bachmani | reverse complement strand
TGATCTTCTATGTATAAAGAGAATTGAAAATGAATCTTGATATGAATGCAAGGGGAGAGAGAGTGGGAGGGGGGAGGGTTGCGGGTGGGAGGCAAGTTGGGGGGGGGGAGCCATTGTAATCCATTAGCTGTACTTCGGAAATTTATATTCTTTAAATAAAAGCTTTAAAAAAAATTGTAATATCTGATGAAGTTCCAGAATTAAGTACAATTTCAGACCCATATACCAGTGATTGAATGGTACCTTGGGTCCTACTAATCATGGTATTGATACTATACAAATATCCTTTTCCATACTTACCTTAAAAGAATTGTTGTGTCACTATAGTTAATGAATAGTGAGTAGAGAATACCAAGACATATCAAAGATAGTTAATTTTAAATTCAGAGCTGAATATGATACAAGACATTCAAAATAATGTCATGGTTCTCTTTCATATTCTCATATTCTTTCATATTCTTAGAATATAAGAATATGAAAGCCAGGCAGCAGAGACGTGGCTCAAGTCTTCTGTCTGATTAATGTATTATTTAGTTTATTGGTTTAGTTTTAGTGTAACTCAAGTTGGTTTCCCAGCCTCTGCATGTACTTAGAAGCTGCCATATTTCTCACAGTTTCTTGTTTTGTGCTATAGTGTGTATCAGATATAAAGGATCAGATGGAAACTTCTGTAGCAATCTTTAAATCCTAGAAAGAAGAGCAAATCAGAAGTCATCCTTCACCCTGTAAGATATTTCTGATATTAATGCCACTGCCATATAAGTGAATAATGCACAAGAAATATTCATTGTCACATGTCTCTCCTTTTTAAAAAGAATCATTTATTTGAAAGGCAGATTTAGAAAGAGAAAGAGAAAGAGGCAGAGACAGAGACTCTTCCATCTGTTGGTTCACTCCCCAAATGGCTGCAATGGCCAAGGCTGGGCCAGTCTGATGCCAAGAGCCATAACTGCATCTATATCTCCCACATGAATGACTGAGCCATCTTCAGCTGCTTTCCCAGGTGCATTAGCAGGGACCTGGATCAGAAGCAGAAAAGCTGAACTTGGACCAGCACAACAGGTATCGGCTTTACCCATTATGCCACATCATCCACCAGAGGTCTTTTTATTTATTTATTTATTTTTTTTTGAAGATTTTTTTTACAGGGAGAGTAACTTAGAGAGACAGAGAAAAAGGTCTTCCTTCCATTGGTTCATCCCCCCCAAAAGGCCAATACGGCCGGCGCACTGTGCTGATCTGAAGCCAGGAACCAGGTGCTTCCTCCTGATCTCCCATGCAAGTGCAGGGCCCAAGCACTTGGGCCATCCTCCACTGCCTTCCTGGGCCACAGCAGAGAGCTGAACTGGAAGAGCAGCCACCGGGACAGAACCGGTGCCCCAACTGGGACTAGGACCTGGAGTACTGAAGCCACATGTAGAGGATTATTAGCGTAGTGACTCACCCCATGGGCCTAAAGATTTTTTTATTTATATGAAAATTAGAGTTGCACAAAGAGAGAGAGAGAAACAGAGAAAGAGAGAGAGAGAGAGAGAGAGAGAGAGAGAGAGAGAGGAGATCTTATATTCACTGGTTCACTCCTCAGATAGCCTCAATGGCCAGGGCTGGACGAGGTTTAAGCCAGGATCCAGAAGCTTAGTCCAGGTCTCCCACATAGGTGCTGGAGCCCAGTGACTTGGACCATCTTCCTCTGGTTCTCCTAGCCCATTAGCAGGTAGTTAGAATGGAAAGTGAGAATCAAGGATGAAGTGGAACCTGTATGGGATGCTTTACGAGTTAGATCACAATGCCAATTGAAAGCTTCAGCTTTCAATTCTTTCAATTTCTTAACACTGAAGTTTCAAGAACAACCTTCCTATAAAGAGTAAGCTGAGAGCAATGAGTTCAATAGGAAATATAAGCAATAAACCTCATTAATCTGGAGAGGATGTGGTCTCAAAAGAAAAACCAATAACTATAGGAATCATATCATCTATGGACAGTTATAGGAAGGAACCCTGGGGCCAGCTCTGTGGTGTAGTGGGAAAGCCACCATCTGCAGCGCCGGCCTCCCATATGGGCATTAGTTTGAGTTCCACCTGTTCCACTTATGATCCTGCTCTCTGCTATGGTCTGGTCTCTGACTCTCCTTCTCTTTCTGTGTATTACTCTGACTTTCTCTATAAATAAATAAATATTTAAAAAAGGAAAAAGAAAGAACCCTGAGAGCCCCTTCATCAAAATTATTCCCTGTATCCTTTTCCAACCAATGCACCCAATTTCACACTATAAAGTGTGAAATTCCAATTCTGAAAGTTCATTCATTTATCCTAAGAATCATTCTCCTTCCAACTCATTGAATTCCTAATGTTACCTATGGACTCACTATTTCCATCTTCCAGTGACAATTACTTGTACAAATATTGAATTCATCCAAACTGGGAGAAATACTCTTAGTTAGCATGAGACTTGAAAGGTGAGGAGGATGCTTCAATATGTGTGGAGAAAAGGTCAGAGTCCTTCTTTTGTAGTTTTTCTTTTTCTTTTCCAGTTGCCAAATGTTTAAACACCTAGACAAAGTACATCTCGGGTGTTTCTCAAGCATGTGGATGTGAAGATGCAGAAAATATTTGGGCCTTCACTACCTCTATTTTTGAATCACACAAAACTTCCTTGCCTGTGCAGATTTCTTTAATTGCTTTATCTTTTATCTCTGCATCACTGTCAGAAACTCATGCTCTTCTAGGCTGACAGAGTAATTTATTTCATGGTACAAATTGTTGTTAATATAACAGATGTTAGTGAAGTTAAATATCTGTCATTTTACAAACGATATAGCAAAAGCTGCATGAAATTAAATGCCATACTCAGTTACAGCAGCATTATTTCAGAATAGACGTGTATAATTACCAAGCTTTTTTTTTTTATTTTTTCTGTTTTTTTTGGACAGGCAGAGTGGACAGTGAGAGAGAGAGAGACAGAGAGAAAGGGCTTCCTTTGCCGTTGGTTCACCCTCAATGGCCACCATGTCTGGCTCGCGGCGGCCGGCTCTCAGCCGTTTCACTATGGTCACAGGTTCTGGGGACTGGCACCTCTCCCTGGGAACAGTTCTCTGCCTCTTGTTGACTGGCGTCTGCTCCACAAGTCCTGTGGGCCAGCCACGGAGCACAGCTTCTTGTTTCCTGTGAGACTTTCATCTTCTCTGGACTCCCTCACATGGGCCAGGGAGGGTTACTTCTGCCTTGCAATTTTACAGGTTCTCTGCCACCCACTAAGTCTTCTATGGGTTTTGTCTCAGGAGCCCTAAGAACTCTTTTGAACAATTCAGCAGGTTTTTCTCCATCAGGTGTTTGCTTTGCTATATCCTTAAAGGTATCTACATCAATTTTCAGCTCTGCAGCATGACCTGGTGTTTGTGATAGTTCCTTGAAGCCACCCTGCTCTTCGAGGGGTTGCGCCTTTTCCTTAGATGCTCCTGGCCGCCTCCTGCTGCCAGATACACTCGCTTCTGAGTCGAGTTTCCGCTCTGCAGATTCCTTACAGACTCTGACAGCTTCACCTGGTACTTCAGGTGCCTGTGTGGTTTCCACTGATGTTTCTGCGAGCTTCCTGCGTGTGCGTACTGAGACCTCTTTCACATTTGCTTCCTTATCTTGAGCTGTCTAAGGAAAATTTTTTTACATCTACCTCTATCATACATTTTCAATTAAATTTTGTAATGAGTGCAATTCTATTTAGTTTTTTTTAATTATTTTACACGTAGATATCCATTTGTTCCAGGGCTGATGGGTAAATGACTTTCTTCACTGTAATGCCTTGCTCCCCTTTCAAACATAAGCTGACTTTGTTTATGAGGACTTACATTGGAGCGCTCTAGTCCTCTGCATAAATCTATTTACCTATTCTCCTGACAAGAGTATTCTATCTTCATTACTGTAGAGTTCATGTAAATGACTGTTTCTTTGCCGTACAGGAACTTCTCAGTTTGATGCAATCCCAGTTGTTAATTTTGGCTTTGACTGCCTGTGCCTTCGGGGCCTTATCCAAGAAGATTTTGCCTGGGCCTAGATGTTGCAGTGTTTCTGTGATGTTCTCTAATAATTTCATAGTGTTGGGTCCTAGATTTAGATCTTTAATCCTGTTGAGTGACTTTTGTGTAAAGTATAAGGTAGAGGTCTTGCTTCATGCTTTTGCACGTGGAAATCCAGTTTTCCCAGCATCATTTGTTGAATAGACTGGCCTTGCTCCAGGAAATGGTTTTAGATCTTTAATGAAATGCAAGTTAGCTGTAGATATTTAGATTGATTTCTGGTGTTTCTATTCTGCTCTGTTGGTCTCCCCATCTGTTTCTGAACCAGTGCCGTGCTGTTTTGATTATAACTACCCTGCACTATGCCCAGAAATCTGGTATTGTGATGCCTCCAGCTTTGCTTCTGTTGTACAACATTGCTTTAGCTATTCGAGTTTTCCTGTGCCTCCATATGAATTTCAGTATCAGTTTTTCCAGATCTGAGAAGAACATCTTTGGTATTTTGATTGGTATCGCATTGAATCTATAATTGCATTTGGGAGAATGGACCAAAATAGTAAATTTTTATAATCTGAGAGATAGCTTTATTGTTTTTTTTATTTTTCTTCTGGCAGACAAAATTTAGAAAGTGAGACAGAGAGATAGAGAGAAAGGTCTTGCTTTTTCCATTGGTTCACTCCCTAATTGACTGCTACGAAAGGCACATTGCAGCCTTGCGATGTTGAAATCTGAAGCCAGGAGCCAGGTACTTCATCGTGGTCTCCCATGTGGGTGCAGGATTCAAGGACCTGCGCCATGTTCCACTGCAATCCTGGGCCACAGCACAGAGCTAGACTGGAAGAAGAGCACCTGGGACAGATTCGAGCACACCAATAGGGGTAGAACCCGGGGTGCCGGCACCACAGGCGGAGATTTAGCCTAGTGAGCCAGGTGCCATGTTGGTAGAGTTCATGTAACCATTCATTCTCAGAATCATGTTATAAAGTTGAGGCTCATTGGGATCAGACATTTGTGGCACACAGAACAGACCATCCAGCAGAACAACACAGTGCCTTCCTGTGGTTCTCTTAGAAAATAAATATAAGTCTATTACAGGAGCTGGAAAATGTGTTTCCTAACCAGAGAGGGGTGACTTAGGGCCTTGTGTGCGAGAAAACCTCTGTCTTAGAGCCTCACTTCCATTATCAGCAACTGTTGCCTCACCCTATTGTGTTCTGCATCACTCCCCCCACAAATGTCCATTTTCATTGTTCTTCCTTTGATTTGATACTATCCTGCTTGAGGCACCCAACACACAAAATCTTATTAGCATGAGGATGATTAAGTTGCCATCCTTCCAGGCTAAATAGGTAAATCAAAAGTTAAATAAATTACAAAGTCTGAGATGCTTCTGAGCAATAAAAGAAGAAACACCCTATCGAATAAAATGCCTAGAGTCTAACATCTTGTCTCATTATGTCTTAAGATAATCCCATCAGTGAATGGGATTTTTAGAGGAGTAGTTCTGTGTTTACAGACTTGACCTCCCTTATATCTGCTCTTATAAAGAAGGGCCTTCAGTGTTGTTTAGAACAAATATTTTATTTACTTCCATTATAATTATAATTACATAGTTCATTTTTCAGAACAGATAATTGTAGCATAATATACAATACCTCTTCCAATTTGATTTCATTGACTTTACTCATTAACTCACTGAATTAACCATTATTTAATGCATACCCTATATTATTTGTAATTTTTACTATGAACACAATTATGGTGAACAAGATAGCCATGTCCAAAATGGACCAGGTTGAAGTCAACAGCCAGGATCTTGTTCCAGGTCTCCCATGTGGGTGCAGGGGTCCCAGCCTTCACTGCATTCCCAAGAACATTAGCAGGGAGCTGGATCAGAAGTCGATCAACGCAAACTCGAACCATTGCCCAAACGTGATGCTAGCACTGCAGGCAGTGGCTTAACCCACTATGCCACAACACTGGTACATCACTTTTGTGATTTTATCATGATTCCTTGAACTTGGTACCTGATATCCCGCAGGGGTTCTTTGAAAAGTTGGTGTAAATCTACATCTTCTTGTAGTTCCACTTCTCCTGTCCCTCTACTTGTTTTCTTTGGCTAAGCTCATAGAACATGACCTAAACTGTCATTTATAAGCAATGGTTCTCAAGTCTAATTCCGGGAAACAGACATTCTGGCACGGCAGATGCCTATGTCCCACATTGGAGTTCTGAGTCAAGGATGCCTACCCTGCTTCTGATCCAGCTGGCTGCTAATATACCTGGGAAGCAGAAGATGATGGCCCAAGGATGTTGGTCCTGCCACCTGTGTGGATTGCACAGATGGACTTTCTGGCTCATGGCTTTGGCCTTGCCCAGTCTTGGCTATTGTACGCGATTAAGGAGTGAACTGGTAGATGAAAAATCTCTAACACACACGTGCTTTTCAAGTAAATAAACCCCATTTTTAAAAAATGTGATTCTTCATTGCTGACTTGAACTTCACACTTCTAAAATAATCCCAGAAATCTACTGAACATTTTCACTGGTGCTCATCTACACCGTGACTCCCTGAATTTCAACCTGTCTTCATTGCTTTACTAGTTTTTCTAAGATCTTAAATGCCACTACTTAACAATCTTTCCTCATCATCGCTTTCTAGCACTCCCCGGTTTTCAATTTAAGCAATTGTAAGGAAAACACATTGAAAGAGGAAAAGCCATGGAATAAAGCAGTCACTACTACAGATCTCAGTACTGAACCAGCTAATGTGCAACTTGAGCAAATAGATTACTAGTGAAGCCAGGGCAACTTGGGCTTGCTCACAAGATCACAGCAGAAGGTCTGTGTCACCAAGGCGTGAAGGACAGCTGAGGTCCTCTTGGTGGTTTTAGGTTTGTTGAGAACTACACTCTGCGTAAGAAAGCCGGAGCTTCCTGGTGGCGCTGCTAATGATTTCTGTATTCCTAAGTGTAGGGAAGTAGGTTTAGTCTCATTAACCTCCAGAATGTCCATTGCTTTGTAGAATTTTAATCAAGCAGAATGTTAGTGTAGGAGAAAGGGTTAATGCTTTTTGCAAGGTTGAGCTGTTTGTGGAAAAGAATTCAAAGGCAACAGGCTCCCTGGAAAATATTTCCCACTAGAATACAGACACATGTCAATAAAACTTTAATTCTATATATGCTACAAATACTATAATGGCTAGGATGTCAAAACTGTGGAATAGATCTAGTGAACATTTAAGTAAGTACAATAAAGAAATTAGAGCTACAGAAAGTACTTCAAAGATGGGATACATTTAAAAAGGGCCTGCTTTGAACTTGGGGCTTCTAGTAACGATTACATTAGGAAGGCACTATTCTATCGTGTGTAGCCAATTTCTGCATAGTTCAGCAGCACTCCAGGCCTTGGCTTGTGTGGGCAGTCCATTATCTCACACCTGTCTGTGATTGTAAACTGTGCTCTAAATATGCGCTTTAAAATCAAAGAAATTGTAATTTAAAAAAATGGACAACAGACTTTTCATTGTAAGAAGAAAGAATCATTATGTGACATGATATAAAAATAAGGTCTGTGCTCAAAAGCTAGAGCCATGCCATCAGCCTTGCTGTGAGTGTGTCTCTCATTTCTTTGAGCGCCAACAGCTCTCAAACTCTGGGTCTCCTGGACTGGCTGGAGCTGGTCTCCGGTAGATTACCTTCTATGAAATTGATTTTTCTCTCATGTGAATTGTCATTTTCAATATCTCCCTCATGTGATGAAACAGAAGACAGTATGCATATCAAGTGAAAAAGGGCCTAGTATATGAAGAGTATTCAGTAAATATTTGGGGCAGTAAAATTACTTCAATAAAAATGAAACCATTAGTAAGCGTCTAATTTTGCTTACATAAGTCATTAGAATAAATAGTAAATTTTTGTTTCATTTTTAACTTTTATTTAATAAATATAAATTTCCAAAGTACAACTTTTGGATTATAGTAGCTTTCCCCCCCATAACCACCCTCCCACAAGCAACCATCCCATCTCCCACACCCTCGCCCATCCCATTCTTCACCAAGATTATTTTCGGTGCCTGCACACCGGGTTCTAGTCCCGCTCTTGGCGCCGGATTCTGTTGCGGTTGCCCCTCTTCCAGGCCAGCTCTCTGCTGTGGCCCGGGAGTGCAGTGCAAGATGGCTCAAGTGCTTGAGCCCTGCACCCCATGGGAGACCAGGAGAAGCACCTGGCTCCTGCCTTCAGATCAGTGCACTCGCCATGGCGGCCATTGGAGGGTGAACCAATGGCAAAGGAAGACCTTTCTCTCTGTCTCTCACTCTCTCTCTAACTGTCCAATCTGAGAGAAAAAAAAAGATAAATATTCATTTTCAATTATCTTTATATACAGAAGATCAATTTTATATATATTATGTAAAGATTTTAACAGTTTGCAACCACACAGAAACACAAACCATAAAGTACTGTGTAAGTACTAGTTATGCTGTTAATTCACATAATACAACACATTAAGGACAGAGATCCTACATGAGGAGTAAGTGCAGAGTGACTCCTGTTGTTGATTTACCAATTGACACTCTTATATATGATGTCAGTAATCAGCCGAGGCTCTTGTCATGAGTGGCCAAGGCTATGGTAGCCTCTTGAGTTCGCCAACTCTGATCTTATATAGACAAGGCCATAATCAAAGTGGAAGTTCTCTCCTGCAAGCAGAGAAAGGTACTTCCTTCTTCGATGGCTCCTTCTTTCCACTGGCATCTTACTCGCAGAGATCATTCATATGTTGTTTTTAGTTTTTTATTTTTTTTTTCCAACATGTCTTTGCTTTCCATGCCTAAATACTCTCATGGGATGTTTAGCTAGATCCAAATGCCTTAGGCGTTGATTCTGAGGCAAGAATGCTATTCGGGACATCTGCAATTCTATGGGTCTGCTGTGTATCCTGTTTCCCATGTTGGATTGTTCTCTCCTTTGCAATTCTATCAATTAGTATTAGCAGACACTACTCTTGTTTATATGATCCCTTTGACACTTCATCCTATCATTACGATCAATTATGAACTAAAACTGATCACTTTGACTAGTGAGATGGCATTGGTCCATGCAACCTCAATGATGTTGAATTGGAATCCCCTGGCATGCTTCTAACTCTACCATTAGGGGTGAGTCATGTGAGCATGTACTGAACTGTACATCTCCTCCCTCTCTTACTCCCACTCTTATATTTCACAGGGATCACTTTTCAGTGACAGGCAGAGTTCATACAGTAAGAGAGAGAGAGAGACAGAGAGAAAGGTCTTCCTTTTTCCATGGGTCAACCCCAAAGTGCCGGCTATCGAGAATGCGCTGCGCAGATGCGAAGGCAGGAGCCAGGTACTTCCTCCTGGTCTCCCATGCAGGTTCGGGGCTCAAGGACCTGGGCCATCCTCCATTACACACCTGGGCTACAGCAAAGAGCTAGACTGGAAGAGGAGAAACCGGGACAGAATCTGAACCCCCAAGAAGGACTAGAACCCTGGATGCCAGCGCCACTGGAGAAGGGTTAGCCTAGTGAGCCATGGCACCAACTGTGGTAGTATTCATTGTAAACATTCATTCTCAGAATCATGCTATAAAGTTGAGGCTCATTAGGATCACACATTTATGGCACACAGAACAGACCCTCTGGCAGAACAACACACTGCCTTCTTATGGTTATCTTAGAAAAGAAATTGCAAGTCTATTTCAGGAGCTGGAAAATGTGTTTCCTAACCAGAGAGGGGTGACTTAGGGCCTTGTGTGCTAGAAAACCTCTGTCTTAGAGCCTCACTTCCATTATCAGCAACTATTGCCTCACCCTATTGTGTTCTGCATCACTCCCCAACAAATGTCCATTTTCATTGTTCTTCCTTTGATTTGATACTATCCTGCTTGAGGCACCCAACACACAAAATCTTATTAGCATGAGGACGATTAAGTTGCCATCCTTCCAGGCTATGTAGGTAAATCAAAAGTTAAATAAATTACAAAGTCTGAGATGCTTCTGAGCAAGAAAAGAAGAAACACCTTAGCGAATAAAAATGCCTAGTGTACTAACATCTTGTCTCATTATGTCTTAAGATAATCCCTCTGGAATACAGAAAGAAGTTTTTTTTTTTCTTTTTTAAAGTATTTAAAGGAAGGCTGCATTCAAAAGGGAACAGACAGATTTGACACCAATTGAATGTCTTCTACTAGGTAAGTGCAGATTATTTCCCACTTTGGAGCTCAGAGATTTATCATTACTGCATAACCCAATATAAATTTTCATATGAATATTTCCATGTCTTGTGATTGCTTCCTCATTCCCTGAGAAATGAACATGAAAATGAGTAACGATGTTTTTGAATATTTACTGATACTCCAATAGAATGGAATATAATCTTTGGAATAAAACAATCTCTCATCTTAAAAATGAATGCCCATCAGGTCTCTGATGAGCCCTTATTGCCGTGTGAGTAGAGAAGGATGCATTATATGCCATGCGGTTTACCACAATTTCTGTAGAGGTAGTAGACCATAGACAGGTTCACAAAGGCTTTCCATATAGAAGGAAGCTTTGCAGGATGAGCCCTCACCCAGAATCACAGGCAACAAAAACTCAGAAGAGTTCATGCCTGATGAAAAATTATGGGAAGTGATTAATAGAGAATGATGACTTTGGCAAAGATTTTGGAAAATCTCATATTTTCAATTTCAATAAACATGTTTCAATGCATTATATGTCACAAGGTAGACATTGTTGCTCCTTGCAGATTTCTATAGAGAATTAATAATGTGAATTTCATTCAACATACAACAGATATTCAGTCAGAAGACAGGAATTATATTTTCATACAAATTTCAGAACTAACATAATACTTAGTTGGCTAAAACTGTATAATTAGAGTGACAACTTGGCCAGGGGTTTAGCTAGAAATATTTTGGGCAAAAAATGTATTTTACTCATTAATTATACTTGCAAAATCTTATTTAAATTTTCAATGTATCAACATTTCCCTGACTACAGCATTCATTCTTTCTTTCAAAAAGAAAAAGTAATTAAATATTGACATGAGAGTTGGTATGGTTAATAGTAAAAATGTGTGGAGCTAATACTGCACGTCATGACAGTCCTTGATTCTGAGCCAAGTGCATTTTCCTCAGCATCTCTTGATTAGATAGTGGGAATCATGCAGTGAGGTTCTCAAGGAGGGTGAATTGTATCCCTCTTTAACTTAAGCTTCTGAGGGATAATGGGTTTGGGGATACCTGTTAATGCTCCCATAATATGGTGATTTCTGCAAAGCAATAGAAGGTGTGGATTTCTTTCAGAGATAGAAACCTAACATAACTGAATGTGGAGGGATGGGCCTTTTGAAAAAGAATCCTACAGGAGCAGCCATTCTTCCTGCTCTTGTGTCTGCAATGCAATACAGAAGTGGAAAAGAAGCCACCTAACACTGCATTGCACAATCCTTTATCTCCACCTTTCCTTTATTAATTTTATTCCAACCAACTACAATACAAACACAATATTACTTTTTTTAACTATTAGGGCATTTTAATCTTCCCTAAACTTTATTTGAAGAGTTGAAATAAGTACAGTAGTTCAACAAAATGCACTAGAAGTACATATGCTATTATGTCTGAAAATCATTACAGCATACTTTTGTGTTGGTTTCCTTTGAGAACCTGTATCAAAAAAAATGGACATAATATAACACCCAAAACATTTAAGAAACTCCACATCAGTTTGAAATGGATTGAAAAATTTCAGTTCTCCTTGTATTCCTTTAGGGCCAAACATTTTTTTTTTTTTAATAAGAAATTCCTCAGACAATTTTATGTGTGTCCGAGTTCAAGTGTCTTTCATAGTCATTAGCTGTTGTGCAGAGTATAATAATTTCCACTCCAGGTTTTAGATCTGATTCATTAAATTATTTAAAATCACCCTCAGGGGAGTGGGTAAGGGGGAAGGGTAGCAGGGGAGAGGGGAGGTATGGGTGGGGAAGCCATTGCAATCAACAAGTTGTACCTTGGAAATTTATATTCTAAATAAAAAAAAAGAAAGAAAAAAAATAAAATCACCCTCAGTTTTGTTTTTATTTTGGATATGGTTTTGGACAGCTGAATGATGAAAACTATAATATATTCAACTATATTAAAAACCAATGATATGCATTCAAACTACACACTTGAAAAATCCGTGATCCAGTCACAAAATCTAAAATCCTAAATAGTGAAACCATAAAAAATTGCAATAATACCCATCTTTCTTTTGATTTAAATGAATCCTCAAGGTTTCTGAGTGTTCTAATGTCTCCTGTTAAAAAAGCAGGGGACAATTAGAAAGGGAATAGTTAAAATATTAGCAACCAAGTGGGCAGATTACCTAGAGGTATAAGCATTTCCTATCCTTTTTTCAAGGTGGAATGTTTGGAAGAAACTGTGCAGAGAAGCTGACAATATTATCTGGTATAAATAAGATACGTTTGTATAAATAAGCCTCAAGGGCATTTAGTGTACCAAATATGTATAAATTCTCATTAGAAGAGCAGTACTGAGTGACTTTATATCACAACTCTCCAAAGACAGATAAATCATCCTAAGTGATGAGTGATGCGCCATCTAAAACATGGACACTGATGCTTACTGGATATAGTAACAATGAAGCTAATACTAAAGTGGGTATACAACTTGATTTAGCATAAGTTGATTAGCAAAATCACTCAGAACCTTCCCCAAACTGACAAGGTCTTGTTTCAAAGAAGGCTATAGGAGAACATTACATTCATAAGCATATTCGGTCCTCATAATAACCTTATGAACTTGTCACTCAAACTGAGAAACAACCGTTGTTGGGACTCAGCAAGAAATCTCAGACAGAATCTCTCTGATGAGGAATATTAAAGTTTGATGAAAATATTTCATAACATCACTTAGCACACCACAAATGTGTCCTTTGTTTTAGGCAGGTAAACCATTTCACACTTGTCCCTTCTGCTCATTCAGGAAGACATGCAGCTGCATAATAATGTGACTGAGTTCATTCTACTGGGGCTGACAGAAGATCCTGATAGGAGGAAAATGGTGTTTGTCACATTCTTGTTTTTCTATTTGGGAACAATATTGGGTAACTTGCTGATTCTTGTTACCATCAGGACCAGCCAAGCACTTGGGAGTCCAATGTACTTCTTCCTTTTTCACTTATCCTTATCGGATACCTGCTTCTCTACCTCTGTAGCCCCTAGAACCATTGCAGATGCACTTTTGGAGAAAGCCACTATTTCTTTTAATGAATGCATTATCCAAGTATTTACGTCCCACTTTTTTGGCTGCCTGGAGATCTTCATCCTTGTCCTCATGGCTGCTGACCGCTATGTGGCCATCTGTAAGCCCTTGAACTACATGACCATCATGAGACCCCAGGTCTGTACCATCTTGGTGGCCTTAGCCTGGGTGGGGTCCTGTGTGCATTCTTCAGCTCAGATTTCCCTTGCCTTGAGTTTACCTTTCTGTGGTCCTAATGTGATTGACCACTATTTCTGTGACTTGCAGCCCTTGTTGAAGCTCGCCTGTACAGACACCTATGTGATCAACCTACTCCTGGTGTCCAATAGTGGGGCCATTTGCACAGTGAGTTTTGTCATGCTGATGTTCTCCTATGTGATCATCCTGCGTTCTCTGAGGAACCACAGCGCTGAAGGGAGGAGAAAAGCCCTCTCTACCTGCATCTCTCACATCGTTGTGGTCATCCTGTTCTTTGTTCCTTGCATATTCATATACACACGCCCTAACACCACTTTCCCTATGGATAAGACCATAGCAGTGTTTTATACAATTGGAACACCTTTGCTGAACCCTCTGATTTATACACTGAGAAATGCAGAAGTGAAAAATGCCATGACGAGATTGTGGAACAAGAAGTTGATCTCAAATGACACACGATGAATGGAGGCTTCAAATTCTAATTCATTGTTTGGTTTCAATAGACAATATGATCTGTTCATTATGGATTTAATATAAGCCTATATTGAGGCTTGGGGTTAAGTTTCCTCTTGTAATGAGGCAATGAGAACACATACAGCAGTTGCTATTTGGTTTGTTTTGTGTAGAGTAAGCCACTATGAGGTGAAAAGAAATGTGCAAGCTCCTTGCTTGCCGTGTTGTTCACTGCTGTGTATCCAATTCTGTTGCCTTCCTAGCATCACTTATGACTTCAGCCTGCTGTTTTCCCTTCCTTTCTTTATGCTGCCTTCTAGATTTCTCTGCAAATAGTTACCCATCTCTATATCCACATTTATATTCTCATCCTGGCAATGTTTCCTTCTTTCAAATGGTTTTGTGTATTACTAATTTAAATATTATTGTCCTCTCATTTCTAATCACCTACTTAATTGCTTTTCCTAGTTCAGTTATAATTACCAGAGTCAAATAATATTAAAAGCTTCAGATAGTAAGTAATTCTATACATACATACATACCTGTGCATGTTGTATGTTTTTGTGTGTATATATATATGTGTGTATATATATATATATATATTCTACTATATATTGAATATATCTTATGTACACTGGTGTATTCTCCATTCTAATTCTTTGGAGTATATTTTGAAATTATCATGCATTTACTTAGGTTCTTTATAGAAGAGTAGTGCAACAAGGAAAATAATATTCTCTCTTCTGAAGGAGACTCGACCTTAAGAAGGCTATGGCATTTGGTTCAATAGGGGATATGATCTGTCATTATGGATTTAATACAAGCCTATATTGAGGCCTGGGGATAAGTTCCCTCTTGTAATGAGGTAATTAGATCACATACACCAGTGGCTATTTGGTTTGTTTTGTGTAGAGTAAGCCAGCATGAGGTCAAAATAATGGGCAAGCTCTTTTCTTGCCTTGTTGTTCACTGCTGTGTATCCGGATCTCTTGCCTGCCTAGCATCACTTATGACTTCAGTCAGCTGCTTTCCCTGCTCTTTTTATGCTGACTTCTAGATTTCTGTGAGAATATTTACCCATCTATGTACCCTCATTTATATTCTCATCCTGACAATGTTTCCCTCTTTCAAACAGTTTTCTCTATTAGAACTTAAATATTTTGGTTCTGTCATTTCTGATGAGTTACTTAATTGCTTTCCCTAGTTCAGCTGAAACTACTAGATTCCAATAATCTTAAAAGCTTCAGTAGTAAATAATTCTATACATACATACCTTTGTATGAATTTATGTGTGTGTGTGTATATATGTCTATATATATATATATATTCTACTATATATTGAATATATCCTATATACACTAGGGTAATCTCCATTCCAATTCTTAGGAATATATGTTGAAATTATCCTGCATTTACTTAGATCCTTTATAGAAGAGTAGGGGAACACAGAAAAAAATATTCTCTCTTCTGAAGGAGCCTCGATCTTAAGAAGGCTCTGACATTGGTGTATAAGCATAAATCAATCTTTTTAAAAATTTGTCTTTTTCCCCCAGTAGAAGGAACAGGCCATCAAGGAGGGAGGCACCTTTCTCTGAAGGGAGGAAGGAACCTCCACTGTGACATGGCCTTGACTAAAAAGTTCAGAGTTGGTGAACTCAAGGAGCTTCCATAGCCTCGCCAGCTCATGGCAAGAGCCTGGGATGATTACTGACGTCATAAATAAGAGTGTCAATTGTTAAATCACCAACAGGAGTCACTGGGCATATGTTCCCCATGTAGGATCTCTGTCCTTAATGTGTTTCAGTATGAGAGTTAAAGATAACACTACTAGTCGAACAATACTCTCTTCCTTGTGTGGTTGTGTGAGCACAGTCTGTTGAAATCTTTGCTAGTATATACTAAGTTGATCTTCTGTATATAAAGATAATTGAAAATGAAAATCAATGAGGGATAGGATGGGAGAGGGATTGGGAGAGAGGAGGGCTGTGGGGCGGAGGGAGGTTGGGGGGAGCCAAAACAATGCAAAAGCTGTACTTTGTAATGTCACATATATTAAATAAATAAATTATCTTTTTCTGTTAATTATTATCCCTTATATTTTTTCAGAGAGCATTAAGTTTCCTGTTAAATCATAACAATGACAGAAAATTGTGTACGATGTAAGGCTATGGTAATTGAAACATGTATAGCTCAAATTAACTTACAGGTATTTGTATGGTCTAGAAATAAATAGTGTAACCAGTTGGTAAAAGTAAATGTAATGATATTTAACAGATTAAAAAAGATGTGAAAAAAACAGAGGAAGATTTTTAGACTGTATAACAGAAGGTTATTTCAATCCATAAAAGATTAACTTGATAACCAATTCAAAATCTTTGGATGAAAATTATAATTCTACACTGGTGATAGATACCATGTTTTGTCACCCTCCATTGCACTACAGTGTCTCCTCGTGTGAAAGCTAACATTCAACTTACTTCAATTAGTTCTCTTGCATGTGTGCTTTCCATATAGACAATTAATCTTGAGTATTTTTATTTGGGAATACAATTTCCAATAACAAATTGCATTAAGACACCACTTAGGATGACCACACCCCATATTGCAGTGCCTAGGTTTCATTCCTGGGTCTGCACACAATTCCAATTTCCTGCAAATACAAATCTTTAATGGTAGCAGGTGATGGTGTAAATTCATGTGCTCTGCTACTTATGTTGAGGCCCGGAACACGTCCTAGGTTTCCAAACAATTGAGGAGTGAACTAGAATATAGGAAGACTCTCTAGCTAGCTCCTTCTTCTCATTCTCTCTCTCTCTCTCTCTCTCTCTCTCTCTCTCTCTCTCTCTCTCCTGCCCTTCTGAAATAAAAAATAAATGTTTTAAAAATGAAGTCAGAATCATTTGATTGTACCAGTAAATTAGTTACCTAACCTTTAGAAAATGATCATCTATTCTTGTATAGGAGTGAAAATTTTGCATTTCAAGAACAATTATTGCTTCATGTTTACATTTTTCATGTTCTTTGTATTTCAGGGTAAAATTACCATCAAGAACACTATGATTTTATAGCAATTGCAGTTTAGCTCAGCTTGTTGCAACAGCATATGCAAAGCAGATGATTCCAATTGACAGGGTTTCACATGGTGGCTTCAAGAGGATTGTGAAAAACGGTGTATATTGAATGTCTTTCCTTCCCAAGACAAACTTTGCCAAACTGTCTTAAGATTCTTGTTAGTACTTTCATCAGATGTCCTGCAGACATACATTGTGCTCTAAGCCAGGATCAGAAATTTATAATAAAGATGCAAAGAAAACTGTCTGTGTAGCCCTACCATGTTTTTATCTGGGTGAAGCCTGTGTTCTGATAGGGAAAAATGGGAATCGCCTTCCCTTGGCTTGATACCAGGTTCTTGGAAGAACATGCAATACAGTATTTCTTCTCCTCTCAAGATTTTGTGCCTTTTATTGAATCCAAACAGATAGTGAGGGACAAGTCTCAAGCAAACCTAAGCCGGAAAGGACCATCTTGTTGTTGGGGAAATGACACACATGAGGAAACACACAGATCTAAACCATGAGAACACTGCACTGCGGGAGTGCATCCTGGAGGTGTTGACACAGCATAGTGCAACAGGAAACTAGAGACTAAATATTTTTTGACAACAGACATTCACTCTGAAATTGAGATTTGATATTTTTTAAGAGGTGAAGTAAAGAAAATGGTTTGAATCTTGATCCCCAGTATCTTGGAATTTGACCTGCCAAGATAGGGTTTTTCTACAGTTAACCAATTTCAATGAAAGACCTAGACATGGTGGACTGTAATCTAATATTATGAATGTCATTTTAAAAGTGTAAGTTAGGTGACTGGCGCTGTGGTGTAGTGCCTGCATTACTGGGATTCCATATGGGTGCTGGTTTGAGTCCCAGCTACTCCACTTTCAATCCAGCTCTCTGCTATGACCTGGGAGAGCAGTGGAAGTTGGCCCAGGTCTTTGAGCCCCTGCACCCACGTGGGAGACCCAGAAGAAGCCCCTAGCTCCTGGATTCAGATCGTTGCTGCTCTGGCCAATGAGGCCATCCGGGGAGAGAACCAGCTGATGGAAGACCTCTCTCTCTCTCTTTTTCTGCTTCTGCCTCTCTGTAATTCTACCTTTCAAGTAAATAAATAAATCTTAAAAAATAAAATAAAAATAAAGTGTAATTTTAACTTTGAGACAGACAGACAGAGACACACACGCACACACACAGAATCTCATATGAAAATGAGGGCAGAATCCCTGCGATAAACCTAACCAAAGAAAATCTTGCAATGATGTGTCAGTCAAATATCAAGAGCAAGGATGCAGGCATGGAGCATGTTTCCTACAGCTCTCAGAAGCCAAACTGCTAATATCTTGATCTCAAACTTGCAACCTTCAGAACAATGAGGTAATTAATTCCTACTGTTTGATCCACTAACTCTCTTGTACTATGTTATGGAAGTTCTAGATAATAGAATCAGGGGCCAACACTCTGCCATAGTGATAGAAGCTGCTGCCTGCAGTGCCCACATCCCACAGGGACACCGGTTTGAGTGCGGGCTGTTCTTCTTCCTATCCAGCTCTCTGCTATGCCCTGGGAAAGCAGTAGAAGATGGCCCAAGTCCTTGAGCCCCTGTACCCACATGGGAGACTCAGAAGACTCTCTTAGATCCTGGTTTTGGAATGGCTATTGCGGCCAGTTGGGGAGTGAACCAGCAGATGGAAGACCTCTCTCTCTTTCTCTCTCTCTCTTTGTATCTCTCTCCCCATGCCTCTCTATAACTCTGCCTTTCAAATAAATTAACGAAGCTTAAAAAAGGTCATCTGATTAAAGGACTTAATTCTACTCATAACTTAATTCATCTTTGTCATGTAAATTATTGTATCAGCAGCTTCCAGGGATGATAGCAGCTATTTATTTGGAACCAATATTCTGCCTATCACAGTAGACTCAACAAATGAAAATAAGATCCACAGGTTCCTTGACATAGTATCAGGAAAGAAAACTCAGATGCTGAGAACATTGCTGTTTAAGACCAGAACCCATGAAATATGTTTTTCTTGAAGGCACAAAACATACTGCCTTCACTAATACAGTAAAAGACTTCAGGAAAGGGGGCATAAACTTGTTGTGAAAAGATTTGCGGAAGCAGTAAATGATGATATTTACCTATATTTTTGCTCTCTGGAATCCACAGGAATGATGAGATTCTAGAATAGCAGACACCAGAAAGTTCTAAATGTTAGAGAACAGGTGGATGCAGTTGTAATAACGACAGTAAATCCAATGTGCATTGAGGTGCCTTTATCTGTAGGGCTGTGGCAATGGAAAGCAGATCATAATACTTTAGTAACAAGAAAGGGTAACAGCTAAATAGATAGACCAACAGCCAGCTCACATAGTGTAAGACCTTTTCATTTTTTTAAACATTTATCTATTTATTTAAATGTCAGAGTTACAGAGAGAGAGAGAGAGGAGGGAGAAAGACAAAGAGAAAGTGAGCCCCTCCATTCTCTGGTTCAGTTCCCAAACTTCCACAATGGCCAGAGGTGGGCCAGGCCAAAGCCAGGCACTAGGGACTCCATCTTGGTCTCCCATATGAGCAACAGGGGCCCAAGCAGTTGGGCCATCTTCTGCTATTTCCCAGCACAAGAACAGGGACGTGGCTCAGAAGCCAAGCAGGTGGAACTCGATCCGGTGCTCCTATGGGATGACTGCATCCCAGCCAGTTGCTTAATCCACTGTGACACAAAGCAGCCCCAGCAGGATATCTAAATAGTAGTATATCAATGTGACTAGCTGATAAGGACAATACTGCCAATATCTGCAGTAGAAAATTGTAGTATCTGACACTGTTCCAGAATTAAATAAAATTTCAGACCTATATACCAGGGATTGAATGGTACCTTGGGTCGCACTAAGGAGTAATCATTTCACTGAAACTATGCAAATGTCCTTTTCATACTTACCTTAAAAGAATTGTTGTTCCACTATAATTTATGAATAGTGAGTAGAGAATGCCAAGACATTTCAAATATAGTTAATTTTGAATTCAGAGCTGACGATGATATAAGACGTTTAAAATAGTGTCATGGGTCTCTTTCGTGTTCTTATACTATAAGGCTACAGAAGCTTGGTTCAAGTGACTCCTACTGTCTGATTAATGTGCTATTTGGTTTATTGGTTTAGTTTTAGTTTAACTCAAGTATGTTTCCCAGCCTCTGCATGTACTTAGAAGCTGACATATTTCTCATGGTTTCTTGTCTTTTGCTACAGTGTGTATCAGCTAGAAAGGACCAGATGGAAACTTCTGTAGCAATCTTTAAATCCTAGAAAGAAGAGCAAATCAGAAGTCATCCTTCACCCTGTAAGATATTTCTGATATTAATGTCACTGCCATATAAGTGAATAATGCACAGGAAATATTCAGTGTCAGATGTCTCTCTTTTTTAAAAAAAAAATCATTTATTTGAAACACAGAGTTAGAGAGAGAGAGAGACAGAGAGAGAGACAGATAGAGACAGAGAATTTTTCATCTGCTGTTCACTCCCCAAATGGCTGCAATGGCCAAGGCTGGGCCAGTCCGATGCCAAGAGCCATGAACTGCATCTGTATCTCCCACATGAATGACTGGGTCATCTTTAGCTGCTTTCAGGTGCATTAGCAGGGACCCGGATCAGAAGCAGAGCAGCTGAACTTGGACCAGCATAGCAAGCAGCAGCTTTACACACTACGCCACAACACCATCCACCAGATGTCTTTTTTTTTAAAGATTAATTTATTTATTTGAAAAATAGAGTTACACAAGAGACAGAGAGACAGAGAAATAGACAGAGAGGGAGAGAGAGGGAGGGAGAGAGAAAATCTTTCATCTGTTGGTTCACCCCCAAATGGCCCCAAGGCCAAGGCGGTGCCAGTCTGATGCCAAGAGTCATGAACTGCATCTGTATCACCCACATGAATGACTGAGCCATCTTCAGCTGCTGTCCCAGCTGCATTAGCAGGGACCTGGATCAGAAGCAGAACAGCTGAACTTGGACCAGCACAGCAGGCATTGGCATTACCCACTACCCCACAACACCGTCCACCAGATGTCCTTTTATTTTTAGGATTTTTTTTTTGACAGGCAGAGTTAGTGAGAGAGAGAGAGACACAGAAAAAGAACTTCCTTCCATAGGTTCACCCCCCAAATGGCCACTATGGCCAGTGGGTTGCACTGATACAAAGCCAAGAGCCAGGTGATTCCTCCGGGTCTCCCAAGTGGGTGCAAGGCCCAAGCACTTGGGCCATCCTCCACTGCCATCCCAGGCCACAGCAGAGAGCTGGACTGGATGAGGAGCAACCGAGACCGAACCGGTGCCCCAAATGGGACTAGAACCCAGAGTATCAGTCGAGGATTATTACCCTAGTGAGCCACGGCGCTGGCCTAAAGATTCATTTATTTATATGAAAATTAAAGTTACACTAAAAGAGAGAGAGAAACAGAGAGAGAGTGAGAGAGAGAGAGAGAGAGAGAGAGAGATCTTCCATCAGCTGGTTCACTCCTCAGATAGCCTCAAAGGCCAGGGCTGGAAGACATTTAAGCCAGGATCCAGAAGCTTAGCCCAGGTCTTCAACATAGGTGCTGGAGCCCAGTGACTTGGGCCATCTTCCTCTGGTTCTCCTAGGCCATTAGCAGGAAGTTATACAGGAAAGTGAAGAATCAAGGACAAAGTGGAGTCCCTATGGGATGCTTTATGAGCTAGATCACAATGCCAGTCTTGAGATGCCTCAGCTTTCAATTCTTTCAATTTCTTAACACTGAAGTTTCAAGAACAACCTTCCTATAAAGAGTAAGCTGAGAGCAATGAGTTCAATAGGAAATATAAGCCGTAAACCTGAATATTCTTGAGAGGATGTGGTCTCAAAGGAAAAACCAATAACTATAGGAATCATTTCATCTATGGACTGATATAAGAAAGAACCCTGGGGCCAGCTCTGTGGCGTAGTGGGAAAGCTGCCATCTGCAGTGCCGGCATCCCATATGGGCATTAGTTCGAGTTCCTGATTTTCCACTTCTCATCCAGCTCTCTGCTATGGTCTGGGAAAGCAGAGGAAGATGGCCGAAGTCCTTGGGCCCTTACACCATTGTGAGAAACACAGAATAAACACCTTGCTTCGGATCAGTGCAGCTCCAGCCATTGCAGCCAACTGGGGAGTAAACCAGCTGATGGAAGATCTCTCTCTCTCTCTCTAACTCTCCTTCTCTTTCTGTGTATAGCTCTTTTTAAATAAATAAATAAATCTTTTAAAAAAGGAAAAAGAAAGAACCCTGAGAGCCACTTAATCAAAATTATCCCCCTGTCCTTTTCCAAACAATGCAACCAATTTCACACTATAAAGTGTGAAATTTCAATTCTGAAAGTTCATTCATTTATCCTAAGAATCATTCTCCTTCCAATTCATTGAATTCCTAATGTTACCTAGGGACTCACTCTTTCTATCTTCCAGTGACAATTGCTTGTACAAATATTGAATTCATCCAAACTGGGAGAAATACTTTTAGTTAGCATGAGACTTGAAAGGTGAGGAGGATGCTTCAATATGTGTGGAGAAAAGGTCAGAGTCCTTCTTTTGTAGTTTTTCTTTTTCTTTTCCAGTTGCCAAATGTTTAAACACCTAGACAAAGTACATCTCGGGTGTTTCTCAAGCATGTGGATTTGAAGATGCAGAAAATATTTGAGACTTCACTACCTCTATTTTTGAATCACACAGAACTTCCTTGCCTGTGCAGATTTCTTTAATTGCTTTATCTTTTATCTCTGCATCACTGTCAGAAACTCATGCTCTTCTAGGCTGACAGAGTAATTTTTTTCATGGTATAAATTACTGTTAATATAACAGATGTTAGTGAAATTAAATGTGTGTCATTTTACAAACGGGATAACAAAAGCTGCATGAAATTAAATGCCATGCTCAGTTAGAGCAGCATTATTTCAGAATAGACGTGTATAATTATAATGATTTTGAAAATTGCACCAACTGTTGACTACAGGAATGTGAGATCCATGAATTCACATACATGAAGGTACAAGGAGTACGTGCCGAGATCAAGACGTCTCAAATACCTGGGCCCTTGCATGGATAGGACAATCAGGATTTATAACAACAACAAAAAAAGTGAAACAATGTTCTAATTTCTGTGTCAAAAATGTGGTGACTTCTCCAAAAATTTGGGGTTATACTATGTTGCCAAACAAAATGAGGTATTTCAACATAAGTTGATTGAATTATACAGAAGAATTAAGTAAATTTTCATCAAGAGACTGATAGCTATATTTAACAAAAGTTAAGATGTGAGAATCATGGATAAATGTGTTAATTAGGGGATTTGATATGTATTTCTTCATTTTACTCTTCTGAATTAGTTCAATTTGCTAGTCTTTACTCACTAGCTGTTAATGAGGAAGACTTTTCAATTTGACAGGTAGAGTTGCAGATAGTGAGAGAGAGAGACAGAGAGAAAGGTCTTCCTTCTGTTGGTTCACTCCCCAAATGGCCACTTTGGCCGGTGCTGTGCTGATCCGAAGCCAGGAGCCAGGTGCTTCTTCCTGGTCTCCCATGTGGATGGAGGAGTCCAAGAACTTGGGCCATCCTAACTGCTCTCCTGGGCCACAGCAGAGAGATGGACTGGAAGAGGAGCAACCGGGACTAGAAACCTGCGTCCATTTGGGATGCCGGCACCACAGACAGAAGATTAACCAAGTGAGCCACAGAGTCAGCCCTGAAGAAGACCTATAGTAGTCAACCCAACTGAAAATTTTGGGTCTTCATTCCCAAATCTCCTAATCTCCAGAATATGCTAATTTTTAGGAACCTGTGATATTGTGTTCCATGTGTTCTTTGGCTGTGCTAGTCAGACCAGTAAGATATTTATTATCCGAGTGATACTATATGGAATCAGACCCTTTGAGAAGTATGATCAAAAAATCATTATCCTGCCTCCTTGCTGGTGAGGAATCCTTGTTTATGTATCTTTTCCCACTCTTGCAGATGTATGCCAGAAGGAGCTGATCCAAGTGTCTTCCCTGTGACTGCACTCTTACCACTTTTTTTAAATCTATCTTCTCCTATACTCGAGCAGCAAGCTCTCTCCATGCTCGCTATATAATCCAAATTTGTAAATAGTCTCTTAGCAAATGTATTTCTTGCAAATATTTTCCCTCAGTCTGTAGCTTGCCTTCTCATTCTCTTGACATTGTCTTTCACAGAGCTTTTCACTGTAATTACAATGAAGTCTACGTTAGGCATTTTGGTACTCATATACTCTGCTCTTTATGTTATGTCTAGCAAGGTCTACTAGTGAATGGAAT